>CM062489.1:1682523-1734885 GCA_031479575.1 Coregonus ussuriensis
ATAATGAAACAGAAACTCTCTCTTTGTACATAGTTTAATTCAGCGTATTGAAACTGTAGCTTGGAATAAAATTAGAATTTTTAAAATGATAATTTATCAATAAAATTAACAGATGTGACTCTTGCTCTCTGTTTACATTTATGATGGCTGGTTTGTTTTTGGCACACTCTATAATAACATCCCTACCTCTCTATAATAGACATCAGTGAAGGGCAGTGCATTAGCCATGAAGGGTTATTCTAGTGTAAAATGGGTAGAGGGGATAGAGTGAAGAACTGCTGCTGGAAGTCATTATTGCCTTGCCATTAGATCGTTAGATAATAGGGGGTGTTGTATTTCCAGTGCCCACCAGGAGGTAGTGAGTGATCTCACCAGGAGGTAGTGAGTGATCTCACCAGGAGGTTGTGAGTGATCTCACCAGGAGGTAGTGAGTGATCTCACCAGGAGGTAGTGAGTGATCTCACCAGGAGGTAGTGAGTGATATCACCAGGAGGTAGTGAGTGATCTCACCAGGAGGTAGTGAGTGATCTCACCTGCCTGTGAGTGACTGAATGACTCATGTATGAACAGGCGTTACGTAACGTTATCAAGAGAGGACATGACACTGCTCCTACAGCCATAACATCAAGGGGAATAGGGTTCCATTCTCTGGTCTAAAGTAGTGCACTATATAGGGAATAGGGTTCCATTCTCTGGTCTAAAGTACTGCATTATATAGGGAATAGGGTGCCATTCTCTGGTCTAAAGTAGTGCACTATATAGGGAATAGGGTGCCATTCTCTTGTCTAAAGTAGTGCACTATATAGGGAATAGGGTGCCATTCTCTGGTCTAAAGTAGTGCACTATATA
This sequence comes from Coregonus ussuriensis, assembly GCA_031479575.1. Taxonomy (NCBI): domain Eukaryota; kingdom Metazoa; phylum Chordata; class Actinopteri; order Salmoniformes; family Salmonidae; genus Coregonus; species Coregonus ussuriensis. Next base: position 1,683,373 of record CM062489.1, read on the forward strand.
GGGAATAGGGTGCCATTCTCTGGTCTAAAGTGGTGCACTATATAGGGAATAGGGTGCCATGCTCTGGTCTAAAGTAGTGCACTATATAGGGAATAGGGTGCCATTCTCTGGTCTAAAGTAGTGCACTATATAGGGAATAGGGTTCCATTCTCTGGTCTAAAGTAGTGCGCTATATAGGGAATAGGGTGCCATTCTCTGGTCTAAAGTAGTGCACTATATAGGGAATAGGGTTCCATTCTCTGGTCTAAAGTAGTGCGCTATATAGGGAATAGTGTGCCATTCTCTGGTCTAAAGTTGTGCACTATATAGGGAATAGGGTGCCATTCTCTGGTCTAAAGCCTTTTACTGAGTCTAATGTTAGAGCCTACAGCAGGGGTGTTTGGGAATCTGAGTGGTGCGCCGGCTGTGGCCCAACGCCCAGACGATGCTTTAAATAATATGTTTTTTAGGAAGTATTGTTATCAGCCATCATCAAAATTTAACATGTAACACTTTACCTATCAGTAGAAGCGCAGAGACCGTCATTTTGACGTCATATGAATTAACATTTTTAATAAGTGTTGAATCAGTCAACAGAATCCAACGTCTCTGTATCCTTATTCACCAATGTTAGGATTTTGGGCTAACGGTAGCATAGCTCTCAGTGACAGGTCATTTTGGGCTAACGGTAGGATAGCTCTCAGTGACAGGTCATTTTGGGCTAACGGTAGGATAGCTCTCAGTGACAGGTCATTTTGGGCTAACGGTAGGATAGCTCTCAGTGACAGGTCATTTTGGGCTAACGGTAGGATAGCTCTCAGTGACAGGTCATTTTGGGCTAACGGTAGGATAGCTCTCAGTGACAGGTCATTTTGGGCTAACGGTAGGATAGCTCTCAGTGACAGGTCATTTTGGGCTAACGGTAGGATAGCTCTCTGTGACAGGTTATTTTGGGCTAACGGTAGGATAGCGCTCAGTGACAGGTCATTTTGGGCTAACGGTAGGATAGCTCTCAGTGACAGGTCATTTTGGGCTAACGGTAGGATAGCTCTCAGTGACAGGTCATTTTGGGCTAACGGTAGGATAGCTCTCAGTGACAGGTCATTTTGGGCTAACGGTAGGATAGCTCTCAGTGACAGGTCATTTTGGGCTAACGGTAGGATAGCTCTCAGTGACAGGTCATTTTGGGCTAACGGTAGGATAGCTCTCAGTGACAGGTCATTTTGGGCTAACGGTAGGATAGCTCTCTGTGACAGGTCATTTTGGGCTAACGGTAGGATAGCTCTCAGTGACAGGTCATTTTGGGCTAACGGTAGGATAGCTCTCAGTGACAGGTCATTTTGGGCTAACGGTAGGATAGCTCTCAGTGACAGGTCATTTTGGGCTAACGGTAGGATAGCTCTCAGTGACAGGTCATTTTGGGCTAACGGTAGGATAGCTCTCAGTGACAGGTCATTTTGGGCTAACGGTAGGATAGCTCTCAGTGACAGGTCATTTTGGGCTAACGGTAGGATAGCTCTCAGTGACAGGTCATTTTGGGCTAACGGTAGGATAGCTCTCAGTGACAGGTCATTTTGGGCTAACGGTAGGATAGCTCTCAGTGACAGGTCATTTTGGGCTAACGGTAGGATAGCTCTCAGTGACAGGTCATTTTGGGCTAACGGTAGGATAGCTCTCAGTGACAGGTCATTTTGGGCTAACGGTAGGATAGCTCTCAGTGACAGGTCATTTTGGGCTAACGGTAGGATAGCTCAGTGACAGGTCATTTTGGGCTAACGGTAGGATAGCTCTCAGTGACAGGTCATTTTGGGCTAACGGTAGGATAGCGCTCAGTGACAGGTCATTTTGGGCTAACGGTAGAGGTCATTTTGGGCTAACGGTAGGATAGCTCTCAGTGACAGGTCATTTTGGGCTAACGGTAGGATAGCTCTCAGTGACAGGTCATTTTGGGCTAACGGTAGGATAGCTCTCAGTGACAGTATGAGTATTGAACAACCTGATTGAAATGAGATACAGAGACCGACAACAATATATTACCTTTATTTCTTACCACTGAATGCTTTACACACATTAAAATACATCCAATAACTCCAGAATCCATTTTGTTCAGAAATGTACGGTGACCTGTTGGTTAGCTTGGATTGTTCTCATCCTCCAATCATACTACTGCTCCACAGGGAGAGCCTGCACCCACACCCACACAATCTACAACACTACACTCCCTGTACCGTACAGCCATGTAGAGAAGCATACTGCTGCTCCACAGGTGGGCTGCATCCCAAATGCCACAGTATAGTGCAGGGCTCTGGTCTAAAGTAGTGCACTATATAGGGAATAGGGTGCCATTCTCTGGTCTAAAGTAGTGCACCATATAGGGAATAGGGTGCCATTCTCTGGTCTAAAGTAGTGCACTATATGGGGAATAGGGTGCCATTCTCTGGTCTAAAGTAGTGCACTATATAGGGAATAGGGTGCCATTCACTGGTCTAAAGTAGTGCACTATATAGGGAATAGGGTGCCATTTGAGACACAGCACTGGAAACTCTGCTGATGTTGTGATGTCATACACAGTGATGATGTCATCCATCAGGGCTGGACACCATTGGCTGGCGACTACTGATGAGATCATTGATTAATAAAGGTAAACATCGAACAAGGTAAACATCTAGGAGCATGGAACACTATCATCAATACAAGGTAAACATCTAGGAGCATGGAACACTATCATCAATACAAGGTAAACATCTAGGAGCATGGAACACTATCATCAATACAAGGTAAACATCTAGGAGCATGGAACACTATCATCAATACAAGGTAAACATCTAGGAGCATGGAACACTATCATCAATACAAGGTAAACATCTAGGAGCGTGGAACACTATCATCAATACAAGGTAAACATCTAGGAGCGTGGAACACTATCATCAATACAAGGTAAACATCTAGGAGCGTGGAACATTATCATCAATACAAGGTAAACATCTAGGAGCGTGGAACACTATCATCAATACAAGGTAAACATCTAGGAGCGTGGAACACTATCATCAATACAAGGTAAACATCTAGGAGCGTGGAACACTATCATCAATACAAGGTAAACATCTAGGAGCGTGGAACACTATCATCAATACACAGCTAATGAGGAAGGGACACAGAGGTCTGATACATACAGTGAGGGAAAAAAGTATTTGATCCCATGCTGATTTTGTACATTTGCCCACTGACAAAGAAATGATCAGTCTATACTTTTAATGGTAGGTTTATTTGAACAGTGAGAGACAGAATAACAACAACAAAATCCAGAAAAACGCATGTCAAAGATGTTATAAATTGATTTGCATTTTAATGAGGGAAATAAGTATTTGACCCCCTCTCAATCAGAAAGATTTATGGCTCCCAGGTGTCTTTTATACAGGTAACGAGCTGAGATTAGGAGCACACTCTTAAAGGGAGTGCTCCTAATCTCAGTTTGTTACCTGTATAAAAGACACCTGTCCACAGAAGCAATCAATCAATCAGATTCCAAACTCTCCACCATGGCCAAGACCAAAGAGCTCTCCAAGGATGTCAGGGACAAGATTGTAGACCTACACAAGCCTGGAATGGGCTACAAGACCATCGCCAAGCAGCTTGGTGAGAAGGTGACAACAGTTGGTGCGATTATTCGCAAATGGAAGAAACACAAAATAACTGTCAATCTCCCTCGGCCTGGGGCTCCATGCAAGATCTCACGTCGTGGAGTTGCAATGATCATGAGAACGGTGAGGAATCAGCCCAGAACTACACGGGAGGATCTTTTCAATGATCTCAAGGCAGCTGGGACCATAGTCACCAAGAAAACAATTGGTAACACACTACGCCGTGAAGGACTGAAATCATGCAGCGCCCGCAAGGTCCCCATGCTCAAGAAAGCACATATACAGGCCCGTCTGAAGTTCTCCTCTGAATCATTCAGATGTTCATTGGCAAACTGGGTGAAAGTGTTGTGGTCAGATGAGACCAAAATCGAGCTCTTTGGCATCAACTCGCTGTGTTTGGCAACAAACATCGCCGTGTTTGGAGGAGGAGGAATGCTGCCTATGACCCCAAGAACACCATCCCCACCGTCAAACATGGAGGTGGAAACATTATGCTTTGGGGGTGTTTTTCTGCTAAGGGGACAGGACAACTTCACCGCATCAAAGGGATGATGGACGGGGCCATGTACCGTCAAATCTTGGGTGAGAACCTCCTTCCCTCAGCCAGGGCATTGAAAATGGGTCGTGGATGGGTATTCCAGCATGACAATGACCCAAAACACACGGCCAAGGCAATAAAGGAGTGGCTCAAGAAGAAGCACATTAAGGTCCTGGAGTGGCCTAGCCAGTCTCCAGACATTAATCCCATAGAGAATCTGTGGAGGGAGCTGAAGGTTCGAGTTGCCAAACGTCAACCTTGAAACCTTAATGACTTGGAGAAAATCTGCAAAGAGGAGTGGGACAAAATCCCTCCTGAGATGTGTGCAAACCTGGTGGCCAACTACAATAAACGTCTGACCTCTGTGATTGCCAACAAGGGATTTGCCACCAAGTACTAAATCATGTTTTGCAGAGAGGTCAAATACTTATTTCCCTCATTAAAATGCAAATCAATTTATAACATTTTGACATGCGTTCAAATAAACCTACCATTAAAATTATAGACTGATCATGTCTTTGTCAGTGGGCAAACGTACAAAATCAGCATGGGATCAAATACTTTTTCTCTCTCACTGTAATAATTCAGAATGACTTCACAGTACACGTTGACATTAGTGTGTGTGCAGTTCTTCCCAATGACAACGTTAATGATAAAACTCTATAAACTACGTTTCCGATCGATAACGGTCCTCAGTCGGCCTGGCGTGACGTCATCTTTAGTTGTTGTTTAGTACCCACCAGGATGCTGAGAAGAAAAGAGAAGAGAGGGAGAGAAGAGAGGAGAGAGAGAGAGAGAGAGAGAGAGAGAGAGAGAGAGAGAGAGAGAGAGAGATAAGAAAAGATAGGGAGAGAAGAGAGGGAGAGAAGAGAGGGAGAGAGGGAGAGAGGGAGAGAGAGAGAGATAAGAGAAGAGAGGGAGAGAAGAGAGGGAGAGAAGAGAGGGAGAGAAGAGAGGGAGAGAGGGAGAGAGGGAGAGATAAGAGAAGAGAGGGAGAGAAGAGAGGGAGAGAAGAGAGGGAGAGAGGGAGAGAGGGAGAGATAAGAGAAGAGAGGGAGAGAAGAGAGGGAGAGAAGAGTCAGACTAACTCACATATTGAACCGTGCTTCCCTGGGAGGCTGGAGGGAGCAGATGGTCGTGTTCAAGAAAGAGATAACTAGATTGATTGAGCTGGCAAGATGGAACCAATGGACTGGTGGTCCTCTGTATCTCAGTTGGTAGAGCATGGTGCTTGCAACGCCAGGATAGTGGGTTCAATTCCTGGGACCACCTATACGTCAATAACAGCTAGCTTTCAGTTCCCACAGTCCTTGAGAAATAGTTTTTTGCTAAAAAGCTATTTTTGTCCAGTTGAATGGAAAACTATTACAGTACCTAGGTTTCCATCCAATTTGCGACAGATTTTCATGCGAATATTCAAATATCAGCAAATTTTCCCACCAGAGATGTGTTTCCATCAAACAGACTTTTTGCAGATAAAAGGCTGTGAGTGATGACGTAGTGCACATAAAATAACTTTTGTGGTTAAATTGTCATGTACCGAATGAAAAAATACAAGTTAAATGGTTTTCCAACGCATTTTCAACTCTCCTGATGGTTTCGTCACAAAAACTGTTGCGCTAAATAGCAGATGTGCCCGCTCTGGTCTTGGCACGTGCGCTCCAGCCAACCGCTGGCAGATACAGAGGGCCAGGCTATCTACATTATGAGATCATTATGGATAAGAGCCATATTATTTGTATTTGTACATGTCACCAGAATAAGACCCTCGATATTTATTGGAAAGGAGCATCAAGCTCATCACCGTGCACTTTCACCACCCTGTGAAGTTCACCATAACTTATTTCATCGGTAGCCTAATAAACTGCATCCCAAGTCTTTCCAAAGTGTTAGTGACTCCAAGTTTACTTTGATATGATGGTTATTATATCAATATTTGCGCATAAATGTGTTTCCACCGCAATTTCTCAACTAATTAATCGTACCGACACAAAAATATTTCCCACCATGTCGAAAAAACAAATTGTCTGTCGGCATTTATAAAATTGTACCGGCATTTCCTGTTTCCATCAGCCAGGTAACCATCCGCATGACATGGTTGGATGGAAATCTAGTTGGTAAGGAACTAAATTGTTACCCGAAAATGATTTGATATTGATATAAAAACTGCTACATTGGGCCTATAAGCAAATGCTCAGAACATGTGAAAGATTTCGAAATGCTATATGAACCCAGGTGTGTTTTTGATTGATTGACGTACCCGGCACCAGCATGGTGGTCATGAGCTCTGGTGTTTCCAGGAAGTCCACGTTGCCTCTCTGGAACGTCTTACTGTAGTTCGTCTGAAGATGGCTGCACATAGAAACACAGAAACACTCTTTATGTTTCCAAGTGCTCAAAGTGCTTTACATTTAGTCATAGGGCTTACCCAAGAAGAACTCATTCCTGGTAAACAAAGTTGGAGCACTCAAACAACAGGCAGAGAGACATATCTTCTTAGCTCAGGCTTTATTCCATGATCAGTTATGTTGATTGTTTCGACTTCACATGATGTCTTCCTCAGAGGAAGTCTCACAGTAGGGACAAACTGGAGAGTCAAAACACGTCATGTGATGTAATTTAGTTTCCACTGATAATGGTTGTCAGCTAGAGTGAATGACTACTTACTTCTTCACACATTGTTGTGTTCCCAGAACTCATAGAGAGAAAGACTACTTCCTTCTTCACACATTGTTGTGTTCCCAGAACTCATAGAGAGAAAGACTACTTACTTCTTCACACATTGTTGTGTTCCCAGAACTCATAGAGAGAAAGACTACTTCCTTCTTCACACATTGTTGTGTTCCCAGAACTCATAGAGAGAAAGACTACTTCCTTCTTCACACATTGTTGTGTTCCCAGAACTCATAGAGAGAAAGACTACTTCCTTCTTCACACATTGTTGTGTTCCCAGAACTCATAGAGAGAAAGACTACTTACTTCTTCACACATTGTTGTGTTCCCAGAACTCATATAGAGAGAAAGACTACTTACTTCTTCACACATTGTTGTGTTCCCAGAACTCATAGAGAGGAAGACTACTTCCTTCTTCACACATTGTTGTGTTCCCAGAACTCATAGAGAGGAAGACTACTTACTTCTTCCACACATTGTTGTGTTCCCAAAACTCGTACAGGATGAAGCGGGACTCATTAGCCAGTCGCTGAACTGCCACACTGCCCACAGCAAGACGGGAGAAACGAAAACAGACGTGTCTAATTAGCTAGTCAGTGACATACATGTACTTCACTTCTACAGCTTGCAGTTTTTTACTTCTGCTTAGACTGCTTTTTGCTCAGATTTGTTTTTCAATCACTAAATATACTGTAGATTTGTCAACATGTTCATCAACTATGATCCCAGAGAAATTCATTTGGAATTATTCAAACTACTAATTGAAACATTGGCAAGATTCTTGTTGCTTTGGGAATTGATAACGACAAGACTTGTTTAATGTCATTCCATCCTGTAGGCTACTCTCTCTCTCTCTCTCTCTCTCTCTCTCTCTCTCTCTCTCTCTCTCTCTCTCTCTCTCTCTTCTCTCTCTCCTCTCTCTCTCTCTTTCTCTCTCCCTCTCTCTCTCTCTCTCCCTCTCTCTCTCTCTCTCCCTCTCTCTCTCGCTCTCCCTCTCTCTCTCACTCTCTCTCTCACTCTCTCTCTCTCTCTCTCTCTCTCTCTCTCTCTCTCTCGCTCTCCCTCTCTCTCTCGCTCTCCCTCACTCTCTCTCTCTCTCTCTCTCTCTCTCGCTCTCCCTCTCTCTCTCACTCTCTCTCTCTCTCTCTCTCTCTCTCTCTCTCTCTCTCTCTCTCTCTCTCTCTCTCTCTCTCTCTCTCTCTCGCTCTCCCTCTCCCCCTCCCTCTCCACCTCTCTCTCTCTCAATCAATCAAATCAATCAATAACATGTATTTATAAAGCCCATTTTACATCAGCAGATGTCACAAAGTGCTATACAGAAACCCAGCCTAAAACCCCAAACAGCAAGCAATGCAGATGTAGAAGCACAGTGGCTAGGAAAAACTCCCTAGAAAGGCAGGAACCTAGGAAGAAACCTAGAGAGGAACCAGGCTCTAAGGGGTGGCTAGTCCTCATTCTTCAAGATGTTCAAACGTTCATATATGACCAGCAGGGTCAAATAATAACCACAGTGGTTATAGAGGGTGCAACAGGTCAGCACCTCAGGAGTAAATGTCAGTTGGCTTTTGGTCTGAAAAACAAACATCTCTATATTTACTACATAAAGTTGTTATGCAAAAACAGAGTTGTAGTGTATGAACTCTTACTGCAGGCAGCCGGTCTGGGTACAGGTACACTCCATGTACTGTCTGAGAGCCAGGCGAAACTCCTCCAGCTCCTCCTCCAACACATTCAGCTGTCTCTGGACTATCAGGATGTGCTGGGAGGGGACAGGGGACCGACAGGGCAGGGGACAGAGGACCGACAGGGCAGGGGACAGAGGACAGACAGGACAGGGGACAGAGGACAGACAGGACAGAGGACAGAGGACCGACAGGGCAGGGGACCGACAGGGCAGGGGACAGAGGACCGACAGGGCAGGGGACAGAGGACAGACAGGACAGGGGACAGAGGACAGACAGGACAGAGGACAGAGGACCGACAGGGCAGGGGACCGACAGGGCAGGGGACAGAGGACCGACAGGGCAGGGGACAGAGGACAGACAGGACAGGGGACAGAGGACAGACAGGACAGAGGACAGAGGACCGACAGGGCAGGGGACAGAGGACAGACAGGACAGGGGACAGAGGACAGACAGGACAGAGGACAGAGGACCGACAGGGCAGGGGACAGAGGACCGACAGTGCAAGGGACAGAGGACAGACAGGGCAGGAGACAGAGGACCGACAGGGCAGGGGACAGAGGACAGACAGGGCAGGGGACAGAGGACAGACAGGACAGGGGACAGACAGGGCAGGGGACAGACAGGACAGGGGACAGAGGACCGACAGGGCAGAGGACAGACAGGGCAGGGGACAGACAGGGCAGAGGACCGACAGGGCAGGGGACAGAGGACCGACAGGGCAGGGGACAGAGGACAGACAGGGTAGGGGACAGAGGACCGACAGGGCAGGGGACAGAGGACCGACAGGGCAGGGGACAGAGGACCGACAGGACAGGGGACAGACAGGGCAGGGGACAGAGGACCGACAGGACAGGGGACAGACAGGGCAGGGGACAGAGGACATACAGGGCAGAGGACAGACAGGGCAGGGGACAGACAGGGCAGAGGACAGAGGACCGACAGGGCAGGGGACAGAGGACAGACAGGACAGGGGACAGAGGACCGACAGGGCAGGGGACAGAGGACCGACAGGGCAGGGGACAGACAGGGCAGGGGACAGAGGACAGACAGGGCAGAGGACAGACAGGGCAGAGGACAGAGGACCGACAGGGCAGGGGACAGAGGACAGACAGGGCAGAGGACAGAGGACCGACAGGGCAGGGGACAGAGGACAGACAGGACAGGGGACAGACAGGGCAGAGGACAGAGGACCGACAGGGCAGGGGACAGAGGACCGACAGGGCAGGGGACAGAGGACCGACAGGGCAGGGGACAGAGGACCGACAGGGCAGGGGACAGAGGACAGACAGGCCAGGGGACAGACAGGGCAGGGGACAGAGGACAGACAGGACAGGGGACAGAGGACCGACAGGGCAGGGGACAGAGGACATACAGGGCAGGGGACAGAGGACAGACAAGGCAGGGGACAGAGGACAGACAGGACAGGGGACAGACAGGGCAGAGGACAGACAGGGAAGGGGACAGACAGGGCAGGGGACAGAGGACATTAGACAGTGGTATGAGAGGGCAGCCAAAGCCAAGGTCACTAAAGGACACAGACCTTCAGCTGAGTGTGGTAGGACCATGGGTCTAACTATCCTGACATGTCCTCTGTGATAGGTTTACCCCATAGAAATACAACCACTAGAACGGCCATAGCCCTTACAGACCCATTACAGACCTATTGACTTGAATGGAGACACCCATTCTAGTGATTCTATTTCTATGGTTTACCCTCTATGCGCTAGTTAAATTGCAGCCCACAGCGCAGTAATTGGGGCTTGGTAGGATCAGATGTGAAAGTAGCTGCATCATCAGCCTGCTACCCCGGGGCTAAAGGTGCAAGAGGTTCTGCAGTGCCAGAAACATAACAACACATAAACAACAACATAACAACACATAAACAACAACACAACAACACATAAACAACAACACAACGACACATAAACAACAACACAACAACACATAAACAACAACACAACAACACATAAACAACAACACAACAACACATAAACAACAACACAACAACACATAAACAACAACACAACAACATAACAACACATAAACAACAACATAACAACACATAAACAACAACATAACAACACATAAACAACAACATAACAACACAAACAGATATGGGATAGTAATAGATAACATACAAGCCTGAAGGAAATCATGTCTGCTTCCCAAATGGCACCCTATTCCCTATATAGTGCACTACTTTAGGGTACCAGAGAATGGTACCCTATTCCATATATAGTGCACTACTTTAGACCAGAGAATGGCACCCTATTCCCTATATAGTGCACTACTTTAGACCAGAGAATGGCACCCTATTCCCTATATAGTGCACTACTTTAGACCAGAGAATGGCACCCTATTCCCTATATAGTGCACTACTTTAGACCAGAGAATGGCACCCTATTCCCTATATAGTGCACTACTTTAGACCAGAGAATGGCACCCTATTCCCTATATAGTGCACTACTTTAGGGTACCAGAGAATGGTACCCTATTCCATATATAGTGCACTACTTTAGACCAGAGAATGGCACCCTATTCCCTATATAGTGCACTACTTTAGACCAGAGAATGGCACCCTATTCCCTATATAGTGCACTACTTTAGACCAGAGAATGGCACCCTATTCCCTATATAGTGCACTACTTTAGACCAGAGAATGGCACCCTATTCCCTATATAGTGCACTACTTTAGACCAGAGAATGGCACCCTATTCCCTATATAGTGCACTACTTTAGACCAGAGAATGGCACCCTATTCCCTATATAGTGCACTACTTTAGACCAGAGAATGGCACCCTATTCCCTATATAGTGCACTACATTAGACTAGAGAATGGCACACTATTCCCTATATAGTGCACTACTTTAGACCAGAGAATGGCACCCTATTCCCTATATAGTGCACTACTTTTAACCAGAGAATGGCACCCTATTCCCTATATAGTGCACTACTTTAGACCAGAGAATGGAACCCTATTCCCTATATAGTGCACTACTTTAGACCAGAGAATGGCACCCTATTCCCTATATAGTGCACTACTTTAGACCAGAGAATGGAACCCTATTCCCTATATAGTGCACTACTTTAGACCAGAGAATGGCACCCATTTGGAACATAACCAGTATGTTGTTGTTGAGAGAGACAGGGTTTGTTGACAGTAGCAGAAGGGGCTGATGGGTAATAGTAAGTGAAAGCGTTCTCCCCCAGGTCACCAGTGACCTCTGACCTCTGAGCTGGCTCAGGGCTAATACAATGCCCTTTAACTGGAGCTCTCCCTCCTCTGCAGACTCACACACAGACTCACACAAGGCTCAGAGTCAAAGGCATATGCGTTATGTAATGACAAACTACATAATGACAAACTACATATGTGACAAACTACATAATGACAAACTACATAATGACAAACTACATAATGACAAACTACATAATGACAAACTACATATGTGACAAACTACATAATGACAAACTACATAATGACAAACTACATATGTGACAAACTACATATTCACTATTTTACTATTTCACTGGTTCACTGTTTCACTATTTCACAGTTTCACAGTTTGACTATTTCACTGTTTCACTGTTTCACTATGTCACGGATTCAGCCGAGGCTGCTCCTCCTCCTTGCTCGGGCAGGCTTCGGCGTTCGTCGTCCCCGGAGTACTAGCTGCTGCCGATCGATGTTTCGGTGTTTGTCTAGTTTAGTCTTTATTGTTTACACCTGTTCCCCATTATGTTTGATTGTATTCCCTATATTTACCCCTGTCTCTCATTTGGAATTTGTGTGTTATTGTTTATTGTTACGTGTGTCGTTGGTGAGCGGGTTAGTTCCTCCCTGTGTGGAGGTATTCTGTGTGTCGTTGGTGAGCGGGTTAGTTCCTCCCTGTGTGGAGGTATTCTGTGTGTCGTTGGTGAGCGGGTTAGTTCCTCCCTGTGTGGAGGTATTCTGTGTGTCGTTGGTGAGCGGGTTAGTTCCTCCCTGTGTGGAGGGATTCTGTGTGTCGTTGGTGAGCGGGTTTGTTCCTCCCTGTGTGGAGGTATTCTGTGTGTCGTTGGTGAGCGGGTTAGTTCCTCCCTGTGTGGAGGTATTCTGTGTGTCGTTGGTGAGCGGGTTAGTTCCTCCCTGTGTGGAGGTATTCTGTGTGTCGTTGGTGAGCGGGTTAGTTCCTCCCTGTGTGGAGGTATTCTGTGTGTCGTTGGTGAGCGGGTTAGTTCCTCCCTGTGTGGAGGTATTCTGTGTGTCGTTGGTGAGCGGGTTTGTTCCTCCCTGTGTGGAGGTATTCTGTGTGTCGTTGGTGAGCGGGTTAGTTCCTCCCTGTGTGGAGGTATTCTGTGTGTCGTTGGTGAGCGGGTTTGTTCCTCCCTGTGTGGAGGTATTCTGTGTGTCGTTGGTGAGCGGGTTTGTTCCTCCCTGTGTGGAGGTATTCTGTGTGTCGTTGGTGAGCGGGTTAGTTCCTCCCTGTGTGGAGGTATTCTGTGTGTCGTTGGTGAGCGGGTTAGTTCCTCCCTGTGTGGAGGTATTCTGTGTGTCGTTGGTGAGCGGGTTAGTTCCTCCCTGTGTGGAGGTATTCTGTGTGTCGTTGGTGAGCGGGTTTGTTCCTCCCTGTGTGGAGGTATTCTGTGTGTCGTTGGTGAGCGGGTTTGTTCCTCCCTGTGTGGAGGTATTCTGTGTGTCGTTGGTGAGCGGGTTAGTTCCTCCCTGTGTGGAGGTATTCTGTGTGTCGTTGGTGAGCGGGTTTGTTCCTCCCTGTGTGGAGGTATTCTGTGTGTCGTTGGTGAGCGGGTTTGTTCCTCCCTGTGTGGAGGTATTCTGTGTGTCGTTGGTGAGCGGGTTAGTTCCTCCCTGTGTGGAGGTATTCTGTGTGTCGTTGGTGAGCGGGTTAGTTCCTCCCTGTGTGGAGGTATTCTGTGTGTCGTTGGTGAGCGGGTTAGTTCCTCCCTGTGTGGAGGTATTCTGTGTGTCGTTGGTGAGCGGGTTAGTTCCTCCCTGTGTGGAGGTATTCTGTGTGTCGTTGGTGAGCGGGTTAGTTCCTCCCTGTGTGGAGGGGTTCTGTATTGGTTTCTTTACTTATTTCAGTAAAGTACGTTTCATAGAGTTCTGTGACCTGCGCCTGACTTCTTCCACCGCATTACACTGACACTCGTGACACACTATTTCACTATTTCACTGTTTCACTGTTTCACTATTTCACTATTTCACTGTTTCACTATTTCACTGTTTCACTGTTTCACTATTTCACTGTTTCACAGTTGTACTATTTCACTATTTCACTATAAAATATGTGATGATCAATTGTTTACCATACATTCACTATTTCAGTATTTTACCACAGGTTCAATATGTCATACTGTTGCACTAGTTAAGCACTATCCCAAATGGACTCCTCCTCAGTCCTATAGACACATTACATCTGTAACAACTATCAATATCTGGTGGTGTGTCTGTAGGGATTGGTTTCCACATATCATCTGGTGGAAGTGATGCTGGTGACACATCAATGTGTGAGGGAGATAGTATGGCTGATAATATGGCTGATAGTATGGCTGATAATATGGCTGATAATATGGCTGATAATATGGCTGATAGTATGGCTGATAATATGGCTGATAATATGGCTGATAATATGGCTGATAGTATGGCTGATAGTATGGCTCATAATATGGCTGATAATATGGCTGATAATATGGCTGATAGTATGGCTGATAATATGGCTGATAATATGGCTGATAGTATGGCTGATAATATGGCTGATAGTATGGCTGATAGTATGGCTGATAATATGGCTAATAATATGGCTGATAGTATGGCTGATAATATGGCTGATAGTTTGGCTGATAGTATGGCTGATAATATGGCTGATAATATGGCTGATAGTATGGCTGATAATATGGCTGATAATATGGCTGATAATATGGCTGATAGTATGGCTGATAATATGGCTGATAGTATGGCTGATAGTATGGCTGATAATATGGCTGATAGTATGGCTGATAATATGGCTGATAATATGGCTGATAGTATGGCTGATAATATGGCTGATAGTATGGCTGATAATATGGCTGATAATATGGCTGATAGTATGGCTGATAATATGGCTGATAATATGGCTGATAGTATGGCTGATAATATGGCTGATAGTATGGCTGATAGTATGGCTGATAATATGGCTGATAATATGGCTGATAGTATGGCTGATAATATGGCTGATAGTTTGGCTGATAGTATGGCTGATAATATGGCTGATAATATGGCTGATAGTATGGCTGATAATATGGCTGATAATATGGCTGATAGTATGGCTGCTAGTATGGCTGACAATATGGCTGATAATATGGCTGATAGTATGGCTGATAATATGGCTGATAGTATGGCTGATAATATGGCTGATAATATGGCTGATAGTATGGCTGATAATATGGCTGATAATATGGCTGATAATATGGTTGATAGTATGGCTGATAGTATGGCTGATAGTATGGCTGATAATATGGCTGATAATATGGCTGATAATATGGCTGATAATATGGCTGATAGTATGGCTGATAGTATGGCTGATAATATGGCTGATAATATGGCTGATAGTATGGCTGATAATATGGTTGATAGTATGGCTGATAATATGGCTGATAATATGGCTGATAGTATGGCTGATAGTATGGCTGATAATATGGCTGGATCCAAAATGGTGACCTATTCCCTTTATAGTGCACTACATTTGTTAAATCCAAGTCAAACAGGGAACACACACACACACACACACAAACACACACACACACACATATATACAGTAGCAGCTCAATGTCATCCAAATATGCTTTGCTTTCTACACAACTCCAAAAAGAGAGATAATGACTCACAGAGAGAAAGGGGGGAGGGAAAACAACAACAACTTGAAGACAAGACAAGTTTCAGCCCCACTGTTTCCTTGACAACCGTCTGCAGCTCATTCTGAATGTCCCATCCCATCAGGTCTTTTTTTCTGCCATGAGGACAGACAGACAGACAGACAGACAGACAGACAGACAGACAGACAGACAGAACACGGTGACAGACAGAACACGGTGACAGACAGAACACGGTGACAGACAGAACACGGTGACAGACAGACAGACCAGACAGACAGAACACGGTGACAGACAGAACACGGTGACAGACAGAACACGGTGACAGACAGAACACGGTGACAGACAGACAGAACACGGTGACAGACAGAACACGGTGACAGACAGACAGAACACGGTGACAGACAGACAGAACACGGTGACAGACAGAACACGGTGACAGACAGAACACGGTGACAGACAGAACACGGTGACAGACAGACAGACCAGACAGACAGAACACGGTGACAGACAGACAGACCAGACAGACAGAACACGGTGACAGACAGAACACGGTGACAGACAGAACACGGTGACAGACAGACACAACACGGTGACAGACAGAACACGGTGACAGACAGACAGAACACGGTGACAGACAGACAGAACACGGTGACAGACAGAACACGGTGACAGACAGAACACGGTGACAGACAGAACACGGTGACAGACAGATAGAAGGAAGGGGTAATGATAATAGTAGATAAGTTACTGATTTGGTGATTCCATCCAACACTTCCTCTTCAACTGGCTCCAGACGAACCTCCTGGAAGAAACAGGAGACTCAGTCAGTGTGTGCGTGTGTTCATGTGTGCATGTGTTTGTGTGTTTGTGTGTTTGTGTGCGTGTAGTAGGTTTTGCTAAGAAATAATTAAGTAACTTATTTGTCTTGACTGCACTGTATTACTCATACAAGTCAGTGGCCAGTGAGAGAGTGATAGAGAGATGGATATATTATAAAGAGATGGAGAGAGTTATAAAGAGATGGAGAGAGTTATAAAGAGATGGAGATGGAGAGAGTTATAAAGAGATGGAGAGAGTTATAAAGAGATGGAGATGGAGAGAGTTATAAAGAGATGGAGATGGAGAGAGTTATAAAGAGATGGAGAGAGTTATAAAGAGATGGAGAGAGTTATAAAGAGATGGAGATGGAGAGAGTTATAAAGAGATGGAGAGAGTTATAAAGAGATGGAGATGGAGAGAGTTATAAAGAGATGGAGAGAGTTATAAAGAGATGGAGAGAGTTATAAAGAGATGGAGATGGAGAGAGTTATAAAGAGATGGAGATGGAGAGAGTTATAAAGAGATGGAGAGAGTTATAAAGAGATGGAGATGGAGAGAGTTATAAAGAGATGGAGAGAGTTATAAAGAGATGGAGAGAGTTATAAAGAGATGGAGATGGAGAGAGTTATAAAGAGATGGAGATGGAGAGAGTTATAAAGAGATGGAGATGGAGAGAGTTATAAAGAGATGGAGAGAGTTATAAAGAGATGGAGATGGAGAGAGTTATAAAGAGATGGAGAGAGTTATAAAGAGATGGAGAGAGTTATAAAGAGATGGAGATGGAGAGAGTTATAAAGAGATGGAGAGAGTTATAAAGAGATGGAGATGGAGAGAGTTATAAAGAGATGGAGAGAGTTATAAAGAGATGGAGAGAGTTATAAAGAGATGGAGAGAGTTATAAAGAGATGGAGAGAGTTATAAAGAGATGGAGAGAGTTATAAAGAGATGGAGAGAGCGTAATTGGCAGACTCCAACCATGGTAAAGGAGGTGCAGCGCTTTATTGGCTTTTCCAACAACTATTGGAGGTTTATCCGGGGCTTGGCAAGGTTTCAGCTCCCATCACATCTCTGTTGAAGGGTGGGCCGTCCCGGCTCCGCTGGTCTGCTGAGGCTGACAGGGCCTTCAGTAACCTGAGGGTTCTGTTCAACTCAGCCCCGGTACTGGCCCATCCCGATCCATCACTACTGTTCGTAGTGGAGGTGGATCCGTCCGAGGTAGGGATAGGCGCTGTCCTGTCTCAACGCTCGGGCACACCACCCAAGCTCCGCCCCTGTGCCTTCTTCTCCAAGAAGCTCAGCCCGGCAGAGCAGAACCATGACGTTGGTGATCGGGAGCTGTTGGCTGTAGTCAGAGCCCTGACAGTGTGGAGGCACTAGCTCGAGGGGGTGAAACACCCTTTCCTCGTCTGGATGGACCACTGTAACCTGGAGTACATCCAGGCAGGGAGGAGGATGAACCCTCGCCAGGCAAGGCGGGCCCTATTCTTCACCCGGTTTGAGTTTACTCTGTCATACATCCCGGGTACGAAGAACGTGAAGGCAGACGCACTGTCACAACTGTACGACACAGAGGACAGGCCCATTGACAACACCCCCATACTCTCGGCCTCCTGCATTGTGGCGCTGGTAGTATGGGCGATGGACGCGGACATAGAGCGGGCGGTACGCACAGAGCCATCTCCACCTCAGTGTCCAGCTGGGCTGCAGTACGTGCCGTCTCTTGTCAGTGACCTTCTGATCTATTGGGCCCACACGTCTCCCTCCTCTGGTCACCCAGGTATTGGTCGTACAGTGCGTTGCCTGACCGGAAAGTACTGGTGGCCTACCTTGGCTAAGGACGTGAGGGTGTATGTCTCCTCCTACTCGGTGTGCGCCCAGAGTAAGGCACCTAGGCACCTCCCAGCGGGTAAGTTACAACCCTTACCAGTTCCACAACGACCATGGTCTCACCTGTGTATTGACTTTCTCACTGATCTTCCCCTCTCTCAGGGTAACACCACCATCCTGGTCGTTGTGGACCGCTTCTCTAAAGCCTACCGCCTCCTTCCTCTGCCCGGTCTCCCCACGGCTCTGCAAACTGCGGAAGCGCTGTTTACACACATCTTCCGGCACTACGGGGTGCCAGAGGACATAGTGTCTGACCGTGGTCCCCAGTTCACATCCAGGGTCTGGAAGGCGTTCATGGAACGTCTGGGGGTCTCGGTCAGCTCTGGTTTCCACCCCGAGTCTAATGGGCAGGTGAATCAGGATGTGGGTAGGTTCCTGCGGTCCTACTGCCAGGACCGGCCGGGGGACGGTCCTGTTCTTGGCATGGTGGTCGGTGTTCTTGCCATGGGCCGAATATGCCCAGAATCCGAGCCAGACCGAAGCTCCTGTGGTGGATGACTGGTTTCGGCGCACGGAGGAGATGTGGAACGCTAATCACGTTCATCTCCAGCGCGCCGTGCGTCGCCAGAAGGATGATGGAGGGAATATAACCAGACAGAGTGGATGATGGAGGGAATATAACCAGACAGAGTGGATGATGGAGGGAATATAACCAGACAGAGTGGATGATGGAGGGAATATAACCAGACAGAGTGGATGATGGAGGGAATATAACCAGACAGAGTGGATGATGGAGGGAATATAACCAGACAGAGTGGATGATGGAGGGAATATAACCAGACAGAGTGGATGATGGAGGGAATATAACCAGACAGAGTGGATGATGGAGGAATATAACCAGACAGAGTGGATGATGGAGGGAATATAACCAGACAGAGTTGATGATGGAGGAATATAACCAGACAGAGTGGATGATGGAGGAATATAACCAGACAGAGTGGATGATGGAGGGAATATAACCAGACAGAGTGGATGATGGAGGAATATAACCAGACAGAGTGGATGATGGAGGGAATATAACCAGACAGAGTGGATGATGGAGGAATATAACCAGACAGAGTGGATGATGGAGGAATATAACCAGACAGAGTGGATGATGGAGGGAATATAACCAGACAGAGTGGATGATGGAGGGAATATAACCAGACAGAGTGGATGATGGAGGAATATAACCAGACAGAGTGGATGATGGAGGAATATAACCAGACAGAGTGGATGATGGAGGGAATATAACCAGACAGAGTGGATGATGGAGGGAATATAACCAGACAGAGTGGATGATGGAGGAATATAACCAGACAGAGTAGATGATGGAGGAATATAACCAGACAGAGTGGATGATGGAGGGAATATAACCAGACAGAGTGGATGATGGAGGAATATAACCAGACAGAGTGGATGATGGAGGAATATAACCAGACAGAGTAGATGATGGAGGGAATATAACCAGACAGAGTGGATGATGGAGGAATATAACCAGACAGAGTGGATGATGGAGGGAATATAACCAGACAGAGTGGATGATGGAGGAATATAACCAGACAGAGTGGATGATGGAGGAATATAACCAGACAGAGTGGATGATGGAGGGAATATAACCAGACAGAGTAGATGATGGAGGAATATAACCAGACAGAGTGGATGATGGAGGGAATATAACCAGACAGAGTGGATGATGGAGGGAATATAACCAGACAGAGTGGATGATGGAGGAATATAACCAGACAGAGTAGATGATGGAGGGAATATAACCACACAGAGTGGATGATGGAGGAATATAACCAGACAGAGTGGATGATGGAGGAATATAACCAGACAGAGTGGATGATGGAGGGAATATAACCAGACAGAGTGGATGATGGAGGGAATATAACCAGACAGAGTGGATGATGGAGGAATATAACCAGACAGAGTAGATGATGGAGGAATATAACCAGACAGAGTGGATGATGGAGGGAATATAACCAGACAGAGTGGATGATGGAGGGAATATAACCAGACAGAGTGGATGATGGAGGGAATATAACCAGACAGAGTGGATGATGGAGGGAATATAACCAGACAGAGTGGATGATGGAGGAATATAACCAGACAGAGTGGATGATGGAGGGAATATAACCAGACAGAGTTGATGATGGAGGAATATAACCAGACAGAGTGGATGATGGAGGAATATAACCAGACAGAGTGGATGATGGAGGGAATATAACCAGACAGAGTGGATGATGGAGGAATATAACCAGACAGAGTGGATGATGGAGGAATATAACCAGACAGAGTGGATGATGGAGGAATATAACCAGACAGAGTGGATGATGGAGGGAATATAACCAGACAGAGTGGATGATGGAGGGAATATAACCAGACAGAGTGGATGATGGAGGGAATATAACCAGACAGAGTGGATGACGGAGGAATATAACCAGACAGAGTGGATGATGGAGGAATATAACCAGACAGAGTGGATGATGGAGGGAATATAACCAGACAGAGTGGATGATGGAGGGAATATAACCAGACAGAGTGGATGATGGAGGAATATAACCAGACAGAGTAGATGATGGAGGAATATAACCAGACAGAGTGGATGATGGAGGGAATATAACCAGACAGAGTGGATGATGGAGGGAATATAACCAGACAGAGTGGATGATGGAGGAATATAACCAGACAGAGTAGATGATGGAGGAATATAACCAGACAGAGTGGATGATGGAGGGAATATAACCAGACAGAGTGGATGATGGAGGAATATAACCAGACAGAGTGGATGATGGAGGGAATATAACCAGACAGAGTGGATGATGGAGGGAATATAACCAGACAGAGTGGATGATGGAGGAATATAACCAGACAGAGTGGATGATGGAGGGAATATAACCAGACAGAGTGGATGATGGAGGGAATATAACCAGACAGAGTGGATGATGGAGGGAATATAACCAGACAGAGTGGATGATGGAGGGAATATAACCAGACAGAGTGGATGATGGAGGGAATATAACCAGACAGAGTGGATGATGGAGGGAATATAACCAGACAGAGTGGATGATGGAGGGAATATAACCAGACAGAGTGGATGATGGAGGGAATATAACCAGACAGAGTGGATGATGGAGGGAATATAACCAGACAGAGTGGATGATGGAGGGAATATAACCAGACAGAGTGGATGATGGAGGGAATATAACCAGACAGAGTGGATGATGGAGGGAATATAACCAGACAGAGTGGATGATGGAGGAATATAACCAGACAGAGTGGATGATGGAGGGAATATAACCAGACAGAGTGGATGATGGAGGGAATATAACCAGACAGAGTGGATGATGGAGGGAATATAACCAGACAGAGTGGATGATGGAGGGAATATAACCAGACAGAGTGGATGATGGAGGGAATATAACCAGACAGAGTGGATGATGGAGGGAATATAACCAGACAGAGTGGATGATGGAGGGAATATAACCAGACAGAGTGGATGATGGAGGGAATATAACCAGACAGAGTGGATGATGGAGGGAATATAACCAGACAGAGTGGATGATGGAGGAATATAACCAGACAGAGTGGATGATGGAGGAATATAACCAGACAGAGTGGATGATGGAGGGAATATAACCAGACAGAGTGGATGATGGAGGGAATATAACCAGACAGAGTGGATGATGGAGGGAATATAACCAGACAGAGTGGATGATGGAGGGAATATAACCAGACAGAGTGGATGATGGAGGGAATACAACCAGACAGAGTGGATGATGGAGGGAATATAACCAGACAGAGTGGATGATGGAGGGAATATAACCAGACAGAGTGGATGATGGAGGAATATAACCAGACAGAGTGATTGATGGAGGGAATATAACCAGACAGAGTGGATGATTGAGGGAATATAACCAGACAGAGTGGATGATGGAGGGAATATAACCAGACAGAGTGGATGATGGAGGGAATATAACCAGACAGAGTGGATGATGGAGGGAATATAACCAGACAGAGTGGATGATGGAGGGAATATAACCAGACAGAGTGGATGATGGAGGAATATAACCAGACAGAGTGGATGATGGAGGGAATATAACCAGACAGAGTGGATGATGGAGGAATATAACCAGACAGAGTGGATGATGGAGGAATATAACCAGACAGAGTGGATGATGGAGGGAATATAACCAGACAGAGTGGATGATGGAGGGAATATAACCAGACAGAGTGGATGATGGAGGGAATATAACCAGACAGAGTGGATGATGGAGGGAATATAACCAGACAGAGTGGATGATGGAGGGAATATAACCAGACAGAGTGGATGATGGAGGGAATATAATCAGACAGAGTGGATGATGGAGGGAATATAACCAGACAGAGTGGATGATGGAGGAATATAACCAGACAGAGTGGATGATGGAGGGAATATAACCAGACAGAGTTGATGAATGAGGAATATAACCAGACAGAGTGGATGATGGAGGAATATAACCAGACAGAGTGGATGATGGAGGGAATATAACCAGACAGAGTGGATGATGGAGGGAATATAACCAGACAGAGTGGATGATGGAGGGAATATAACCAGACAGAGTGGATGATGGAGGGAATATAACCAGACAGAGTGGATGATGGAGGAATATAACCAGACAGAGTGGATGATGGAGGAATATAACCAGACAGAGTGGATGATGGAGGGAATATAACCAGACAGAGTGGATGATGGAGGGAATATAACCAGACAGAGTGGATGATGGAGGGAATATAACCAGACAGAGTGGATGATGGAGGGAATATAACCAGACAGAGTGGATGATGGAGGAATATAACCAGACAGAGTGGATGATGGAGGAATATAACCAGACAGAGTGGATGATGGAGGGAATATAACCAAACAGAGTGGATGATGGAGGGAATATAACCAGGACAGAGTGGATGTTGGAGGAATATAACCAGACAGAGTGGATGATGGAGGAATATAACCAGACAGAGTGGATGATGGAGGGAATATAACCAGACAGAGTGGATGATGGAGGGAATATAACCAGACAGAGTGGATGATGGAGGGAATATAATCAGACAGAGTGGATGATGGAGGGAATATAACCAGATAGAGTGGATGATGGAGGGAATATAACCAGACAGAGTGGATGATGGAGGGAATATAACCAGACAGAGTGGATGATGGAGGAATATAACCAGACAGAGTGGATGATGGAGGGAATATAACCAAACAGAGTGGATGATGGAGGGAATATAACCAGACAGAGTGGATTATGGAGGAATATAACCAGACAGAGTGGATGATGGAGGAATATAACCAGACAGAGTGGATGATGGAGGGAATATAACCAGACAGAGTGGATGATGGAGGGAATATAACCAGACAGAGTGGATGATGGAGGGAATATAACCAGACAGAGTGGATGATGGAGGGAATATAACCAGACAGAGTGGATGATGGAGGAATATAACCAGACAGAGTGGATGATGGAGGGAATATAACCAGACAGAGTGGATGATGGAGGGAATATAACCAGACAGAGTGGATGATGGAGGGAATATAACCAGACAGAGTGGATGATGGAGGGAATATAACCAGACAGAGTGGATGATGGAGGGAATATAACCAGACAGAGTGGATGATGGAGGAATATAACCAGACAGAGTGGATGATGGAGGAATATAACCAGACAGAGTGGATGATGGAGGGAATATAACCAAACAGAGTGGATGATGGAGGGAATATAACCAGACAGAGTGGATGTTGGAGGAATATAACCAGACAGAGTGGATGATGGAGGAATATAACCAGACAGAGTGGATGATGGAGGGAATATAACCAGACAGAGTGGATGATGGAGGGAATATAACCAGACAGAGTGGATGATGGAGGGAATATAATCAGACAGAGTGGATGATGGAGGGAATATAACCAGATAGAGTGGATGATGGAGGGAATATAACCAGACAGAGTGGATGATGGAGGGAATATAACCAGACAGAGTGGATGATGGAGGAATATAACCAGACAGAGTGGATGATGGAGGGAATATAACCAAACAGAGTGGATGATGGAGGGAATATAACCAGACAGAGTGATGATGGAGGAATATAACCAGACAGAGTGGATGATGGAGGAATATAACCAGACAGAGTGGATGATGGAGGGAATATAACCAGACAGAGTGGATGATGGAGGGAATATAATCAGACAGAGTGGATGATGGAGGGAAAATAACCAGACAGAGTGGATGATGGAGGGAATATAACCAGACAGAGTGGATGATGGAGGAATATAACCAGACAGAGTGGATGATGGAGGAATATAACCAGACAGAGTGGATGATGGAGGGAATATAACCAGACAGAGTGGATGATGGAGGGAATATAACCAGATAGAGTGGATGATGGAGGGAATATAACCAGACAGAGTGGATGATGGAGGGAATATAACCAGACAGAGTGGATGATGGAGGAATATAACCAGACAGAGTGGATGATGGAGGAATATAACATTTACATTTACATTTTAGTCATTTAGCAGACGCTCTTATCCAGAGCGACTTACAGTTAGCACATACATTATTTTATCGAACCCACAACCCTGGCATTGCAAACGCCATGCTCTACCAACTGAGCTACATATACCAGACAGAGTGGATGATGGAGGGAATATAACCAAACAGAGTGGATGATGGAGGGAATATAACCAGACAGAGTGGATGTTGGAGGAATATAACCAGACAGAGTGGATGATGGAGGAATATAACCAGACAGAGTGGATGATGGAGGGAATATAACCAGACAGAGTGGATGATGGAGGGAATATAACCAGACAGAGTGGATGATGGAGGGAATATAATCAGACAGAGTGGATGATGGAGGGAATATAACCAGATAGAGTGGATGATGGAGGGAATATAACCAGACAGAGTGGATGACGGAGGGAATATAACCAGACAGAGTGGATGATGGAGGAATATAACCAGACAGAGTGGATGATGGAGGAATATAACCAGACAGAGTGGATGATGGAGGGAATATAACCAAACAGAGTGGATGATGGAGGGAATATAACCAGACAGAGTGGATGATGGAGGAATATAACCAGACAGAGTGGATGATGGAGGAATATAACCAGACATTGTGGATGATGGAGGGAATAGGGTTCTATATATTTTCCATGTACCTTTTTCTCTAGCCGGTCGATAAGCTTCTGGAGTCGGTTGACCTGAGTCATCCATTGGTTGTCCTCCTCATACACACCTGGCAGATTGGGAGCAGAACACACCCACAATGCATTGGCACATTTCCTCTGACCTGGGGTAATCGAATGTAACTCAACTCAGTCAGAATAGAATAGTGCTGCTTAGGCTGTGTGTTTGTGTTCGTGCATGTGTGTGCATACTCTAAATCTCTGGGCCATTGACATCCAATGACTTGATGCAGATAGATACAGCTTCTATTTTAGTTTGAAACCTAGTTCTAAAATGCCTTTTTAAAACATACAGTATACCAGTCATACTGAGTCACCAGCTGGTCCTACAGTATACCAGTCATACTGAGTCACCAGCTGGTCCCATAGTATACCAGTCATACTGAGTCACCAGCTGGTCCTAAAGTATACCAGTCATACTGAGTCACCAGCTGGTCCCACAGTATACCAGTCATACTGAGTCACCAGCTGGTCCTACAGTATACCAGTCATACTGAGTCACCAGCTGGTCCCACAGTATACCAGTCATACTGAGTCACCAGCTGGTCCTACAGTATACCAGTCAGACTGAGTCACCAGCTGGTCCCACAGTATACCAGTCATACTGAGTCACCAGCTGGTCCTACAGTATACCAGTCAGACTGAGTCACCAGCTGGTCCCACAGTATACCAGTCATACTGAGTCACCAGCTGGTCCTACAGTTTACCAGTCAGACTGAGTCACCAGCTGGTCCTACAGTATACCAGTCATACTGAGTCACCAGCTGGTCCTACAGTATACCAGTCATACTGAGTCACCAGCTGGTCCCACAGTATACCAGTCATACTGAGTCACCAGCTGGTCCTACAGTATACCAGTCATACTGAGTCACCAGCTGGTCCCACAGTATACCAGTCATACTGAGTCACCAGCTGGTCCCACAGTATACCAGTCAGACTGAGTCACCAGCTGGTCCTACAGTATACCAGTCAGACTGAGTCACCAGCTGGTCCTAACGTATACCAGTCATCCTGAGTCACCAGCTGGTCCTACAGTATACCAGTCATACTGAGTCACCAGCTGGTCCCACAGTATACCAGTCATACTGAGTCACCAGCTGGTCCTACAATATACCAGTCAGACTGAGTCACCAGCTGGTCCTACAGTATACCAGTCAGACTGAGTCACCAGCTGGTCCTAAAGTATACCAGTCATACTGAGTCACCAGCTGGTCCTACAGTATACCAGTCATACTGAGTCACCAGCTGGTCCTACAGTAAACCAGTCATACTGAGTCACCAGCTGGTCCTACAGTACACCAGTCATACTGAGTCACCA
Organism: Coregonus ussuriensis; assembly: GCA_031479575.1. NCBI lineage: Eukaryota > Metazoa > Chordata > Actinopteri > Salmoniformes > Salmonidae > Coregonus > Coregonus ussuriensis. The sequence continues at coordinate 1,709,975 of CM062489.1, forward strand.
GCTGGTCCTACAGTTTACCAGTCATACTGAGTCACCAGCTGGTCCCACAGTATATCAGTCATACTGAGTCACCAGCTGGTCCTACAGTATACCAGTCATACTGAGTCACCAGCTGGTCCTACAGTATACCAGTCATACTGAGTCACCAGCTGGTCCTACAGTATACCAGTCATACTGAGTCACCAGCTGGTCCTACAGTTTACCAGTCATACTGAGTCACCAGCTGGTCCTACAGTATACCAGTCAGACTGAGTCACCAGCTGGTCCTACAGTATACCAGTCATACTGAGTCACCAGCTGGTCCTACAGTATACCAGTCATACTGAGTCACCAGCTGGTCCTACAGTACACCAGTCATACTGAGTCACCAGCTGGTCCTACAGTTTACCAGTCATACTGAGTCACCAGCTGTTCCCACAGTATACCAGTCATACTGAGTCACCAGCTGGTCCTACAGTATACCAGTCATACTGAGTCACCAGCTGGTCCTACAGTATACCAGTCATACTGAGTCACCAGCTGGTCCTACAGTATACCAGTCATACTGAGTCACCAGCTGGTCCTACAGTTTACCAGTCATACTGAGTCACCAGCTGGTCCCACAGTATACCAGTCATACTGAGTCACCAGCTGGTCCCACAGTATACCAGTCAGACTGAGTCACCAGCTGGTCCTACAGTATACCAGTCAGACTGAGTCACCAGCTGGTCCTACAGTATACCAGTCAGACTGAGTCACCAGCTGGTCCGACATTATACCAGTCATACTGAGTCACCAGCTGGTCCTACAGTATACCAGTCAGACTGAGTCACCAGCTGGTCCTACAGTATACCAGTCATACTGAGTCACCAGCTGGTCCTACAGTATACCAGTCATACTGAGTCACCAGCTGGTCCTACAGTATACCAGTCATACTGAGTCACCAGCTGGTCCTACAGTATACCAGTCATACTGAGTCACCAGCTGGTCCTACAGTATACCAGTCATACTGAGTCACCAGCTGGTCCTACAGTATACCAGTCATACTGAGTCACCAGCTGGTCCTACAGTATACCAGTCATACTGAGTCACCAGCTGGTCCTACAGTATACCAGTCATACTGAGTCACCAGCTGGTCCTACAGTATACCAGTCATACTGAGTCACCAGCTGGTCCTACAGTATACCAGTCATACTGAGTCACCAGCTGGTCCTACAGTATACCAGTCAGACTGAGTCACCAGCTGGTCCTACAGTATACCAGTCATACTGAGTCACCAGCTGGTCCTACAGTATACCAGTCATACTGAGTCACCAGCTGGTCCTACAGTATACCAGTCATACTGAGTCACCAGCTGGTCCTACAGTATACCAGTCAAGTCATACTGAGTCACCAGCTGGTCCTACAGTATACCAGTCATACTGAGTCACCAGCTGGTCCTACAGTATACCAGTCAGACTGAGTCACTAGCTGGTCCTACAGTATACCAGTCATACTGAGTCACCAGCTGGTCCCACAGTATACCAGTCATACTGAGTCACCAGCTGGTCCTACAGTATACCAGTCATACTGAGTCACCAGCTGGTCCTACAGTATACCAGTCAGACTGAGTCACCAGCTGGTCCTACAGTATACCAGTCAGACTGAGTCACCAGCTGGTCCTACAGTATACCAGTCATACTGAGTCACCAGCTGGTCCTACAGTATACCAGTCATACTGAGTCACCAGCTGGTCCTACAGTTTACCAGTCAGACTGAGTCACCAGCTGGTCCTACAGTATACCAGTCATACTGAGTCACCAGCTGGTCCCACAGTATACCAGTCATACTGAGTCACCAGCTGGTCCTACAGTATACCAGTCATACTGAGTCACCAGCTGGTCCCACAGTATACCAGTCATACTGAGTCACCAGCTGGTCCCACAGTATACCAGTCATACTGAGTCACCAGCTGGTCCCACAGTATACCAGTCATACTGAGTCACCAGCTGGTCCCACAGTATACCAGTCATACTGAGTCACCAGCTGGTCCTAGAGTATACCAGTCATACTGAGTCACCAGCTGGTCCCACTGTATACCAGTCATACTGAGTCACCAGCTGGTCCTGCAGTATACCAGTCAGACTGAGTCACCAGCTGGTCCTACAGTATACCAGTCAGACTGAGTCACCAGCTGGTCCCACAGTATACCAGTCAGATTGAGTCACCAGCTGGTCCTACAGTATACCAGTCATACTGAGTCACCTGCTGGTCCTACAGTATACCAGTCAGACTGAGTCACCAGCTGGTCCTACAGTATACCAGTCATACTGAGTCACCAGCTGGTCCTAGAGTATACCAGTCATACTGAGTCACCAGCTGGTGCTACAGTATACCAGTCATACTGAGTCACCAGCTGGTCCTACAGTATACCAGTCATACTGAGTCACCAGCTGGTCCTACAGTATACCAGTCAGACTGAGTCACCAGCTGGTCCTACAGTATACCAGTCATACTGAGTCACCAGCTGGTCCTACAGTATACCAGTCAGACTGAGTCACCAGCTGGTCCCACAGTATACCAGTCATACTGAGTCACCAGCTGGTCCCACAGTATACCAGTCATACTGAGTCACCAGCTGGTCCTAGAGTATACCAGTCATTCTGAGTCACCAGCTGGTCCTACAGTATACCAGTCATACTGAGTCACCAGCTGGTCCCACAGTATACCAGTCATACTGAGTCACCAGCTGGTCCTACAGTTTACCAGTCATACTGAGTCACCAGCTGGTCCTACAGTATACCAGTCATACTGAGTCACCAGCTGGTCCTACAGTATACCAGTCAGACTGAGTCACCAGCTTGTCCTACAGTATACCAGTCATACTGAGTCACCAGCTGGTCCTACAGTATACCAGTCAGACTGAGTCACCAGCTGGTCCTAGAGTATACCAGTCATACTGAGTCACCAGCTGGTCCTACAGTATACCAGTCATACTGAGTCACCAGCTGGTCCTACAGTATACCAGTCATACTGAGTCACCAGCTGGTCCTACAGTATACCAGTCATACTGAGTCACCAGCTGGTCCTACAGTATACCAGTCAGACTGAGTCACCAGTTGGTCCTACAGTATACCAGTCATACTGAGTCACCAGCTGGTCCTAGAGTATACCACTCAGACTGAGTCACCGGCTGGTCCCGCAGTTTACCAGTCAGACTGAGTCACCAGCTGGTCCTACAGTATCCCACTCAGACGGAGTCACCGGCTGGTCCCACAGTATACCAGTCATACTGAGTCACCAGCTGGTCCTACAGTATACCAGTCATACTGAGTCACCAGCTGGTCCTACAGTATACCAGTCATACTGAGTCACCAGCTGGTCCTACAGTATACCAGTCATACTGAGTCACCAGCTGGTCCTACAGTATACCAGTCAGACTGAGTCACCAGCTGGTCCTACAGTATACCAGTCAGACTGAGTCACCAGCTGGTCCTACAGTATACCAGTCCTACTGAGTCACCAGCTGGTCCTACAGTATACCAGTCATACTGAGTCACCAGCTGGTCCTACAGTATACCAGTCATACTGAGTCACCAGCTGGTCCTACAGTATACCAGTCATACTGAGTCACCAGCTGGTCCTACAGTATACCATTCATACTGAGTCACCAGCTGGTCCTAGACTATACCAGTCGTACTGAGTCACCAGCTGGTCCCACAGTATACCAGTCATACTGAGTCACCAGCTGGTCCTACAGTATACCAGTCATACTGAGTCACCAGCTGGTCCTACAGTATACCAGTCAGACTGAGTCACCAGCTGGTCCTACAGTATACCAGTCATACTGAGTCACCAGCTGGTCCTACAGTATACCAGTCAGACTGAGTCACCAGCTGGTCCTAGAGTATACCAGTCAGACTGAGTCACCAGCTGGTCCTACAGTATACCAGTCATACTGAGTCACCAGCTGGTCCCACAGTATACCAGTCATACTGAGTCACCAGCTGGTCCTACAGTATACCAGTCATACTGAGTCACCAGCTGGTCCCACAGTATACCAGTCATACTGAGTCACCAGCTGGTCCTACAGTATACCAATCATACTGAGTCACCAGCTGGTCTTACAGTATACCAGTCAGACTGAGTCACCAGCTGGTCCTACAGTATACCAGTCATACTGAGTCACCAGCTGGTCCTACAGTATACCAGTCAGACTGAGTCACCAGCTGGTCCCACAGTATACCAGTCATACTGAGTCACCAGCTGGTCCTAGAGTATACCAGTCATACTGAGTCACCAGCTGGTCCCACAGTATACCAGTCATACTGAGTCACCAGCTGGTCCCACAGTATACCAGTCATACTGAGTCACCAGCTGGTCCCACAGTATACCAGTCATACTGAGTCACCAGCTGGTCCCACAGTATACCAGTCAGACTGAGTCACCAGCTGGTCCTACAGTATACCAGTCATACTGAGTCACCAGCTGGTCCTACAGTATACCAGTCATACTGAGTCACCAGCTGGTCCTACAGTATACCAGTCATACTGAGTCACCAGCTGGTCCTACAGTATACCAGTCATACTGAGTCACCAGCTGGTCCTACAGTATACCAGTCATACTGAGTCACCAGCTGGTCCTACAGTATACCAGTCATACTGAGTCACCAGCTGGTCCTACAGTATACCAGTCAGACTGAGTCACCAGCTGGTCCCACAGTATACCAGTCATACTGAGTCACCAGCTGGTCCCACAGTATACCAGTCATACTGAGTCACCAGCTGGTCCCACAGTATACCAGTCAGACTGAGTCACCAGCTGGTCCTACAGTATACCAGTCATACTGAGTCACCAGCTGGTCCTACAGTATACCAGTCATACTGAGTCACCAGCTGGTCCCACAGTATACCAGTCATACTGAGTCACCAGCTGGTCCCACAGTATACCAGTCATACTGAGTCACCAGCTGGTCCCACAGTATACCAGTCAGACTGAGTCACCAGCTGGTCCTACAGTATACCAGTCATACTGAGTCACCAGCTGGTCCTACAGTATACCAGTCATACTGAGTCACCAGCTGGTCCTACAGTATACCAGTCATACTGAGTCACCAGCTGGTCCTACAGTATACCAGTCATACTGAGTCACCAGCTGGTCCTACAGTATACCAGTCATACTGAGTCACCAGCTGGTCCTACAGTATACCAGTCATACTGAGTCACCAGCTGGTCCTACAGTATACCAGTCAGACTGAGTCACAGACTGTGTGTGTGTGTGTGTGTGTGTGTGTGTGTGTGTGTGTGTGTGTGAGTGTGCGCATGCTTGCGGGCGGGCGTTTATGTGTACCTGAGTTGACCAGGCTGAGTAGAGGGTTGTTGGGAGACAGACTGTTATTCCTTTGAAGCCTTCGATTGGATCTTCTCCCTGACCACTGGATGGAGAGCGCCTCAGGCTTCACTGGGCCTTGTCTGGGGAACACACACAGGGAGACAGGTCAGGAATGTGTGGAAATGACCCCAACCTTTCCCTGATGCGACCCACAGGCTTTCAGTATAGACCCCAATGACCCCAACCTTTCCCTGATACCACCCACAGGCTTTCAGTATAGCCCCCAATGACCCCAATCTTTCCCTGATACCACCCACAGGCTTTCAGTATAGACCCCAATGACCCCAACCTTTCCCTGATACCACCCACAGGCTTTCAGTATAGAACCCAATGACCCCAACCTTTCCCTGATACCAGCCATAGGCCTGATGCACACACACACACACAGCTCTCAGCTGTCTACGACATCATGGGAGGTGAAGGCATAACAGCCCTGGATTAACACTGCCAAAGGGAACAGCCCTGGATTAACACTGCCAAAGTGAACAGCCCTTGATTAACACTGCCAAAGGGAACAGCCCTGGATTAACACTGCCAAAGGGAACAGCCCTGGATTAACACTGCCAAAGGGAACAGCCCTGGATTAACACTGCCAAAGGGAACAGCCCTGGATTAACACTACAAAGGGAACAGCCCTGGATTAACACTGCCAAAGGGAACAGCCCTGGATTAACACTACAAAGGGAACAGCCCTGGAATAACACTGCCAAAGGGAACAGCCATGGTTTAACACTGCCAAAGGGAACAGCCCTGGATTAACACTGCCAAAGGGAACAGCCCTGGATTAACACTACAAAGGGAACAGCCCTGGATTAACACTGCCAAAGGGAACATCCATGGTTTAACACTGCCAAAGGGACCAGCCCTGGATTAACACTGCCAAAGAGAACAGCCCTGGATTAACACTGCCAAAGGGAACAGCCCTGGATTAACACTGCCAAAGGGAACAGCCCTGGATTAACACTACAAAGGGAACAGCCCTGGAATAACACTGCCAAAGGGAACAGCCATGGTTTAACACTGCCAAAGGGAACAGCCCTGGATTAACACTGCCAAAGGGAACAGCCCTGGATTAACACTACAAAGGGAACAGCCCTGGATTAACACTGCCAAAGGGAACATCCATGGTTTAACACTGCCAAAGGGACCAGCCCTGGATTAACACTGCCAAAGAGAACAGCCCTGGATTAACACTGCCAAAGGGAACAGCCCTGGATTAACACTGCCAAAGGGAACAGCCCTGGATTAACACTGCCAAAGGGAACAGCCCTGGATTAACACTACAAAGGGAACAGCCCTGGATTAACACTGCCAAAGGGAACAGCCCTGGATTAACACTACAAAGGGAACAGCCCTGGATTAACACTGCCAAAGGGAACAGCCATGGTTTAACACTGCCAAAGGGAACAGCCCTGGATTAACACTGCCAAAGGGAACAGCCCTGGATTAACACTACAAAGGGAACAGCCCTGGATTAACACTGCCAAAGGGAACATCCATGGTTTAACACTGCCAAAGGGACCAGCCCTGGATTTACACTGCCAAAGGGAACAGCCCTGGATTAACACTGCCAAAGGGAACAGCCCTGGATTAACACTGCCAAAGGGAACAGCCCGGATTAACACTGCCAAAGGGAACAAAGGAAATAGTATTTTGGTGGGGAGGGATGGGATAGGGAGGGAGAGAGAGTGTCATAAATACATAATGTTACATCATGATGCTCTTTGGCTCTATAAGAGACCCGCCTCTGACGACAGATAGACTGTGATTGGAAAGGTCACTCCGACGGAAGACTGTGATTGGAGGGGTCACTCAGACGGAAGACTGTGATTGGAAGGGTCACTCCGACGGAAGACTGTGATTGGAGGGACACTCTGACAGAAGACTGTGATTGGACGCTCTCCCTGCACACAACATGTCCCTGGCCAATTACGTTTTCTGAGATGAGTCTCTAGAAGCACAGGGCTGAGACCCTAGCTACGTCCCAAATGGCACCCTATTCCCTATATAGTTTTGACAAGTTCCCATATAGAGAATACGGTGCCATTTGAGACGCAGCTAGGGTCTCAGCCACCTGGCTAACTAACTATGCTCAACCCAACCAGCAGTAAAAACATCCTCAATTGATTGGACATGATTTGGAAAGGCACACACCTGTCAATATAGGGTCCCACCGTTGACAGTGCATGTCAGAGCAAAAACCAAGCCATGAGGTCGAAGGAATTGTCCGTAGAACTCCAAGACTGGATTGTGTCGAGGCACAGATCTGGGGAAGGGTACCAAACACTTTTTGCAGCATTGAAGGTCCCCAAGAACACAGTGGCCTCTATCATTCTTACATGGAAGAAGTTTGGAACCACCAAGACTCTTCCTAGAGCTGGCCGCCCGGCCAAACTGAGAAATCGGGGGAGAAGGGCCTTGGTCAGGGACAACCATCTCTGAAGAACTCCATCAATCAGGCCTTTATGGTAGAGTGGCCATACAGAAGCCACTCCTCAGTAAAAGGCACATGACAGCCCGCCTGGAGTTTGCCAAAAGGCACCTAAAGGACTCTCAGACCATGAGAAACAAGATTCTCTGGTCTGATGAAACCAAGATTGAACTCTTTGGCCTGAATGCCAAGTGTGACGTCTAGAGGAAACCTGGCACCATCCCTACGGTGAAGCAGGGTGTTGGAAGCATCATGCTATGTAGATGTTTTTCAGCGGAAGACTGGGAGACTAGGTTAGGTTAAGGCTAGGCTAGGTTAAGGCTAGGTTAGGTTAAGACTAGGTTAGGTTAAGACTAGGTTAGGTTAAGGCTAGGTTAGGTTAAGGTTAGGTAAGGTTAAGGCTAGGTTAGGTTAAGGCTAGGTTAGGTTAAGACTAGGTTAGGTTCAGGCTAGGTTAAGACTAGGCTAGGTTAAGGCTAGGTAAGGTTAAGGCTAGGTTAGGTTAAGGTTAGGTTAAGACTAGGTAAGGTTAAGGCTAGGTTAGGATAAGGCTAGGTTAGTTTAAGACTAGGTTAAGACTAGGTTAGGTTAAGGCTAGGTTAGATTAAGACTAGGCTAGGTTAAGGCTAGGTAAGGTTAAGATTAGGTCCGGTTAAGGCTAGGTTAGGTTAAGACTAGGTTAGGTTAAGGCTAGGTTAGGTTAAGACTAGGTTAGGTTAAGGCTAGGTTAAGACTAGGTTAGGTTAAGGATAGGTTAAGACTAGGTTAGGTTAAGGCTAGTTTAAGACTAGGTTGGGTTAAGGCTAGGTTAGGTTAAGGCTAGGTTAAGGCTAGGTTAGGTTAGGTTAGGTTAGGTTAGGTTAAGGTTAGGTTAAGGCTAGGTTCGGTTTAGGATAGGTTAGGTTAAGGTTAAGACTAGGTTAGGTTAAGACTAGGTTAGGTTAAGGCTAGGTTAAGACTAGGTTAGGTTAAGGATACGTTAAGACTAGGTTAGGTTAAGGCTAGGCTAAGTTAAGGCTAGGTTAGGTTAAGGGTAGGTTAGGTTAAGGCTAGGTTAAGGCTAGGTTAGGTTAAGGCTAGGTTAGGTTAGGTTAGGTTAGGTTAAGGTTAAGTTAAGGCTAGGTTCAGTTTAGGCTAGGTTAGGTTAAGACTAGGCTAGGTTAAGGCTAGGTTAGGTTGAGACTAGGTTAGGTTAGGTTAAGGCAAGGTTAAGGTTAGGTTAAGGTTAAGACTAGGTTAGGTTAAGACTAGGCTAGGTTAAGGCTAGGTTAGGTTAAGGCTAGGTTAGGTTAAGACTAGGCTAGGTTAAGGCTAGGTTAGGTTAAGATTAGGATCCGGTTAGGGCTAGGTTAGATTAAGACTAGGTTAGGTTAAGGATAGGTTAGGTTAAGGCTAGGTTAGGTTAAGGCTAGGATAGGTTAAGGTTAGGTTAGGTTAAGGCTAGGTTAGGTTAAGGCTAGGTTAGGTTAAGGCTAGGTTAGGTTAGGTTAAGGCTAGGTTAGGTTAAGACTAGGTTAGGCTAAGGCTAGGTTAGGTTAAGGCTAGGTTAGGTTAAGGCTAGGTTAGGTTAAGACTAGGTTAGGCTAAGGCTAGGTTAGGTTAAGGCTAGGTAAAGACTAGGTTAGGTTAAGACTAGGTTCAGTTAAGGCTAGGTTAAGGCTAGGTTAGGTTAAGGCTAGGTTAGTATAAGGCTAGGTTAAGGCTAGGATAGGTTGGGTTAGGTTGAGACTAGGTTAGGTTAGGTTAAGGCAAGGTTAAGGTTAGGTTAAGGCTAGCTTAAGACTAGGTTAGGTTAAGGCTAGGTTAGGTTAAGGCTATGTTAAGGCTAGGTTAGGTTAAGGCTAGGTTAGGTTAAGACTAGGTTAGGTTAAGACTAGGTTAGGTTAAGGCTAGGTTAGGTTAAGGCTAGGTTAGGTTAAGACTAGGTTAGGTTAAGACTAGGTTCGGTTAAGGCTAGGTTAAGGCTAGGTTAGGTTAAGGCTACGTTAAGACTAGGTTAGGTTAAGACCAGGCTAAATAAGTCTAGGTTAGGTTAAGGCTAGATTAGGTTAAGGCTAGATTAGGTTAAGGCTAGGTTAGGTTAAGGCTAGGTTAGGTTATGTTAAGGCTAGGTTAGGTTACGACTAGGTTAGGTTAAGGCTAGGTTAGGTTAAGGCTAGGTTAGGTTAGGTCAAGGCTAGGTTAGGTTAGGTTATGTTAAGGATAGGTTAGGTTAAGACTATGTTAGGTTAAGGCTAGGTTAGGTTAGGTCAAGGCTAGGTTAGGTTATGTTAAGGCTAAGTTAGGTTAAGACTAGGTTAGGTTAAGGCTAGGTTAGGTTATGTTAAGGCTAGGTTAGGTTAAGACTAGGTTAGGTTAAGGTTAGGTTAGGTCAAGGCTAGGTTAGGTTATGTTAAGGCTAAGTTAGGTTAAGGCTAGGTTAGGTTAGGTCAAGGCTAGGTTAGGTTATGTTAAGGCTAAGTTAGGTTAAGACTAGGTTAGGTTGAGACTAGGTTAGGTTAGGTTAAGGCAAGGTTAAGGTTAGGTTAAGGTTAAGACTAGGTTAGGTTAAGACTAGGCTAGGTTAAGGCTAGGTTAGGTTAAGGCTAGGTTAGGTTAAGACTAGGCTAGGTTAAGGCTAGGTTAGGTTAAGATTAGGTCCGGTTAGGGCTAGGTTAGGTTAAGACTAGGTTAGGTTAAGGATAGGTTAGGTTAAGGCTAGGTTAGGTTAAGGCTAGGTTAGGTTAAGGTTAGGTTAGGTTAAGGCTAGGTTAGGTTAAGATTAGGTTAGGTTAAGGCTAGGTTAGGTTAAGGCTAGGTTAGGTTAAGGCTAGGTTAGGTTAAGACAAGGTTAGGCTAAGGCTAGGTTAGGTTAAGGCTAGGTTAGGTTAAGGCTAGGTTAGGTTAAGACTAGGTTAGGCTAAGGCTAGGTTAGGTTAAGGCTAGGTAAAGACTAGGTTAGGTTAAGACTAGGTTCAGTTAAGGCTAGGTTAAGGCTAGGTTAGGTTAAGGCTAGGTTAGTATATGGCTAGGTTAAGGCTAGGATAGGTTGGGTTAGGTTGAGACTAGGTTAGGTTAGGTTAAGGCAAGGTTAAGGTTAGGTTAAGGCTAGCTTAAGACTAGGTTAGGTTAAGGCTAGGTTAGGTTAAGGCTATGTTAAGGCTAGGTTAGGTTAAGGCTAGGTTAGGTTAAGACTAGGTTAGGTTAAGGCTAGGTTAGGTTAAGACTAGGTTAGGTTAAGACTAGGTTCGGTTAAGGCTAGGTTAAGGCTAGGTTAGGTTAAGGCTACGTTAAGACTAGGTTAGGTTAAGACCAGGCTAAATAAGGCTAGGTTAGGTTAAGGCTAGATTAGGTTAAGGCTAGATTAGGTTAAGGCTAGGTTAGGTTAAGGCTAGGTTAGGTTATGTTAAGGCTAGGTTAGGTTACGACTAGGTTAGGTTAAGGCTAGGTTAGGTTAAGGCTAGGTTAGGTTAGGTCAAGGCTAGGTTAGGTTAGGTTATGTTAAGGATAGGTTAGGTTAAGACTATGTTAGGTTAAGGCTAGGTTAGGTTAGGTCAAGGCTAGGTTAGGTTATGTTAAGGCTAAGTTAGGTTAAGACTAGGTTAGGTTAAGGCTAGGTTAGGTTATGTTAAGGCTAGGTTAGGTTTAAGACTAGGTTAGGTTAAGACTAGGTTAGGTTAAGGATAGGTTAGGTTAAGGCTAGGTTAGGTTAAGGCTAGGTTAGGTTAAGGTTAGGTTAGGTTAAGGCTAGGTTAGGTTAAGACTAGGTTAGGTTAAGGCTAGGTTAGGTTAAGGCTAGGTTAGGTTAAGGCTAGGTTAGGTTAAGACTAGGTTAGGCTAAGGCTAGGTTAGGTTAAGGCTAGGTTAGGTTAAGGCTAGGTTAGGTTAAGACTAGGTTAGGCTAAGGCTAGGTTAGGTTAAGGCTAGGTAAAGACTAGGTTAGGTTAAGACTAGGTTCAGTTAAGGCTAGGTTAAGGCTAGGTTAGGTTAAGGCTAGGTTAGTATAAGGCTAGGTTAAGGCTAGGATAGGTTGGGTTAGGTTGAGACTAGGTTAGGTTAGGTTAGGTTAAGGCAAGGTTAAGGTTAGGTTAAGGCTAGCTTAAGACTAGGTTAGGTTAAGGCTAGGTTAGGTTAAGGCTATGTTAAGGCTAGGTTAGGTTAAGGCTAGGTTAGGTTAAGACTAGGTTAGGTTAAGACTAGGTTAGGTTAAGGCTAGGTTAGGTTAAGGCTAGGTTAGGTTAAGACTAGGTTAGGTTAAGACTAGGTTCGGTTAAGGCTAGGTTAAGGCTAGGTTAGGTTAAGGCTACGTTAAGACTAGGTTAGGTTAAGACCAGGCTAAATAAGGCTAGGTTAGGTTAAGGCTAGATTAGGTTAAGGCTAGGTTAGGTTAAGGCTAGGTTAGGTTATGTTAAGGCTAGGTTAGGTTACGACTAGGTTAGGTTAAGGCTAGGTTAGGTTAAGGCTAGGTTAGGTTAGGTCAAGGCTAGGTTAGGTTAGGTTATGTTAAGGATAGGTTAGGTTAAGACTATGTTAGGTTAAGGCTAGGTTAGGTTAGGTCAAGGCTAGGTTAGGTTATGTTAAGGCTAAGTTAGGTTAAGACTAGGTTAGGTTAAGGCTAGGTTAGGTTATGTTAAGGCTAGGTTAGGTTAAGACTAGGTTAGGTTAGGTTAAGACTAGGTTAGGTTAAAGTTAGGTTAGGTCAAGGCTAGGTTAGGTTATGTTAAGGCTAAGTTAGGTTAAGACTAGGTTAGGTTAAGGCTAGGTTAGGTTATGTTAAGGCTAGGTTAGGTTTAAGACTAGGTTAGGTTAAGACTAGGTTAGGTTAAGGCTAGGTTAGGTTAAAACTAGGTTCTATAGTTCGGTCCTGGTTCGGCATGATATGATGCATTGATTCGGCCCCCTGGTTGTTTGTATGACTCTGCTGTGCTGGCTGCATAAACTATGGTCATCATCATGTGACATACAATATGTACACTAAACAGCATTTAAATATGTGAATGCATGTGAATATGTGAATATATGTGAATATATGCCTGTAAATGGACATTTCCTGACTGCTGATGAGGCAGTCTTCAAAGGAAACATTGCAGGTCCCATAGGAAGGGCATTGGTCCTGTCTTTGAGGGCTTTAGTCATTTCAGCAGAGAAATAATGTTTCCACTGGCCTCAGTCATAACAGTCTGTCTCCTACCATAGTACATGACAGAGGCTTTCATCAGTCATAACAGTCTGTCTCCTACCATAGTACATGACAGAAGCTTTCCGTCTGAATGGTAGAGGTCCATAGAGGTCACCCCCCACTTTGGTCACCTGAGTGGCCTTCATCCTTTCATCCTGCAGCCAGACTCACAAATGCACGCGCGCGCGCGCGCGCGCACACACACACACACACACACACACACACACACACACACACACACACACACACACACACACACACACACACACACACACACACACACACACACACACACACACACACACACACACTCACACGTACGCACTCACATACGTACAGGCACACACGCACCCACGCACCCACGCACCCAACTCCACAGTGAACCTGGCTAGAGACATCAGACAGAATATAAAATGGGATGTCTCAATCTGCCTCAGAGATCAGCTACTTTAAACACATCAGAGATTGAGATAGAGTTCATCTACCTGCTGAGGTGATGCTTTGCTACTAAATTCTCTATTTGGAGCAAATTGGGATTCCAGCTACAGAATTTCTCCACGCACAAAACCTGCCAAGAGAAACCCATTCAGCTGTATAAGACAACTAACAATAGGCTGATCATGAACACAGAGACAGAGCAGTGTACTATAAGAGCCTTGACAGACATAACAAAGTTGTTATATCTGGAGTGGTGTTTAAAGATGGCTGCTGGACTGGGACTCAGGGACTGGGATTCAGGAACTGGGATTCAGGGACTGGGATTCAGGGACTGGGACTCAGGGACTGGGATTCAGGGACTGGGACTCAGGGACTGGGACTCGGGGACTGGGATTCAGGGACTGGGATTCAGGGACTGGGACTCGGGGACTGGGATTTAGGGACTGGGACTCAGGGACTGGGACTCTGGGATTCAGGGACTGGGACTCAGGGACTGGGACTCTGGGATTCAGGGACTGGGACTCAGGGACTGGGATTCGGGACTGGGATTCAGGGATTCAGGGACTGGGACTCAGGGACTGGGATTCAGGGACTGGGACTCAGGGACTGGGATTCAGGGACTGGGATTCAGGGACTGGGATTCAGTGACTGGGACTCAGGGACTGGGACTCTGGGATTCAGGGACTGGGACTCAGGGACTGGGACTCTGGGATTCAGGGACTGGGACTCAGGGACTGGGATTCAGGGACTGGGACTCAGGGACTGGGATTCAGGGATTCAGGGACTGGGACTCAGGGTCTGGGATTCAGGGACTGGGACTCAGGGACTGGGATTCAGGGACTGGGATTCAGGGACTGGGATTCAGTGACTGGGACTCAGGGACTGGGATTCAGGGACTGGGATTCAGTGACTGGGACTCAGGGACTGGGATTCAGGGACTGGGACTCAGGGACTGGGATTCAGGGACTGGGATTCAGGGACTGGGACTCGGGGACTGGGACTCAGGGACTGGGATTCAGGGACTGGGATTCAGGGACTGGGATTCAGGGACTGGGACTCAGGGACTGGGATTCAGGGACTGGGACTCAGGGACTGGGAATCAGTGACTGGGATTCAGGGACTGGGACTCAGGGACTGGGACTCTGGGATTCAGGGACTGGGACTCAGGGACTGGGACTCTGGGATTCAGGGACTGGGACTCAGGGACTGGGATTCAGGGACTGGGACTCAGGGACTGGGATTCAGGGATTCAGGGACTGGGACTCAGGGACTGGGATTCAGGGACTGGGACTCAGGGACTGGGACTCTGGGATTCAGGGACTGGGATTCAGGGACTGGGACTCAGGGACTGGGATTCAGGGATTCAGGGACTGGGATTCAGGGACTGGGATTCAGGGAATGGGATTCAGGGACTGGGATTCAGGGACTGGGACTCAGGGACTGGGACTCAGGGACTGGGACTCAGGGACTGGGACTCTGGGATTCAGGGACTGGGATTCAGGGACTGGGACTCTGGGATTCAGGGACTGGGACTCAGGGACTGGGACTCAGGGACTGGGACTCTGAGATGACTTATGAGAGATTGGACAGGAGCTGAGAGAGGAAAGAGGAGGGGAGGAGAGGAGAGGTGAAACACAGTTCTGAGGCATGCCATGCAATCACCCAGGTGCTGGAACAGAAACCAGAGCTGTGGCTGCCTGGGTTCTCCAGGTGCTGGAACAGAAACCAGAGCTGTGGCTGCCTGGGTTCTCCAGGTGCTGGAACAGAAACCAGAGCTGTGGCTGCCTGGGTTCTCCAGGTGCTGGAACAGAAACCAGAGCTGTGGCTGCCTGGGTTCTCCAGGTGCTGGAACAGAAACCAGAGCTGTGGCTGCCTGGGTTCTCCATTCTGATTCAGAACGTTGTGAGTGTTCTAAAAAGGAGCCACTGCTTCCCATGTCACGGACAGAGCTGACCTCCGACCTCCATTCAGACTGTTACTAATGACCCCAGAGGCATGCTACACAGAGCCAGCTAATCCGACTGCTAAAACACACACATTACCCAACATAGGGGTAGGTAATATAACACATTACCCAACACAGGGGTAGGTAATATAACACATTACCCAACACAGGGGTAGGTAATATAACACATTACCCAACACAGGGGTAGGTAATATAACACATTACCCAACACAGGGGTAGGTAATATAACACATTACCCAACACAGGGGTAGGTATTATAACACATTACCCAACACAGGGGTAGGTAATATAACACATTACCCAACACAGGGGTAGGTATATAACACATTACCCAACACAGGGGTAGGTAATATAACACATTACCCAACACAGGGGTAGGTAATATAACACATTACCCAACACAGGGGTAGGTAATATAACACATTACCCAACACAGGGGTAGGTATTATAACACATTACCCAACATAGGGGTAGGTAATATAACACATTACCCAACACAGAGGTAGGTAATATAACACATTACCCAACATAGGGGTAGGTAATATAACACATTACCCAACACAGGGGTAGGTAATATAACACATTACCCAACACAGGGGTAGGTAATATAACACATTACCCAACACATGGGCGGCGCACAATTGGCCCAGCGTCGTCCAGGGTAGGGGAGGGAATGGCCGGCAGGGATGTAGCTCAGTTGATAGAGCATGGCGTTTGCAACGCCAGGGTTGTGGGTTCGTTTCCCACGGGGGGCCAGTATTTTTTTTTTTATATATGTATTCACTAACTGTAAGTCTCTCTGGATAAGAGCGTCTGCTAAATGACTAAAATGTAAATGTAAATGTAATATAACATATTATCCAACATAGGGGTAGGTAATATAACACAAAGCAACTTAAAGTCATGCATGCATCCACGTGCCATGCTTTACCAACTGAGCTATACAGGACCAAACACACAACACACAACACACAACACACAACACACAACACACACATACTAATTGCGTAGGCACAGACATAAATCAGCAGTCCCCTCAGAGGATTGTCTGGATGGAGAACACTCATCACTCATCACGTGTACTGACTGAAGAGAACAGGAGAGGAGAGGAGAGGAGAGGAGAGGAGAGGAGAGGAGAGGAGAGGAGAGGAGAGGAGAGGAGAGGAGATGACTTGCCTCTCCTGGCGGGTCTGTTCGGCCGTGGTCTCCATGGCACATTCCAGGGAGCTCTGCAGCGAGTGGAGCTGATTGGTTGTCTCTTTCAACAGGAAGCGTGTCACAAACTGCTCCAGGTGTGTGGCTTCCTGGTAGTCCTGGAGGAGAGAGGAACCAACCCTAGACAGTAGACCCTATTGGGCTTCCTGGTAGTCCTGGAGGAGAGAGGAACCAACCCTAGACAGTAGACCCTAGTGGCTTCCTGGTTGTCCTGGAGGAGAGAGGAACCAACCCTAGACAGTAGACCCTATTGGGCTTCCTGGTAGTCCTGGAGGAGAGAGGAACCAACCCTAGACAGTAGACCCTAGTGGCTTCCTGGTTGTCCTGGAGGAGAGAGAGAGGAACCAACCCTAGACAGTAGACCCTAGTGGCTTCCTGGTAGTCCTGGAGGAGAGAGGAACCAACCCTAGACAGTAGACCCTAGTGGCTTCCTGGTAGTCCTGGAGGAGAGAGGAACCAACCCTAGACAGTAGACCCTAGTGGCTTCCTGGTAGTCCTGGAGGAGAGAGGAACCAACCCTAGACAGTAGACCCTATTGGGCTTCCTGGTTGTCCTGGAGGAGAGAGGAACCAACCCTAGACAGTAGACCCTAGTGGCTTCCTGGTAGTCCTGGAGGAGAGAGGAACCAACCATAGACAGTAGACCCTAGTGGCTTCCTGGTAGTCCTGGAGGAGAGAGGAACCAACCCTAGACAGTAGACACTATTGGGCTTCCTGGTTGTCCTGGAGGAGAGAGGAACCAACCCTAGACAGTAGACCCTAGTGGCTTCCTGGCAGTCCTGGAGGAGAGAGGAACCAACCCTAGACAGTAGATCCTCTATCCTCTATCCCCCCCTATCCCCTATCCTCTAACCCCTATCCTCTAACCCCTATCCTCTAACCCCTATCCTATCTCCTCTATCCCCTATCCCCTATCCCCTATCCTCTATCCCCTATCCTTTATCCTCTAACCCCTATCCTCTATCCCCTATCCTCTAACCCCTATCCTCTAAACCCTATCCTCTAACCCCTATCCTCTAACCCCTATCCTCTATCCTCTATCCCCTATCCCCTATCCTCTAACCCCTATCCTCTATCCTCTAACCCCTATCCTCTAACCCCTATCCTCTATCCCCTATCCTCTAACCCCTATCCTCTAACCCCTATCCTCTATCCTCTATCCCCTATCCTCTATCCCCTATCCTCTAACCCCTATCCTCTAACCCCTATCCTCTATCCTCTAACCCCTATCCTCTATCCCCTATCCTCTAACCCCTATCCTCTATCCCCTAACCCCTATCTATCCTCTATCCTCTATCCCCTATCCTCTATCCCCTATCCTCTAACCCCTCTCCTCTAACCCCTATCCTCTAACCCCTATCCTCTATCCTCTAACCCATATCCTCTATCCTCTATCCCCTATCCTCTATCCCCTATCCTCTAACCCCTCTCCTCTAACCCCTATCCTCTAACCCTATCCCCTATCCCCTATCCTCTAACCCCTATCCTCTAACCCTATCCCCTATCCTCTAACCCCTATCCACTATCCTCTAACCCCTATCCTCTCTCCTCTAACCCCTATCCTCTATCCTCTAACCCCTATCCTCTAACCCCTATCCTCTATCTTCTAACCCCTATCCTCTATCCCCTATCCCCTATCATCTAACCACTATCCTCTAACCCCTATCCACTATCCTCTAACCCCTATCCACTATCCTCTAACCCCTATCCTCTAACCCCTATCCTCTAACCCCTATCCTCTAACCCCTATTCCCTATCCTCTAACCACTATCCTCTAACCTAACCCCTATCCTCTCTCCTCTAACCCCTATCCTCTAACCCCTATCCCGTATCCTCTATCCCCTATCCTCTAACCCCTATCCTCTAACCCCTATCCTCTAACCCCTATCCTCTATCCCCTATCCTCTAACCCCCATCCTCTATCCCCTATCCTCTAACCCCTATCCTCTAACCCCTATCCCCTATCCCCTATCCTCTATTCCCTATCCTCTAACCACTATCCTCTAACCCCTATCCTCTCTCCTCTAACCCCTATCCTCTAACCCCTATCCTCTATCCCCTATCCTCTAACCCCTATCCTCTAACCCCTATCCTCTAACCCCTATCCTCTAACCCCTATCCTCTATCCCCTATCCTCTAACCCCTATCCTCTAACCCCTATCCCCTATCCCCTATCCTCTAACCCCTATCCTCTAACCCCTATCCTCTAACCCCTATCCTCTATCCTCTAACCCCTATCCTCTAACCCCTATCCTCTAACCCATATCCTATCCTCT
Organism: Coregonus ussuriensis; assembly: GCA_031479575.1. Lineage (NCBI taxonomy): Eukaryota > Metazoa > Chordata > Actinopteri > Salmoniformes > Salmonidae > Coregonus > Coregonus ussuriensis. Next base: position 1,728,807 of record CM062489.1, read on the forward strand.
ATCCTCTATCCCCTATCCTCTAACCCCTCTCCTCTAACCCCTATCCTCTATCCCCTAACCCCTATCCTCTATCCTCTAACCCCTATCCTCTAACCCCTCTCCTCTAACCCCTATCCTCTATCCTCTATCCCCTATCCTCTATTCCCTATCCTCTAACCCCTATCCTCTAACCCCTATCCTCTATCCTCTAACCCTTATCCTCTAACCCCTATCCCCTATCCTCTAACCCCTATCCACTATCCTCTAACCCCTATCCACTATCCTCTAACCCCTATCCACTATCCTCTAACCCCTATCCTCTAACCCCTATCATCTAACCCCTATTCCCTATCCTCTAACCACTATCCTCTAACCCCTATCCTCTCTCCTCTAACCCCTATCCTCTATCCTCTAACCCCTATCCTCTAACCCCTAACCCCTATCCTCTAACCTCTATCCTCTATCCCCTATCCTCTAACCCCTATCCACTACACTATCCTCTAACCCCTATCCTCTAACCCCTATCCTCTATCCCCTATCCTCTAACCCCTATCCACTATCCTCTAACCCCTATCCTCTAACCCCTATCCTCTAACCCCTATCCTCTAACCCCTATCCTCTATCCCCTATCCTCTAACCCCTATCCACTATCCTCTAACCCCTATCCTCTAACCCCTATCCTCTAACCCCTATCCTCTAACCCCTATCCTCTAACCCCTATCCTCTATCCCCTATCCCCTATCCTCTATCCCCTATCCTCTATCCTCGAACCCCTATCCTCTATCCCCTATCCTCTAACCCCTATCCTCTAAACCCTATCCTCTAACCCCTATCCTCTAACCCCTATCCTCTATCCTCTATCATCTATCCCCTATCCCCTATCCTCTAACCTCTATCCTCTAACCCCTATCCTCTAACCCCTATCCTCTATCCCCTATCCTCTAACCCCTATCCTCTAACCCCTATCCTCTATCCTCTATCCCCTCCCCTATCCTCTATCCCCTATCCTCTAACCCCTATCCTCTAACCCCTATCCTCTATCCTCTAACCCCTATCCTCTATCCCCTATCCTCTAACCCCTATCCTCTATCCCCTAACCCCTATCCTCTATCCTCTATCCCCTATCCTCTAACCCCTATCCTCTATCCTCTAACCCCTATCCTCTAACCCCTATCCTCTAACCCCTATCCTCTAACCCCTATCCTCTAACCCTATCCACTATCCTCTAACCCCTCTCCTCTAACCCCTATCCTCTAACCCCTATCCTCTATCCTCTTACCCCTATCCTCTATCCTCTATCCCCTATCCTCTAACCCCTCTCCTCTAACACCTATCCTCTAACCCTATCCCCTATCCTCTAACCCCTATCCTCTAACCCTATCACCTATCCTCTATCCCCTATCCTCTATCCCCTATCCTCTAACCCCTATCCTCTAACCCCTATCCTCTCCTCTATCCTCTAACCCCTATCCCCTATCCACTATCCTCTAACCCCTATCCTCTCTCCTCTAACCCCTATCCTCTATCCTCTAACCCCTATCCTCTAACCCCTATCCTCTATCTTCTAACCCCTATCCTCTAACCCCTATCCTCTATCTTCTAACCCCTATCCTCTAACCCCTAACCCCTATCCTCTAACCCCTATCCCCTATCCCCTATCCTCTAACCACTATCCTCTAACCCCTATCCACTATCCTCTAACCCCTATCCACTATCCTCTAACCCCTATCCTCTAACCCCTATCCTCTAACCCCTACCCTCTAACCCCTATTCCCTATCCTCTAACCACTATCCTCTAACCCCTATCCTCTCTCCTCTAACCCCTATCCTCTAACCCCTATCCTCTAACCCCTATCCTCTAACCCCTATTCCCTATCCTCTAACCCCTATCCTCTCTCCTCTAACCCCTATCCTCTAACCCCTAGCCTCTATCCCCTATCCCCTATCCTATCCTCTATCCCCTATCCTCTAACCCCTATCCTCTAACCCCTATCCTCTATCCCCTATCCTCTAACCCCTATCCTCTATCCCCTATCCTCTAACCCCTATCCTCTAACCCCTATCCCCTATCCCCTATCATCTATTCCCTATCCTCTAACCACTATCCTCTAACCCCTATCCTCTCTCCTCTAACCCCTATCCTCTAACCCCTATCCTCTATCCCCTATCCTCTAACCCCTATCCTCTAATCCCTATCCTCTAACCCCTATCCCCTATCCCCTATCCCCTATCCCCTATCCTCTAACCCCTATCCTCTAACCCCTATCCTCTAACCCCTATCCTCTAACCCCTATCCTCTATCCCCTATCCTCTAACCCCTATCCTCTAACCCCTATCCTCTATCCTCTAACCTAACCCCTATCCTCTAACCCCTATCCTCTATCCTCTATCCCCTATCCTCTAACCCCTCTCCTCTAACCCCTATCCTCTATCCCCTAACCCCTATCCTCTATCCTCTAACCCCTATCCTCTAACCCCTCTCCTCTAACCCCTATCCTCTATCCTCTATCCCCTATCCTCTATTCCCTATCCTCTAACCCCTATCCTCTATCCTCTAACCCCTATCCTCTAACCCCTATCATCTAACCCTATCCCCTATCCTCTAACCCCTATCCACTATCCTCTAACCCCTATCCACTATCCTCTAACCCCTATCCACTATCCTCTAACCCCTATCCTCTAACCCCTATCATCTAACCCCTATTCCCTATCCTCTAACCACTATCCTCTAACCCCTATCCTCTCTTCTCTAACCCCTATCCTCTAACCCCTATCCTCTAACCCCTAACCCCTATCCTCTAACCCCTATCCTCTATCCCCTATCCTCTAACCCCTATCCACTATACTATCCTCTAACCCCTATCCTCTAACCCCTATCCTCTAACCCCTATCCTCTAACCCCTATCCTCTATCCCCTATCCTCTAACCCCTATCCACTATCCTCTAACCCCTATCCTCTAACCCCTATCCTCTAACCCCTATCCTCTAACCCCTATCCTCTATCCTCTATCCTCTAACCCCTATCCTCTATCCTCTAACCCCTATCCCCTATCATCTATCCTCTAACCCCTATCTTCTAACCCCTATCCTCTAACCCCTATCCTCTAAACCCTATCCTCTAACCCCTATCCACTATCCTCTAACCCCTATCCTCTCTCCTCTAACCCCTATCCTCTATCCTCTAAGCCCTATCTTCTATCCCCTATACTCTAACCCCTATCCTCTAACCCCTATCCCCTATCCTCTAACCCCTATCCTCTATCCTCTAACCCCTATCCTCTAACCCCTATCCTCTATCCTCTAACCCCTATCCTCTATCCGCTAAGCTAACCCCTATCCTCTAACCCCTATCCTCTAACCCCTATCCACTATCCTCTAACCCCTATCCCCTATCCTCTAACCCCTATCTTCTAACCCATATCCCCTATCCTCTAACCCCTATCCTCTAACCCCTATCCCCTATCCTCTAACCCCTATCCTCTAACCCCTATCTTCTAACCCCTATCCTCTAACCCCTATCCTCTAACCCCTATCCACTATCCTCTAACCCCTATCCTCTAACCCCTATCTTCTAACCCCTATCCCCTATCCTCTAACCCCTATCCTCTAACCCCTATCTTCTAACCCCTATCCCCTATCCTCTAACCCCTATCCTCTAACCCCTCTCCTCTAAACCCCTATCCTCTAACCCCTATCCTCTATCCCCTATCCTCTATCCTCTATCCTCTAACCCCTATCCTCTAACCCCTATCCTCTATCCTCTAACCCCTATCCTCTAACCCCTATCCTCTAACCCCTATCCTCTAACCCTATCCCCCCCCTATCCTCTAACCCCTATCCCCTATCCTCTAACCCCTATCCTCTAACCCTATCCCCTATCCTCTAACCCCTATCCACTATCCTCTAACCCCTATCCACTATCCTCTAACCCCTATCCACTATCCTCTAACCCCTATCCTCTAACCCCTATTCCCTATCCTCTAACCACTATCCTCTAACCCCTATCCTCTCTCCTCTAACCCCTATCCTCTAACCCCTAACCCCTATCCTCTATCATCTAACCCCTATCCCCTATCCCCTATCCCCTATCCTCTAACCCCTATCCTCTAACCCCTATCCTCTATCCCCTATCCTCTAACCCCTATCCTCTTTATCCCCTATCCTCTAACCCCTATCCTCTAACCCCTATCCTCTAACCCCTATCCTCTTTATCCCCTATCCTCTTTATCCCCTATCCTCTAACCCCTATCCACTATCCTCTAACCCCTATCCTCTAACCCCTATCCTCCCTCTAACCCCTATCCTCTAACCCCTATCCTCTAACCCCTATCCTCTTTATCCCCTATCCTCTAACCCCTATCCTCTATCCTCTAACCCCTATCTTCTAACCCCTATCCTCTAACCCCTATCCTCTAAACCCTATCCTCTAACCCCTATCCACTATCCTCTAACCCCTATCCTCTCTCCTCTAACCCCTATCCTCTATCCTCTAATCCCTATCTTCTAACCCCTATCCTCTAACCCCTATCCTCTATCTTCTAACCCCTATCCCCTATCCTCTAACCCCTATCTTCTAACCCCTATCCCCTATCCTCTAACCCCTATCCTCTAACCCCTATCCACTATCCTCTAACCCCTATCATCTAACCCCTATCTTCTAACCCCTATCCTCTAACCCCTATCCTCTAAACCCTATCCTCTAACCCCTATCCAGTATCCTCTAACTCCTATCTTCTAACCCCTATCCTCTAACCCCTATCCTCTAACCCAACCCCTATCCTCTATCCTCTAACCCCTATCCTCTAACCCCTATCCTCTATCCTCTAACCCCTATCTTCTAACCCCTATCCCCTATCCTCTAACCCCTATCCTCTAACCCCTATCCTCTAACCCCTATCTTCTAACCCCTATCCTCTAACCCCTATCCTCTAAACCCTATCCACTATCCTCTAACCGCTATCCTCTAAACCCTATCCTCTAACCCCTATCCACTATCCTCTAACCCCTATCCTCTAACCTCTATCCTCTAACCCCTATCCTCTAACCCCTATCTTCTAACCCCTATCCTCTAACCCCTATCCTCTAAACCCTATCCTCTAACCCCTATCCTCTATCCTCTAACCCCTATCTTCTAACCCCTATTCCCTATCCCCTATCCTCTAACCCCTATCCTCTATCCTCTAACCCCTATCCTCTAACCCCTATCCACTATCCTCTAACCCAACCCCTATCCTCTAATCCCTATCCTCTAACCCCTATCCTCTATCCCCTATCCTCTATCCTCTATCCTCTATCCCCTATCCTCTAACCCCTATCCTCTAACCCCTATCCTCTAACCCCTATCCTCTATCCCCTATCCTCTATCCCCTATCCTCTATCCCCTATCCTCTATCCTCTATCCCCTATCCTCTTACCCCTATCCTCTATCCTCTATCCCCTATCCCCTAACCCCTATCCTCTAACCCCTATCCTCTAACCCCTATCCTCTATCCCCTATCCTCTATCCCCTATCCTCTAACCCATATCCTCTATCCTCTAACCCCTATCCTCTAACCCCTATCCTCTAACCCCTATCCTCTATCCCCTATCCTCTATCCCCTATCCTCTAACCCCTATCCTCTAAACCCTATCCTCTAACCCCTATCCTCTATCCTCTAACCCCTATCTTCTAACCCCTATCCCCTATCCCCTATCCTCTATCCCCTATCCTCTAACCCCTATCCTTTATTTTTTTCCTCTAAATCCCCCCTATCCTCTAACGAAACCCTTATCCCGTCTATCCTCTAACCCCTAAATCCTCTAAACCCCTATCCTCTTTCTAAAAATACAAAGACCCCGATATCCTCTATGACCACCCCTATCCTCTATCCTAATCCACTTTACCACCCCTATCCCTATCCTCTAACCCCTATCCCCTATCCTCGAACCACCCTATCCCCAATCCTCTAACCCCTATCCTCTCCACTAACCACTAAGAAAAAAACAAAACTCTAAAAAACCCCTATCCCCTAACCCTATCCCCCCTACCCCCCCTATCCTCTATCCACTATCAACCCCTACAAAATCCTCTAACCCCTATTCCTCTATCACCCTATCCTCT
>CM062489.1:1735385-1762885 GCA_031479575.1 Coregonus ussuriensis
TGTGGCTTCCTGGTAGTCCTGGAGGAGAGAGGAACCAACCCTAGACAGTAGACCCTATTGGGCTTCCTGGTAGTCCTGGAGGAGAGAGGAACCAACCCTAGACAGTAGACCCTAGTGGCTTCCTGGTTGTCCTGGAGGAGAGAGGAACCAACCCTAGACAGTAGACCCTATTGGGCTTCCTGGTAGTCCTGGAGGAGAGAGGAACCAACCCTAGACAGTAGACCCTAGTGGCTTCCTGGTTGTCCTGGAGGAGAGAGGAACCAACCCTAGACAGTAGACCCTAGTGGCTTCCTGGTAGTCCTGGAGGAGAGAGGAACCAACCCTAGACAGTAGACCCTAGTGGCTTCCTGGTAGTCCTGGAGGAGAGAGGAACCAACCCTAGACAGTAGACCCTAGTGGCTTCCTGGTAGTCCTGGAGGAGAGAGGAACCAACCCTAGACAGTAGACCCTATTGGGCTTCCTGGTTGTCCTGGAGGAAGGAGAGAGGAACCAACCCTAGACAGTAGACCCTAGTGGCTTCCTGGTAGTCCTGGAGGAGAGAGGAACCAACCATAGACAGTAGACCCTAGTGGCTTCCTGGTAGTCCTGGAGGAGAGAGGAACCAACCCTAGACAGTAGACCCTATTGGGCTTCCTGGTTGTCCTGGAGGAGAGAGGAACCAACCCTAGACAGTAGACCCTAGTGGCTTCCTGGCAGTCCTGGAGGAGAGAGGAACCAACCCTAGACAGTAGATCCTCTATCCTCTATCCCCTATCCCCTATCCTCTAACCCCTATCCTCTAACCCCTATCCTCTAACCCCTATCATATCTCCTCTATCCCCTATCCCCTATCCTCTATCCCCTATCCTCTATCCTCTAACCCCTATCCTCTATCCCCTATCCTCTAACCCCTATCCTCTATCCCCTATACTCTAACCCCTATCTATCCTCTAACCCCTATCCTCTATCCTCTATCCCCAATCCTCTATCCCCTATCCTCTAACCCCTATCCTCTAACCCCTATCCTCTATCCTCTAACCCCTATCCTCTATCCCCTATCCTCTAACCCCTATCCTCTATCCCCTAACCCCTATCCTCTATCCTCTATCCCCTATCCTCTATCCCCTATCCTCTAACCCCTCTCCTCTAACCCCTATCCTCTAACCCCTATCCTCTATCCTCTAACCCATATCCTCTATCCTCTATCCCCTATCCTCTATCCCCTATCCTCTAACCCCTCTCTTCTAACCCCTATCCTCTAACCCTATCCCCTATCCTCTAACCCCTATCCTCTAACCCTATCCCCTATCCTCTAACCCCTATCCACTATCCTCTAACACCTATCCTCTCTCCTCTAACCCCTATCCTCTATCCTCTAACCCCTATCCTCTAACCCCTATCCTCTATCCTCTAACCCCGATCCACTAACTATCCTCTAACCCCTATCCACTATCCTCTAACCCCTATCCTCTAACCCCTATCCTCTAACCCCTATCCTCTAACCCCTATTCCTTATCCTCTAACCACTATCCTCTAACCCCTATCCTCTCTCCTCTAACTCCTATCCTCTAACCCCTATCCCCTATCCTCTATCCCCTATCCTCTAACCCCTATCCTCTAACCCCTATCCTCTAACCCCTATCCTCTATCCCCTATCCTCTAACCCCCATCCTCTATCCCCTATCCTCTAACCCCTATCCTCTAACCCCTATCCCCTATCCTCTATTCCCTATCCTCTAACCACTATCCTCTAACCCCTATCCTCTCTCCTCTAACCCCTATCCTCTAACCCCTATCCTCTAACCCCTATCCTCTATCCCCTATCCTCTAACCCCTATCCTCTAACCCCTATCCCCTATCCCCTATCCTCTAACCCCTATCCTCTAACCCCTATCCTCTAACCCCTATCCTCTATTCTATCCTCTAACCCCTATCCTCTAACCCCTATCCTCTAACCACTATCCTCTAACCCCTATCCTCTATCCTCTATCCCCTATCCTCTAACCCCTCTCCTCTAACCCCTATCCTCTATCCCCTAACCCCTATCCTCTATCCTCTAACCCCTATCCTCTAACCCCTCTCCTCTAACCCCTATCCTCTATCCCCTATCCTCTATTCCCTATCCTCTAACCCCTATCCTCTAACCCCTATCCTCTATCCTCTAACCCTTATCCTCTAACCCCTCTCCTCTAACCCCTATCCTCTATCCTCTAACCCCTATCCTCTAACCCCTATCCTCTAACCCCTATCCCCTATCCTCTAACCCCTATCCACTATCCTCTAACCCCTATCCACTATCCTCTAACCCCTATCCACTATCCTCTAACCCCCTATCCTCTAACCCCTATCATCTAACCCTACCCTTCCCTATCCTCTAACCACTATCCTCTAACCCCTATCCTCTCTCCTCTAACCCCTATCCTCTATCCTCTAACCCCTATCCTCTAACCCCTAACCCCTATCCTCTAACCTCTATCCTCTAGCCCCTATCCTCTAACCCCTATCCACTATCCTCTAACCCCTATCCTCTAACCCCTATCCTCTAACCCCTATCCTCTATCCCCTATCCTCTAACCCCTATCCACTATCCTCTAACCCCTATCCTCTAACCCCTATCCTCTAACCCCTATCCTCTAACCCCTATCCTCTAACCCCTATCCTCTATCCCCTATCCCCTATCCTCTATCCCCTATCCTCTATCCTCTAAACCCTATCCTCTAACCCCTATCCTCTAACCCCTATCCTCTATCCTCTATCCCCTATCCCCTATCCTCTAACCCCTATCCTCTATCCTCTAACCCCTATCCTCTAACCCCTATCCTCTATCCCCTATCCTCTAACCCCTATCCTATCCTCTAACCCCTATCCTCTATCCTCTATCCCCTATCCTCTATCCCCTATCCTCTAACCCCTATCCTCTAACCCCTATCCTCTATCCTCTAACCCCTATCCTCTATCCCCTATCCTCTAACCCCTATCCTCTATCCCCTAACCCCTATCCTCTATCCTCTATCCCCTATCCTCTAACCCCTATCCTCTATCCTCTAACCCCTATCCTCTAACCCCTATCCTCTAACCCCTATCCTCTAACCCCTATCCTCTAAACCCTATCCACTATCCTCTAACCCCTCTCCTCTAACCCCTATCCTCTAACCCCTATCCTCTATCCTCTAACCCCTATCCTCTATCCTCTATCCCCTATCCTCCAAACCCTCTCCTCTAACACCTATCCTCTAACCCTATCCCCTATCCTCTAACCCCTATCCTCTAACCCTATCCCCTATCCTCTATCCCCTATCCTCTATCCCCTATCCTCTAACCCCTATCCTCTCTCTATCCTCTAACCCCTATCCCCTATCCACTATCCTCTAACCCCTATCCTCTCTCCTCTAACCCCTATCCTCTATCCTCTAACCCCTATCCTCTAACCCCTATCCTCTATCTTCTAACCCCTATCCTCTAACCCCTATCCTCTATCTTCTAACCCCTATCCTCTAACCCCTATCCTCTAACCCCTATCCTCTAACCCCTATTCCCTATCCTCTAACCACTATCCTCTAACCCCTATCCTCTCTCCTCTAACCCCTATCCTCTAACCCCTATCCTCTATCCCCTATCCTCTAACCCCTATCCCCTATCCTCTATCCCCTATCCTCTAACCCCTATCCTCTAACCCCTATCCTCTAACCCCTATCCCCTATCCCCTATCCCCTATCCCCTATCCTCTAACCCCTATCCTCTAACCCCTATCCTCTAACCCCTATCCTCTAACCCCTATCCTCTATCCCCTATCCTCTAACCCCTATCCTCTAACCCCTCCCTATCCTCTATCCTCTAACCCCTATCCTCTAACCCCTATCCTCTATCCTCTATCCCCTATCCTCTAACCCCTCTCCTCTAACCCCTATCCTCTATCCCCTAACCCCTATCCTCTATCCTCTAACCCCTATCCTCTAACCCGTCTCTTCTAACCCCTATCCTCTATCCCCTATCCTCTATTCCCTATCCTCTAACCCCTATCTTCTATCCTCTAACCCCTATCCTCTAACCCCTATCATCTAACCCTATCCCCTATCCTCTAACCCCTATCCACTATCCTTTAACCCCTATCCACTATCCTCTAACCCCTATCCACTATCCTCTAACCCCTATCCTCTAACCCCTATCATCTAACCCCTATTCCCTATCCTCTAACCACTATCCTCTAACCCCTATCCTCTCTTCTCTAACCCCTATCCTCTAACCCCTATCCTCTAACCCCTAACCCCTACCCTATCCTCTAACCCCTATCCTCTATCCCCTATCCTCTAACCCCTATCCACTATCCTCTAACCCCTATCCTCTAACCCCTATCCTCTAACCCCTATCCTCTAACCCCTATCCTGTATCCCCTATCCTCTAACCCCTATCCACTATCCTCTAACCCCTATCCTCTAACCCCTATCCTCTATCCTCTATCCTCTATCATCTAACCTCTATCCTCTATCCTCTAACCCCTATCCCCTATCCTCTATCCTCTAACCCCTATCTTCTAACCCCTATCCCCTAACCCCTATCCTCTAAACCCTATCCTCTAACCCCTATCCACTATCCTCTAACCCCTATCCTCTCTCCTCTAACGCCTATCCTCTATCCTCTAACCCCTATCTTCTATCCCCTATCCTCTAACCCCTATCCTCTAACCCCTATCCCCTATCCTCTAACCCCTATCCTCTATCCTCTAACCCCTATCCTCTATCCTTCCTCTAACCCCTATCCTCTATCCTCTAACCCCTATCCTCTATCCCCTATCCTCTAACCCCTATCCTCTAACCCCTATCCCCTATCCCCTATCCTCTATTCCCTATCCTCTAACCACTATCCTCTAACCCCTATCCTCTCTCCTCTAACCCCTATCCTCTAACCCCTATCCTCTATCCCCTATCCTCTAACCCCTATCCTCTAATCCCTATCCTCTAACCCCTATCCCCTATCCCCTATCCCCTATCCCCTATCCTCTAACCCCTATCCTCTAACCCCTATCCTCTAACCCCTATCCTCTAACCCCTATCTATCCCCTATCCTCTAACCCCTATCCTCTAACCCCTATCCTCTATCCTCTAACCCCTATCCTCTAACCCCTATCCTCTATCCTCTATCCCCTATCCTCTAACCCCTCTCCTCTAACCCCTATCCTCTATCCCCTAACCCCTATCCTCCCTCTATCCTCTAACCCCTATCCTCTAACCCGTCTCTTCTAACCCCTATCCTCTATCCCCTATCCTCTATTCCCTATCCTCTAACCCCTATCTTCTATCCTCTAACCCCTATCCTCTAACCCCTATCATCTAACCCTATCCCTTATCCTCTAACCCCTATCCACTATCCTTTAACCCCTATCCACTATCCTCTAACCCCTATCCACTATCCTCTAACCCCTATCCTCTAACCCCTATCATCTAACCCCTATTCCCTATCCTCTAACCACTATCCTCTAACCCCTATCATCTCTTCTCTAACCCCTATCCTCTAACCCCTATCCTCTAACCCCTAACCCCTATCCTCTAACCCCTATCCTCTATCCCCTATCCTCTAACCCCTATCCACTATCCTCTAACCCCTATCCTCTAACCCCTATCCTCTAACCCCTATCCTGTATCCCCTATCCTCTAACCCCTATCCACTATCCTCTAACCCCTATCCTCTAACCTAACCCCTATCCTCTAACCCCTATCCTCTAACCCCTATCCTCTATCCTCTATCCTCTAACCCCTATCCTCTATCCTCTAACCCCTATCCCCTATCCTCTATCCTCTAACCCCTATCTTCTAACCCCTATCCCCTAACCCCTATCCTCTAAACCCTATCCTCTAACCCCTATCCACTATCCTCTAACCCCTATCCTCTCTCCTCTAACGCCTATCCTCTATCCTCTAACCCCTATCTTCTATCCCCTATCCTCTAACCCCTATCCTCTAACCCCTATCCCCTATCCTCTAACCCCTATCCTCTATCGTCTAACCCCTATCCTCTATCCTCTAACCCCTATCCTCTATCCTCTAACCCCTATCCTCTAACCCCTATCCTCTAACCCCTATCCACTATCCTCTAACCCCTATCCCCTATCCTCTAACCCCTATCTTCTAACCCCTATCCCCTATCCTCTAACCCCTATCCTCTAACCCCTATCCCCTATCCTCATCCTCTAACCCCTATCCTCTAACCCCTATCTTCTAACCCCTATCATCTAACCCCTATCCTCTAACCCCTATCCACTATCCTCTAACCCCTATCCTCTAACCCCTATCTTCTAACCCCTATCCCCTATCCTCTAACCCCTATCCTCTAACCCCTATCTTCTAACCCCTATCCCCTATTCTCTAACCCCTATCCTCTAACCCCTCTCCTCTAAACCCCTATCCTCTAACCCCTATCCTCTATCCCCTATCCTCTATCCTCTATCCTCTAACCCCTATCCTCTAACCCCTATCCTCTATCCTCTAACCCCTATCCTCTAACCCCTATCCTCTAACCCCTATCCTCTAACCCTATCCCCTATCCTCTAACCCCTATCCCCTATCCTCTAACCCCTATCCTCTAACCCTATCCCCTATCCTCTAACCCCTATCCACTATCCTCTAACCCCTATCCTATCCACTATCCTCTAACCCCTATCCACTATCCTCTAACCCCTATCCTCTAACCCCTATTCCCTATCCTCTAACCACTATCCTCTAACCCCTATCCTCTCTCCTCTAACCCCTATCCTCTAACCCCTAACCCCTATCCTCTATCCTCTAACCCCTATCCCCTATCCCCTATCCCCTATCCTCTAACCCCTATCCTCTAACCCCTATCCTCTATCCCCTATCCTCTAACCCCTATCCTCTTTATCCCCTATCCTCTAACCCCTATCCTCTAACCCCTATCCTCTTTATCCCCTATCCTCTTTATCCCCTATCCTCTAACCCCTATCCACTATCCTCTAACCCCTATCCTCTAACCCCTATCCTCTAACCCCTATCCTCTAACCCCTATCCTCTAACCCCTATCCTCTTTATCCCCTATCCTCTAACCCCTATCCTCTATCCTCTAACCCCTATCTTCTAACCCCTATCCTCTAACCCCTATCCTCTTCTAAACCCTATCCTCTAACCCCTATCCACTATCCTCTAACCCCTATCCTCTCTCCTCTAACCCCTATCCTCTATCCTCTAATCCCTATCTTCTAACCCCTATCCTCTAACCCCTATCCTCTATCCCCTATCTTCTAACCCCTATCCCCTATCCTCTAACCCCTATCTTCTAACCCCTATCCCCTATCCTCTAACCCCTATCCTCTAACCCCTATCCACTATCCTCTAACCCCTATCCTCTAACCCCTATCTTATAACCCCTATCCTCTAACCCCTATCCTCTAAACCCTATCCTCTAACCCCTATCCACTATCCTCTAACTCCTATCTTTTAACCCCTATCCTCTAACCCCTATCCTCTAACCCCTATCCTCTATCCTCTAACCCCTATCCTCTAACCCCTATCCTCTATCCTCTAACCCCTATCTTCTAACCCCTATCCCCTATCCTCTAACCCCTATCCTCTAACCCCTATCCTCTACTCTAACCCCTATCTTCTAACCCCTATCCTCTAACCCCTATCCTCTAAACCCTATCCACTATCCTCTAACCGCTATCCTCTAAACCCTATCCTCTAACCCCTATCCACTATCCTCTAACCCCTATCCTCTAACCTCTATCCTCTAACCCCTATCCTCTAACCCCTATCTTCTAACCCCTATCCTCTAACCCCTATCCTCTAAACCCTATCCTCTAACCCCTATCCTCTATCCTCTAACCCCTATCTTCTAACCCCTATTCCCTATCCCCTATCCTCTAACCCCTATCCTCTATCCTCTAACCCCTATCCTCTAACCCCTATCCACTATCCTCTAACCCCTATCCTCTAATCCCTATCCTCTAACCCCTATCCTCTATCCCCTATCCTCTATCCTCTATCCTCTATCCCCTATCCTCTAACCCCTATCCTCTAACCCCTATCCTCTAACCCCTATCCTCTATCCCCTATCCTCTATCCCCTATCCTCTATTCTATCCCCTATCCTCTATCCTCTATCCCCTATCCTCTAACCCCTATCCTCTATCCTCTATCCCCTATCCCCTAACCCCTATCCTCTAACCCCTATCCTCTAACCCCTATCCTCTATCCCCTATCCTCTAACCCCTATCCTCTATCCTCTAACCCCTATCCTCTAACCCCTATCCTCTAACCCCTATCCTCTATCCCCTATCCTCTATCCCCTATCCTCTAACCCCTATCCTCTAAACCCTATCCTCTAACCCTTATCCTCTATCCTCTAACCCCTATCTTCTAACCCCTATCCCCTATCCCCTATCCTCTATCCCCTATCCTCTAACCCCTATCCTTTATCCTCTAATCCCTATCCTCTAACCCCTATCCTCTAACCCCTATCCTCTATCCCCTATCCTCTAACCCCTATCCTCTATCCACTATCCTCTATCCTCTAACCCCTATCCCCTATCCTCTATCCCCTATCCCCTCCCTATCCTCTAACCACTATCCTCTAACCCCTATCCTCTAACCACTATCCTCTAACCCCTATTCCCTATCCTCTAACCCCTATCCTCTATCCTCTAACCCCTATCCTCTAACCCCTATCCTCTATCCCCTATCCTCTATCCCCTATCCTCTAACCCCTATCCTCTCTCCTCTAACCCCTATCCTCTAACCCCTATCCTCTATCCCCTATCCTCTATCCCCTATCCTCTATCCCCTATCCTCTATCCTCTATCCCCTATCCTCTAACCCCTATCCTCTAACCCCTATCCTCTAACCCCTATCCTCTATCCTCTAACCCCTATCCTCTAACCCCTATCCTCTATCCTCTAACCCCTATCTTCTAACCCCTATCCCCTATCCTCTAACCCCTATCCTCTAACCCCTATCCTCTAACCCCTATCTTCTAACCCCTATCCTCTAACCCCTATCCTCTAAACCCTATCCACTATCCTATCCTCTAACCCCTATCCTCTAAACCCTATCCTCTAACCCCTATCCACTATCCTCTAACCCCTATCCTCTAACCTCTATCCTCTAACCCCTATCCTCTAACCCCTATCTTCTAACCCCTATCCTCTAACCCCTATCCTCTAAACCCTATCCTCTAACCCCTATCCTCTATCCTCTAACCCCTATCTTCTAACCCCTATTCCCTATCCCCTATCCTCTAACCCCTATCCTCTATCCTCTAACCCCTATCCTCTAACCCCTATCCACTATCCTCTAACCCCTATCCTCTAATCCCTATCCTCTAACCCCTATCCTCTATCCCCTATCCTCTATCCTCTATCCTCTATCCCCTATCCTCTAACCCCTATCCTCTAACCCCTATCCTCTAACCCCTATCCTCTATCCCCTATCCTCTATCCCCTATCCTCTATCCCCTATCCTCTATCCTCTATCCCCTATCCTCCTCTAACCCCTATCCTCTATCCTCTATCCCCTATCCCCTAACCCCTATCCTCTAACCCCTATCCTCTAACCCCTATCCTCTATCCCCTATCCTCTAACCCCTATCCTCTATCCTCTAACCCCTATCCTCTAACCCCTATCCTCTAACCCCTATCCTCTATCCCCTATCCTCTATCCCCTATCCTCTAACCCCTATCCTCTAAACCCTATCCTCTAACCCTTATCCTCTATCCTCTAACCCCTATCTTCTAACCCCTATCCCCTATCCCCTATCCTCTATCCCCTATCCTCTAACCCCTATCCTTTATCCTCTAATCCCTATCCTCTAACCCCTATCCTCTAACCCCTATCCTCTATCCCCTATCCTCTAACCCCTATCCTCTATCCACTATCCTCTATCCTCTAACCCCTATCCCCTATCCTCTATCCCCTATCCCCTATCCTCTAACCACTATCCTCTAACCCCTATCCTCTAACCCCTACCCTATCCTCTAACCCCTATTCCCTATCCTCTAACCCCTATCCTCTATCCTCTAACCCCTATCCTCTAACCCCTATCCTCTATCCCCTATCCTCTATCCCCTATCCTCTAACCCCTATCCTCTCTCCTCTAACCCCTATCCTCTAACCCCTATCCTCTATCCCCTATCCTCTATCCCCTATCCTCTATCCCCTATCCTCTATCCCCTATCCCCTATCCTCTAACCCCTATCCTCTAATCCCTATCCTCTAACCCCTATCCTCTATCCTCTATCCTCTATCCCCTATCCTCTATCCCCTAACCCCTATCCTCTATCCTCTAACCCCTATCCTCTAATCCCTATCCTCTAACCCCTATCCTCTAACCCCTATCCTCTATCCTCTATCCTCTCTCCCCTATCCTCTATCCCCTATCCTCTATCCTCTATCCCCTATCCTCTAACCCCTATCCTCTAATCCCTATCCTCTAACCCCTATCCTCTATCCCCTATCTTCTATCCTCTATCCTCTAACCCCTATCCTCTATCCCCTATCCTCTAACCCCTATCCTCTATCCTCTATCCCCTAACCCCTATCCTCTATCCTCTAACCCCTATCCTCTAATCCCTATCCTCTAACCCCTATCCTCTAACCCCTATCCTCTATCCTCTATCCCCTATCCTCTATCCCCTAACACCTATCCTCTATCCTCTAACCCCTATCTTCTAACCCCTATCCTCTATCCTCTATCCCCTATATTCTATCCTCTATCCTCTAACCACTATCTTCTAACCCCTATCCTCTATCCTCTATCCCCTATCCTCTATCCTCTGTCCTCTAACCCCTATCTACTATCCTCTAACCCCTATCCTCTAACCCCTATCCTCTAACCCCTATCCTCTATCCCCTATCCTATAACCCCTATCCTCTAACCCCTATCCTCTATCCTCTATCCTCTATCCCCTATCCTCTATCCCCTAACCCCTATCCTCCATCCATCCTCTAACCCCTATCTTCTAACCCCTATCCTCTGTCCCCTATCCTCTATCCTCTATCCTCTAACCCCTATCTTCTAACCCCTATCCCCTATCCCCTATCCTCTAACCCCTATCCTCTAAACCCTATCCTCTAACCCCTATCCTCTAAACCCTATCCTCTAACCCCTATCCTCTATCCTCTAACCCCTATCTTCTAACCCCTATCCCCTATCCCCTATCCTCTATCCCCTATCCTCTAACCCCTATCCTTTATCCTCTAACCCCTATCCTCTAACCCCTATCCTCTAACCCCTATCCTCTATCCCCTATCCTCTAACCCCTATCCTCTATCCACTATCCTCTATCCTCTAACCCCTATCCCCTATCCCCTATCCTCTATCCCCTATCCCCTATCCTCTAACCACTATCCTCTAACCCCTATCCTCTAACCCCTATCCTCTAACCCCTATTCCCTATCCTCTAACCCCTATCCTCTATCCTCTAACCTAACCCCTATCCTCTAACCCCTATCCTCTATCCCCTATCCTCTATCCCCTATCCTCTAACCCCTATCCTCTCTCCTCTAACCCCTATCCTCTAACCCCTATCCTCTATCCCCTATCCTCTATCCCCTATCCTCTATCCTCTATCCCCTATCCTCTAACCCCTATCCTCTAATCCCTATCCTCTATCCTCTATCCTCTAACCCCTATCTTCTAACCCCTATCCCCTATCCCCTATCCTCTAACCCCTATCCTCTAAACCCTATCCTCTAACCCCTATCCTCTAAACCCTATCCTCTAACCCCTATCCTCTATCCTCTAACCCCTATCTTCTAACCCCTATCCCCTATCCCCTATCCTCTATCCCCTATCCTCTAACCCCTATCCTTTATCCTCTAACCCCTATCCTCTAACCCCTATCCTCTAACCCCTATCCTCTATCCCCTATCCTCTAACCCCTATCCTCTATCCACTATCCTCTATCCTCTAACCCCTATCCCCTCCCCTATCCCCTATCCTCTATCCCCTATCCCCTATCCTCTAACCACTATCCTCTAACCCCTATCCTCTAACCCCTATCCTCTAACCCCTATTCCCTATCCTCTAACCCCTATCCTCTATCCTCTAACCCCTATCCTCTAACCCCTATCCTCTATCCCCTATCCTCTATCCCCTATCCTCTAACCCCTATCCTCTCTCCTCTAACCCCTATCCTCTAACCCCTATCCTCTATCCCCTATCCTCTATCCCCTATCCTCTATCCTCTATCCCCTATCCTCTAACCCCTATCCTCTAATCCCTATCCTCTAACCCCTATCCTCTATCCTCTATCCTCTATCCCCTATCCTCTATCCCCTAACCCCTATCCTCTATCCTCTAACCCCTATCCTCTAATCCCTATCCTCTAACCCCTATCCTCTAACCCCTATCCTCTATCCCCTATCCTCTATCCTCTATCCTCTATCCTCTAACCCCTATCCTCTATCCCCCCTATCCTCTAACCCCTATCCTCTATCCTCTATCCCCTAACCCCTATCCTCTATCCTCTAACCCCTATCCTCTAATCCCTATCCTCTAACCCCTATCCTCTAACCCCTATCCTCTATCCTCTATCCTCTATCCCCTATCCTCTATCCCCTAACCCCTATCCTCTATCCTCTAACCCCTATCTTCTAACCCCTATCCTCTATCCTCTATCCCCTATATTCTATCCTCTATCCTCTAACCCCTATCTTCTATCCCCTATCCTCTATCCTCTATCCTCTAACCCCTATCCTCTAACCCCTATCCTCTAACCCCTATCCTCTATCCCCTATCCTATAACCCCTATCCTCTAACCCCTATCCTCTATCCTCTATCCTCTATCCCCTATCCTCTATCCCCTAACCCCTATCCTCCATCCTCTAACCCCTATCTTCTAACCCCTATCCTCTATCCCCTATCCTCTATCCTCTATCCTCTAACCCCTATCTTCTAACCCCTATCCTCTCTCTATCCTCTATCCCCTATCCTCTATCCTCTATCCTCTAACCCCTATCCTCTAACCCCTATCCTCTAACCCCTATCCTCTATCCTCTATCCCCTATCCCCTATCCTCTATCTCCTAACCCCTATACCCTATCCTCTAACCCCTATCTTCTAACCCCTATCCTCTATCCTCTATCCCCTATCCTCTATCCGCTATCCTCTAACCCCTATCTTCTAACCCCTATCCTCTATCCCCTATCCTCTATCCTCTATCCTCTAACCCCTATCCTCTAACCCCTATCCACTATCCTCTAACCCCTATCCTCTAACCCCTATCCTCTAACCCCTATCCTCTAACCCCTATCCCCTATCCTCTAACCCCTATCCTCTAACCCCTATCCCCTATCCTCTAATCCCTATCCTCTAACCCCTATCCCCTATCCTCTAACCCCTATCCTCTAACCACTATCCTCTAACCCCTATCCTCTATCCTCTAACCCCTATCCTCTAACCCCTATCCTCTAACCCCTATCCTCTAACCACTATCCTCTAACCCCTATCCTCTAACCCCTATCCTCTAACCACTATCCCCTAACCCCTATAACACCTAGCTTCTAACTTCCATTACTTTCCATTTCACAGTTGAGTGGGCTAAGAACTTAGTGTTCACAATGTGGCAGCAGGTGTGTCGTATGTAAGGGATAATCACTGCTTCAAACACCTGTCTGTCCCTCCCCTCAAAACACCTGTCTGTCCCTCCCCTCAAAACACCTGTCTGTCCCTCCCCTCAAAACACCTGTGTGTCCCTCTGTCTGTTCATCTGTCCTTTCTGGAGGCGGTAATTAAATATGTTGTTATTGGACAAACCAGGCTTTCTGAGGCGGTAATTTGATATGATGTTATTGGACAAACCAGGCTTTCTGAGGCGGTAATTTGATATGATGTTATTGGACAAATCCAGTCTTTCTGGAGGCGGTAATTTGATATGATGTTATTGGACAAACCCAGTCTTTCTGGAGGCAGTAATTCGATATGTTGTTATTGGACAAACCAGGCTTTCTGAGGCGGTAATTCGATATGTTATTGCTATCATCTGTATCCAACACTGTCTGCTTCTGATTGTCCTGTTAGTGAATGTCCTGGTTATTAGGTTTAATGTAGCTGCTACTGGGTGTCTAAATCTCCATGCTGTGTAGTGTTGTCCCTCAGATCACTGCTGTGTTGTATATTGTTGTGTAGTGTTGATGTAGTCGAGGGCACGCCACAGTGCATAGTAAACAGTGTTTGGTTTGATTGAATAAATTTGTCAGATTGACTGAGTTGGCCTTTAGAACACCTTAATGTTCTGTTGTCTTGGAGTCGGAACACCATAATGTTCTGTTGTCTTGGAGTTAGAACACCTTAATGTTCTGTTGTCTTGGAGTCGGAACACCATAATGTTCTGTTGTCTTGGAGTTACAACACCATAATGTTCTGTTGTCTTGGAGTTAGAACACCATAATGTTCTGTTGTCTTGGAGTTACAACACCATAATGTTCTGTTGTCTTGGAGTTAGAACACCATAATGTTCTGTTGTCTTGGAGTTAGAACACCATAATGTTCTGTTGTCTTGGAGTTAGAACACCATAATGTTCTGTTGTCTTGGAGTTAGAACACCATAATGTTCTGTTGTCTTGGAGTTAGAACACCATAATGTTCTGTTGTCTTGGAGTTACAACACCATAATGTTCTGTTGTCTTGGAGTTAGAACACCATAATGTTCTGTTGTCTTGGAGTTAGAACACCATAATGTTCTGTTGTCTTGGAGTTAGAACACCATAATGTTCTGTTGTCTTGGAGTTAGAACACCATAATGTTCTGTTGTCTTGGAGTTAGAACACCATAATGTTCTGTTGTCTTGGAGTTAACATAGGGCTTTATAGTGCATGGAAGGACATATATATATTTTCTTTTAACAAAATAGTTTCATGATAGAGCCCTTCATAACTACTCCTCCAGATGAATATTATTAAGTGTCCAGTGGAGTCCTAGAGTTGACATACCTTCTTAGTCTTGTCCATAGCCTTCAGTATCGTCCTGTTGAGGTCCTCCAGGGCTGCCAGGACCTTCTCATATTCACCAAGGTGCTGGGAGAAGTAGTCTTTAAACACACACACAGGGAGGGAAGATACTCCATGTATTTTTAAGATAATAAAATACACCATTTAGCAGACACTTTTGTCCAAAGCAACATACAGTAGTGTATGTGTGTCCCCAGCGGGAATCAAACCCACAATCCTGACATTTGAAGCGCCATGGTCAGAGACACACAGGACTATTTATTTGTATGAATGAAAGAGTTTGACAAGGACCTGAGGTGTTTAGTGTCCTTATGGGGGTCTAAATGTAGGACACCCAGACACAACACAGCTGCCAGACCCTGAGTTCCCCTGCTGCCAGACCCTGAGTTCCCCCGCTGCCAGACCCTGAGTTCCCCCGCTGCCAGACCCTGAGTTCCCCCGCTGCCAGACCCTGAGTTCCCCCGCTGCCAGACCCTGAGTTCCCCTGCTGCCAGACCCTGAGTTCCCCTGCTGCCACACCCTGAGTTCCCCTGCTGCCAGACCCTGAGTTCCCCCGCTGCCAGACCCTGAGTTCCCCTGCTGCCAGACCCTAACCTCACCTGCTGCCAGACCCTGAGTTCCCCCGCTGCCAGACCCTGAGTTCCCCAGCTGCCAGACCCTGAGTTCCCCCGCTGCCAGACCCTGAGTTCCCCTGCTGCCAGACCCTGAGTTCCCCAGCTGCCAGACCCTGAGTTCCCCCCGCTGCCAGACCCTGAGTTCCCCTGCTGCCAGACCCTGAGTTCCCCCGCTGCCAGACCCTGAGTTCCCCTGCTGCCAGACCCTGAGTTCCCCCGCTGCCAGACCCTGAGTTCCCCAGCTGCCAGACCCTAACCTCACCAGCTGCCACACCCTGAGTTCCCCTGCTGCCAGACCCTGAGTTCCCCTGCTGCCAGACCCTGAGTTCCCCTGCTGCCAGACCGTGAGCTCACCTGCTGCCAATTGTCTGTTTGTTTGTAGTTATATCGCTCAACTTTGTTTCGTTTTGTCTAAATCCAAGTGCGTCGCAAGTTTGACAGTGGATTGTACGTGGCATGTGTGACAACCTTAATCCTAATCGCTGTATTATGCGGGAAAACATCACAATCACTACCGGAGGTTGTACGGATTCAGTGAGCAAATCAACCACCATCACCTTCTCTCGTGAGTTTCTGCTCTCTTTCCGAGATAAAGCTCACACTCTCCAAAACAGCGTTGCCTTGCCTGATGGATGTTCTACCAAGTCAACAAGGGAAACTAAGAAGAAGCGAGGCTCAAGAGGTGATGTCAGGAACAGACTACGGTGGCGGGGATGCCGTCACCCGCCCCCCGGTAATCACCCTGTTAAATGTGCGGTCGCTAAAATAATAAGCGGCAAGGGCTAAATTTGAAGAGGACTTTAGGAGAAGTAATTTAATCTGCTTTACAGAAACGTGGCTCAAGCAGGACAATACTGATGGATACATTGTTATTAGAGCAGGTTGAGACAAAACAATGTCACATAAATCAATAATAATAATATGCCATTTAACAGACGCTTTTATCCAAAGCAACTTACAGTCATGCGTGCATAAAAATGTTTTGTGTATGGGTGGTCCCGGGGATCGAACCCACTACCCTGGCGTTACAAGCGCCGTGCTCTACCAGCTGAGCTACAGAGGACCAATAGGCAGGGCTGTGTATCTTTGTAGATAATACTTGGACCACGGCAGTGTAATGTGATTGAACAAGGATGCACCAGAGACTGTGAGACTCTCGTTGTATCATTCAGGCCATTCTATCTACCGCGCGAGTTTGGACAGATTACCATTATTCTGGTCTATGTGCCTGTACCTGACAATAAGGGAGCCGCTGACAGGATTCAATGCTGAGCTTTCACGGCCAGCTGGCAGTGCTTGGGGATTTTAATACGCTCCCCGTCTCCATGGGGATTTCAATACGCTCCCCGTCTCCATGGGGATTTCAATACGCTCCCCGTCTCCATGGGGATTTCAATACGCTCCCCGTCTCCATGGGGATTTTAATACGCTCCCCGTCTCCGTGCACCTCCCCACTCTGCAACAGTATGTCACCTGTCCAACTCACGTCCTGGACCAGTGTTATGGCAACGTGGAGGACTCATACCAAGCAGACCAATACGTTATCCATCTCCTACTGAGATACAGGCAGCAGGTGGTCCTCTGTAGAGGACTCATACCAAGCAGACCAATACGTTATCCATCTCCTACTGAGATACAGGCAGCAGGTGGTCCTCTGTAGAGGACTCATACCAAGCAGACCAATACGTTATCCATCTCTCCTACTGAGATACAGGCAGCAGGTGGTCCTCTGCAGCTCAATTGGTAGAGCCTGGCGCTTGTAACGCCAGGGTAGTGGGTTTGATCCCCGGGACCACCCATACGTAAAAATGTATGCGCACATGACTGTAAGTCGCTTTGGATAAAAGCGTCTGCTAAATGGCATATTATTATTATTATTAGGTGAAACGCGAAAAACCTGTAGAGAAATCCATTCAGGTATGGACAGAGGTTCTTTGACTCGTGCAGGGATCCCCAAGAGTTGACAGACAGCATCACATCATACATCCCAGTTCTGTGAGGATACTGCCATTAACACAAAAAAACGGTGTATTTCCCAACAACAAGTCTAAGGACTTGAAAATGTGCCTCAGTGAAAGGAAGTTTGCGTTCCTGAAAGGAGATACTGATGCTGTGAAGGAGAAAGTAAATAAATTCAGGTCTAAAATGTGGAAAGCTAAAAAGGACTTCAAGGACAAAGTGGAGCAGAGGTTCTGTCCAGCCAATCCAAGACAAGCATGGGAGGGGCTTAAGGCAGTGATGGAAGAGAAAGGAACAGAGAGAACAACAACATGGCCGACCGTTCCCCTGGAAACCACCTCAACTGGTTTATGGAAGATTTGACACCGTTGATTTTAAAGACGAATGTAAACAAATATGTGAGAGCATCCCCAAATTCTCTCCTGTCCAGATAACAGAGAACCAGGTGGCCTCATGCTTTTCAAATATTAAGCCACACAAAGCACCGGGCCCAGAAGGACTACGGGGAAAAGTACTGAAGGTCTGCGCCGACCAGCTCAAGGGAGTCTTCACACGACTGTTTCAACTCCTGCTGGCACCTGTACAGCGCCAAACTCCTGGAAGGTGTCGACCATCGTACAAGTGCCTAAGAAGTCAGGGGCCAAATCACCAAATGACTTTCGACCTGTGGCCCTCACGCCCCTTTTGGCCAAATGCATGGAAAGGTTTGTTATTAAGCATCTTAACGTGTCCGTAGCAGATCAACTGGACCCGTTACAGTTTGCCTATAAGGCACAGAGGAGGACTGAGGATGCTATGCTGACCTTGGTGAACATGCTGGCTAGTCACCTTCAACATGCTAAATCATACGCACACATTGTATTATTGATTTTACTTCAGCTTTCAATACGATGCAAATCCACACACTGCTGAAACGACTACTGGACCTGAATGTCAACGGAGGACTCGCAGTTTGGATCAAGGACTTTTTAACTGACCGCCCACAGAGGGTCCTCATGAATGGGGCCCTCTCTGATGAATTGACCCTGAACACAGGGGCGCCACAGAGGTGTGTCCTGTTCTCTATCTACACTAATCAGATGAAGATCCAAGGAAACAACGTGAGCCTTTTCAACTACGGTAGGACTCTTTTTTAAAGATGCTATGTCAGATGGGGACAGCTATTTTAAACAGACGAGTGTTCAGTTAAAGAGCAGATCTAGAGACAACTCTGTCATGCTCCTAGTGTTCAGTTAAAGAGCAGATCTAGAGACAACTCTGTCATGCTCCTAGTGTTCAGTTAAAGAGCAGATCTAGAGACAACTCTGTCATGCTCCTAGTGTTCAGATTGAGCAGGTCTAGAGACAACTCTGTCATGCTCCTAGTGTTCAGTTAAATAGCAGATCTAGAGACAACTCTGTCATGCTCCTAGTGTTCAGATTGAGCAGGTCTAGAGACAACTCTGTCATGCTCCTAGTGTTCAGATTGAGCAGGACTAGAGACAACTCTGTCATGCTCCTAGTGTTCAGATTGAGCAAATCTAGAGACAACTCTGTCATGCTCCTAGTGTTCAGATTGAGCAGGACTAGAGACAACTCTGTCATGCTCCTAGTGTTCAGATTGAGCAGGTCTAGAGACAACTCTGTCATGCTCCTAGTGTTCAGATTGAGCAGGTCTAGAGACAACTCTGTCATGCTCCTAGTGTTCAGTTAAAGAGCAGATCTAGAGACAACTCTGTCATGCTCCTAGTGTTCAGATTGAGCAGGTCTAGAGACAACTCTGTCATGCTCCTAGTGTTCAGATTGAGCAGGTCTAGAGACAACTCTGTCATGCTCCTAGTGTTCAGTTAAAGAGCAGATCTAGAGACAACTCTGTCATGCTCCTAGTGTTCAGATTGAGCAGGTCTAGAGACAACTCTGTCATGCTCCTAGTGTTCAGATTGAGCAGGACTAGAGACAACTCTGTCATGCTCCTAGTGTTCAGATTGAGCAGATCTAGAGACAACTCTGTCATGCTCCTAGTGTTCAGATTGAGCAGATCTAGAGACAACTCTGTCATGCTCCTAGTGTTCAGATTGAGCAGGTCTAGAAGGTTTCCTCCCCTACTGTGGGAGACTGGCACAGTTTGTTCTGATCTGGTGCACTCCTATCAAAGCAGTGCAGCACTTTTGACGATAGATTGTGCTTTATTCACTAAGTTGTAGTTGTTGTCATGATAAAATGAATCAAAGTCCATTTTGCTATATCAAATACGACTCTAACTTACCACACAGCTCGTCCGTGTCCACATTGCTGAAAGACAAAATAACGGAAGAGGTGATTAGTTGAACAGCACAATTAAAAACATCTTGAGAGCTTGGAATGACAATGTTCTATCTGCATTTTTATCAAAACTGAGTTATTGACATAGCCTTGTTCTGTACAGACAGAACCTTGAAATTCCACGGTCAGGATTTCATAACATTGAGAACCTGTATAGTCTCGACTACTACATCCCTGTAGGTCTCTTCTTTAAGACAGATCACAAGGTGACATCAAATCCCTGGGTCTGCTTAGGGAGCTGCTGCTATGGAAACCAGGATGACTTGAGTGACTTGGAAACATACAGCTGGGAGGATGGAGGGAGTCAGAGAGATGGAAACACAGCTGGGAGGATGGATGGAGTCAGAGAGATGGAAACACAGCTGGGAGGATGGAGGGAGTCAGAGAGATGGAAACACAGCTGGGAGGATGGAGGGAGTCAGAGAGATGGAAACACAGCTGGGAGGATGGAGGGAGTCAGAGAGATGGAAACACAGCTGGGAGGGGAGGATGGAGGGAGTCAGAGAGATGGAAACACAGCTGGGAGGATGGAGGGAGTCAGAGAGATGGAAACACAGCTGGGAGGATGGAGGGAGTCAGAGAGATGGAAACACAGCTGGGAGGATGGAGGGAGTCAGAGAGATGGAAACACAGCTGGGAGGATGGAGGGAGTCAGAGAGATGGAAACACAGCTGGGAGGATGGAGGGAGTCAGAGAGATGAAAACACAGCTGGGAGGATGGAGGGAGTCAGAGAGATGGAAACAAAGCTGGGAGGATGGAGGGAGTCAGAGAGATGGAAACAAAGCTGGGAGGATGGAGGGAGTCAGAGAGATGGAAACACAGCTGGGAGGATGGAGGGAGTCAGAGAGATGGAAACACACAGCTGGGAGGATGGAGGGAGTCAGAGAGATGGAAACACAGCTGGGAGGATGGAGGGAGTCAGAGAGATGGAAACACAGCTGGGAGGATGGAGGGAGTCAGAGAGATGGAAACACAGCTGGGATGATGGAGGGAGTCAGAGAGATGGAAACAAAGCTGGGAGGATGGAGGGAGTCAGAGAGATGGAAACAAAGCTGGGAGGCTGGAGGGAGTCAGAGAGATGGAAACACAGCTGGGAGGATGGAGGGAGTCAGAGAGATGGAAACACAGCTGGGAGGATGGAGGGAGTCAGAGAGATGGAAACAAAGCTGGGAGGATGGAGGGAGTCAGAGAGATGGAAACACAGCTGGGAGGATGGAGGGAGTCAGAGAGATGGAAACACAGCTGGGAGGATGGAGGGAGTCAGAGAGA
Source organism: Coregonus ussuriensis (assembly GCA_031479575.1). Classification (NCBI taxonomy): domain Eukaryota; kingdom Metazoa; phylum Chordata; class Actinopteri; order Salmoniformes; family Salmonidae; genus Coregonus; species Coregonus ussuriensis. The sequence continues at coordinate 1,756,461 of CM062489.1, forward strand.
TGGAAACACAGCTGGGATGATGGAGGGAGTCAGAGAGATGGAAACACAGCTGGGAGGATGGAGGGAGTCAGAGAGATGGAAACAAAGCTGGGAGGATGGAGGAAGTCAGAGAGATGGAAACACAGCTGGGAGGATGGAGGGAGTCAAAGATATGGAAACACAGCTGGGAGGATGGAGGGAGTCAGAGAGATGGAAACAAAGCTGGGCTGGGAGGATGGAGGGAGTCAGAGAGATGGAAACACAGCTGGGAGGATGGAGGGAGTCAGAGAGATGGAAACACACAGCTGGGAGGATGGAGGGAGTCAGAGAGATGGAAACACAGCTGGGAGGATGGAGGGAGTCAGAGAGATGGAAACACAGCTGGGAGGATGGAGGGAGTCAGAGAGATGGAAACACAGCTGGGATGATGGAGGGAGTCAGAGAGATGGAAACAAAGCTGGGAGGATGGAGGGAGTCAGAGAGATGGAAACAAAGCTGGGAGGCTGGAGGGAGTCAGAGAGATGGAAACACAGCTGGGAGGATGGAGGGAGTCAGAGAGATGGAAACACAGCTGGGAGGATGGAGGGAGTCAGAGAGATGGAAACAAAGCTGGGAGGATGGAGGGAGTCAGAGAGATGGAAACACAGCTGGGAGGATGGAGGGAGTCAGAGAGATGGAAACACAGCTGGGAGGATGGAGGGAGTCAGAGAGATGGAAACACAGCTGGGATGATGGAGGGAGTCAGAGAGATGGAAACACAGCTGGGAGGATGGAGGGAGTCAGAGAGATGGAAACAAAGCTGGGAGGATGGAGGGAGTCAGAGAGATGGAAACACAGCTGGGAGGATGGAGGGAGTCAGAGAGATGGAAACACAGCTGGGAGGATGGAGGGAGTCAGAGAGATGGAAACAAAGCTGGGAGGATGGAGGGAGTCAGAGAGATGGAAACACAGCTGGGAGGATGGAGGGAGTCAAAGATATGGAAACACAGCTGGGAGGATGGAGGGAGTCAGAGAGATGGAAACACACAGCTGGGAGGATGGAGGGAGTCAGAGAGATGGAAACACAGCTGGGAGGATGGAGGGAGTCAGAGAGATGGAAACACAGCTGGGAGGATGGAGGGAGTCAGAGAGATGGAAACACAGCTGGGAGGATGGAGGGAGTCAGAGAGATGGAAACACAGCTAGGAGGATGGAGGGAGTCAGAGAGATGGAAACACAGCTGGGAGGATGGAGGGAGTCAGAGAGATGGAAACACACAGCTGGGAGGATGGAGGGAGTCAGAGAGATGGAAACACACAGCTGGGAGGATGGAGGGAGTCAGAGAGATGGAAACACAGCTGGGAGGATGGAGGGAGTCAGAGAGATGGAAACAGCTGTGAGGTTGGAGGGAGTCAGAGAGATGGAAACACAGTTGGGAGGATGGAGGGAGTCAGAGAGATGGAAACCCAGCTTGGAGGATGGAGGGAGTCAGAGAGATGGAAACACAGCTGGGAGGATGGAGGGAGTCAGAGAGATGGAAACACAGCTGGGAGGATGGAGGGAGTCAGAGAGATGGAAACACAGCTGGGAGGATGGAGGGAGTCAGAGAGATGGAAACACAGCTGGGAGGATGGAGGGAGTCAGAGAGATGGAAACACAGCTGGGAGGATGGAGGGAGTCAGAGAGATGGAAACACAGCTGGGAGGATGGAGGGAGTCAGAGAGATGGAAACACAAGGATGGAGGGAGTCAGAGAGATGGAAACACAGCTGGGAGGATGGAGGGAGTCAGAGAGATGGAAACACAGCTGGGAGGATGGAGGGAGTCAGAGAGATGGAAACACAGCTGGGAGGATGGAGGGAGTCAGAGAGATGGAAACACAGCTGGGAGGATGGAGGGAGTCAGAGAGATGGAAACACAGCTGGGAGGATGGAGGGAGTCAGAGAGATGGAAACAAAGCTGGGAGGATGGAGGGAGTCAGAGAGATGGAAACACAGCTGGGAGGATGGAGGGAGTCAGAGAGATGGAAACACAGCTGGGAGGATGGAGGGAGTCAGAGAGATGGAAACACAGCTGGGAGGATGGAGGGAGTCAGAGAGATGGAAACACAGCTGGGAGGATGGAGGGAGTCAGAGAGATGGAAACACAGCTGGGAGGATGGAGGGAGTCAGAGAGATGGAAACACAGCTGGGAGGATGGAGGGAGTCAGAGAGATGGAAACACAGCTGGGAGGATGGATGGAGGGAGTCAGAGAGATGGAAACACAGCTGGGAGGATGGAGGGAGTCAGAGAGATGGAAACACAGCTGGGAGGATGGAGGGAGTCAGAGAGATGGAAACACAGCTGGGAGGATGGAGGGAGTCAGAGAGATGGAAACACAGCTGGGAGGATGGAGGGAGTCAGAGAGATGGAAACACAGCTGGGAGGATGGAGGGAGTCAGAGAGATGGAAACACAGCTGGGAGGATGGAGGGAGTCAGAGAGATGGAAACAAAGCTGGGAGGATGGAGGGAGTCAGAGAGATGGAAACACAGCTGGGAGGATGGAGGGAGTCAGAGAGATGGAAACACAGCTAGGGAGGATGGAGGGAGTCAGAGAGATGGAAACACAGCTGGGAGGATGGAGGGAGTCAGAGAGATGGAAACACAGCTGGGAGGATGGAGGGAGTCAGAGAGATGGAAACACAGCTGGGAGGATGGAGGGAGTCAGAGAGATGGAAACACAGCTGGGAGGATGGGGATGGAGGGAGTCAGAGAGATGGAAACACAGCTGGGAGGATGGAGGGAGTCAGAGAGATGGAAAACACAGCTGGGAGGATGGAGGGAGTCAGAGAGATGGAAACACACAGCTGGGAGGATGGAGGGAGTCAGAGAGATGGAAACACAGCTGGGAGGATGGAGGGAGTCAGAGAGATGGAAACACACAGCTGGGAGGATGGAGGGAGTCAGAGAGATGGAAACACAGCTGTGAGGATGGAGGGAGTCAGAGAGATGGAAACACAGTTGGGAGGATGGAGGGAGTCAGAGAGATGGAAACACAGCTTGGAGGATGGAGGGAGTCAGAGAGATGGAAACACAGCTGGGAGGAGGGAGGGAGTCAGAGAGATGGAAACACAGCTGGGAGGATGGAGGGAGTCAGAGAGATGGAAACACAGCTGGGAGGATGGAGGGAGTCAGAGAGATGGAAACACACAGCTGGGATGATGGAGGGAGTCAGAGAGATGGAAACAACACACAGCTGCGAGGATGGAGGGAGTCAGAGAGATGGAAACACAGCTGTGAGGATGGAGGGAGTCAGAGAGATGGAAACACACAGCTGGGAGGATGGAGGGAGTCAGAGAGATGGAAACACAGCTGTGAGGATGGAGGGAGTCAGAGAGATGGAAACACAGCTGGGAGGATGGAGGGAGTCAGAGAGATGGAAACACAGCTGGGAGGATGGAGGGAGTCAGAGAGATGGAAACACAGCTGGGAGGATGGAGGGAGTCAGAGAGATGGAAACACAGCTGGGAGGATGGAGGGAGTCAGAGAGATGGAAACACAGCTGGGAGGATGGAGGGAGTCAGAGAGATGGAAACACAGCTGGGAGGATGGAGGGAGTCAGAGAGATGGAAACACAGCTGGGAGGATGGAGGGAGTCAGAGAGATGGAAACACAGCTGGGAGGATGGAGGGAGTCAGAGAGATGGAAACACAGCTGGGAGGATGGAGGGAGTCAGAGAGATGGAAAAACACAGCTGGGAGGATGGAGGGAGTCAGAGAGATGGAAACACAGCTAGGAGGATGGAGGGAGTCAGAGAGATGGAAACACAGCTGGGAGGATGGAGGGAGTCAGAGAGATGGAAACACAGCTGGGAGGATGGAGGGAGTCAGAGAGATGGAAACACAGCTGGGAGGATGGAGGGAGTCAGAGAGATGGAAACACAGCTGGGAGGATGGAGGGAGTCAGAGAGATGGAAACACACAGCTGGGAGGATGGAGGGAGTCAGAGAGATGGAAACACAGCTGTGAGGATGGAGGGAGTCAGAGAGATGGAAACACACAGCTGGGAAGATGGAGGGAGTCAGAGAGATGGAAACAGCTGTGAGGATGGAGGGAGTCAGAGAGATGGAAACACAGTTGGGAGGATGGAGGGAGTCAGAGAGATGGAAACCCAGCTTGGAGGATGGAGGGAGTCAGAGAGATGGAAACACAGCTGGGAGGAGGGAGGGAGTCAGAGAGATGGAAACACAGCTGTGAGGATGGAGGGAGTCAGAGAGATGGAAACACAGCTGGGAGGATGGAGGTAGTCAGAGAGATGGAAACACACAGCTGGGATGATGGAGGGAGTCAGAGAGATGGAAACACACAGCTGCGAGGATGGAGGGAGTCAGAGAGATGGAAACACAGCTGTGAGGATGGAGGGAGTCAGAGAGATGGAAACACACAGCTGGGAGGATGGAGGGAGTCAGAGAGATGGAAACAGCTGTGAGGATGGAGGGAGTCAGAGAGATGGAAACACAGTTGGGAGGATGGAGGGAGTCAGAGAGATGGAAACACAGCTGGGAGGATGGAGGGAGTCAGAGAGATGGAAACACAGCTGGGAGGATGGAGGGAGTCAGAGAGATGGAAACACAGCTGGGAGGATGGAGGGAGTCAGAGAGATGGGAACACAGCTGGGAGGATGGAGGGAGTCAGAGAGATGGAAACACAGTTGGGAGGATGGAGGGAATCAGAGAGATGGAAACACAGCTGGGAGGATGGAGGGAGTCAGAGAGATGGAAACACAGCTGGGAGGATGGAGGGAGTCAGAGAGATGGAAACACAGCTGGGAGGATGGAGGGAGTCAGAGAGATGGAAACACAGCTAGGAGGATGGAGGGAGTCAGAGAGATGGAAACACAGCTGGGAGGATGGAGGGAGTCAGAGAGATGGAAACACAGCTGGGAGGATGGAGGGAGTCAGAGAGATGGAAACACAGCTGGGAGGATGGAGGGAGTCAGAGAGATGGAAACCCAGCTTGGAGGATGGAGGGAGTCAGAGAGATGGAAACACAGCTGGGAGGATGGAGGGAGTCAGAGAGATGGAAACACAGCTGGGAGGATGGAGGGAGTCAGAGAGATGGAAACACAGCTGGGAGGATGGAGGGAGTCAGAGAGATGGAAACACACAGCTGCGAGGATGGAGGGAGTCAGAGAGATGGAAACACAGCTGTGAGGATGGAGGGAGTCAGAGAGATGGAAACACACAGCTGGGAGGATGGAGGGAGTCAGAGAGATGGAAACAGCTGTGAGGATGGAGGGAGTCAGAGAGATGGAAACACAGTTGGGAGGATGGAGGGAGTCAGAGAGATGGAAACACAGCTGGGAGGATGGAGGGAGTCAGAGAGATGGAAACACAGCTGGGAGGATGGAGGGAGTCAGAGAGATGGAAACACAGCTGGGAGGATGGAGGGAGTCAGAGAGATGGAAACACAGCTGGGAGGATGGAGGGAGTCAGAGAGATGGAAACACAGTTGGGAGGATGGAGGGAATCAGAGAGATGGAAACAAAGCTGGGAGGATGGAGGGAGTCAGAGAGATGGAAACACACAGCTGGGAGGATGGAGGGAGTCAGAGAGATGGAAACACAGCTGGGAGGATGGAGGGAGTCAGAGAGATGGAAACACAGCTGGGAGGATGGAGGGAGTCAGAGAGATGGAAACACAGCTGGGGGGATGGAAGGAGTCAGAGAGATGGAAACACAGCTAGGAGGATGGAGGGAGTCAGAGAGATGGAAACACAGCTGGGAGGATGGAGGGAGTCAGAGAGATGGAAACACAGCTGGGAGGATGGAGGGAGTCAGAGAGATGGAAACACAGCTGGGAGGATGGAGGGAGTCAGAGAGATGGAAACACAGCTGGGATGATGGAGGGAGTCAGAGAGATGGAAACACAGCTGGGAGGATGGAGGGAGTCAGAGAGATGGAAACACAGCTGGGAGGATGGAGGGAGTCAGAGAGATGGAAACACAGCTGGGAGGATGGAGGGAGTCAGAGAGATGGAAACACAGCTGGGAGGATGGAGGGAGTCAGAGAGATGGAAACAGCTGGGAGGATGGAGGGAGTCAGAGAGATGGAAACACAGCTGGGAGGATGGAGGGAGTCAGAGAGATGGAAACACACAGCTGGGAGGATGGAGGGAGTCAGAGAGATGGAAACAAAGCTGGGAGGATGGAGGGAGTCAGAGAGATGGAAACACAGCTGGGAGGATGGAGGGTGTCAGAGAGATGGAAAAACAGCTGGGAGGATGGAGGGAGTCAGAGAGATGGAAACACAGCTGGGAGGATGGAGGGAGTCAGAGAGATGGAAACACACAGCTGGGAGGATGGAGGGAGTCAGAGAGATGGAAACACAGCTGGGAGGATGGAGGGAGTCAGAGAGATGGAAACACAGCTGGGAGGATGGAGGGAGTCAGAGAGATGGAAACACAGCTGGGAGGATGAATGGAGTCAGAG
>CM062489.1:1765385-1907885 GCA_031479575.1 Coregonus ussuriensis
AAGGTTCCCCAGTTTGGCCTGCGTTTGGCCTGCGTTTGGCCTGCGTTTGGCCTGCGGGTCGTTTTATTTGGCCCCACAAGTTTTCTGAGCAAAGAAATCTATAAAAAATTAATTGTTTTTTACATTTTCATTGTTGGCCATAAAAGACTGTAAAAACACCAGGAAATCAGCTCCAAGTGATTTATATTTAAGAATCTGTCCCCAGTATTCCCACGCATAATAGAGAGACACTTGATCATATACAAACGTAATCAAGGTTTGAAATGATTGTTTTAGTCAAACATTATATCTGTTTGGGCTTCTTGCGGTCAATTTGCAGTCTACAAATGATTTGTAATTATGTTCCGGCCCCCCGAACATCGGCTCAACAATAAATCGGCCTGCGGCTGAATCTAGTTGATGATCCCTGCTATAGACTGAAACTCTGACAGACAGACTGACAGGTTCAGCCCCCGTAGCTGTGTCTACAGACAGACAGACAGACAGACAGACAGACAGACAGGTTCAGCCCCTGTAGCTGTGTCTACAGACAGACAGACAGACAGACAGACAGACAGACAGACAGACAGACAGACAGACAGACAGACAGACAGACAGACAGACAGACAGGTTCAGCCCCCGTAGCTGTGTCTACAGACAGACAGACAGACAGACAGACAGGTTCAGCCCTGTAGCTCTGTCAACAGTGATCAAAGTGTCAGGAGGAAAGACACTCCTGTTCCCCTCATCATCTATGTGTTGTTCTATACAGGACATTATAGTGTGAGCTAGATAATGTTAGATAATGTTAGATTATGTAGATAATGTTAGATAATGCTAGATAATGTTAGATAATGTTAGATAATGTAGATAAGGTTAGATAATGTTAGATAATGTAGCTAATGTTAGATAATGTTAGATAATGTTAGATCATGTAATAAACACAAACAACAATAATGTAAAGTGAGGAGAACAAGTATTTGGTACACTGCCGATTTTGCAGGTTTTCCTACTTACAAAGCATGTAGAGGTCTGTACTTTTTATCATAGGTACACTTCAACTGTGAGAGACGGAATCTAAAACAAAAATCCAGAAAATCACATTGTATGATTTTTAAGTAATTAATTTGCATTTTATTGCATGACATAAGTATTTGATCACCTACCAACCAGTAAGAATTCCGGCTCTCACAGACCTATTAGTTATTCTTTAAGAAGCCCTCCTGTTCTCCACTCATTACCTGTATTAACTGCACCTGTTTGAACTCGTTACCTGTATAAAAGACACCTGTCCACACACTCAATCAAACAGACTCCAACCTCACCACAATGGTCAAGACCAGAGAGCTGTGTAAGGACATCAGGGATAAAATTGTAGACCTGCACAAGGCTGGGATGGGCTACAGACAATAGGCAAGCAGCTTGGTGAGAAGGCAACAACTGTTGGCACAATTATTTGAAAATGGAAGAAGTTCAAGATGACGGTCAATTGTTTATTTATTTATTTATTTATTTTATTTCACCTTTATTTAACCAGGTAAGCCAGTTGAGAACAGGTTCTCATTTACAACTGCGACCTGGCCAAGATAAAGCAAAGTAGTGCAATAAAAACAACACAGAGTTACATATGGGGTAAAAAACATAAAGTCAAAAATACAACAGAAAATATATATACAGTGTGTGCAAATGTAGCAAGTTATGGAGGTAAGGCAATAAATAGGCTATACTGCAAAATAATTACAATAGTATTAACACTGGAATGCTAGATGTGCAAGAGATTATGTGCAAATAGAGATACTGGGGTGCAAAAGAGCAAAATAAATAACAATATAGGGATGAGGTAGTTGGGTGGGCTAATTTCAGATGGGCTGTGTACAGGTGCAGTGATCGGTAAGGTGCTCTGACAACTGATGCTTAAAGTTATTGAGGGAGATAAGAGTCTCCAGCTTCAGAGATTTTTGCAATTCGTTCCAGTCATTGGCAGCAGAGAACTGGAAGGAATGGCGGCCAAAGGAGGTGTTGGCTTTGGGAATGACCAGTGAGATATACCTGCTGGAGCGCAGACTACGGGTGGGGTGGGTGCTGCTATGGTGACCAATGAGCTAAGATAAGGTGGGGATTTGCCTAGCAGTTATTTATAGATGGCCTGGAGCCAGTGGGTTTGACGACGAACATGTAGTGAGGACCAGCCAACAAGAGCGTACAGGTCACAGTGGTGGGTAGTGTATGGGGCTTTGGAGACACAACGGATGGCACTGTGATAGACTACATCCAATTTGCTGAGTAGAGTGTTGGAGGCTATTTTGTAAATGACATCGCCGAAGTCAAGGATCGGTAGGATAGTCAGTTTTACGAGGGCATGTTTGGCAGCATGAGTGAAGGAGGCTTTGTTGCGAAATAGGAAGCCGATTCTAGATTTAACTTTGGATTGGAGATTCTTTATGTGAGTCTGGAAGTTGAGTTTACAGTCTAACCAGACACCTAGGTATTTGTAGTTGTCCACATACTCTAGGTCAGACCCGTCGAGAGTGGTGATTCTAGTCGGGTGGGCGGGTGCCAGCAGCGTTCGATTGGATTGAAAAGCATGCATTTAGTTTTACTAGTGTTTAAGAGCAGTTGGAGGCTACTGAAGGATTGTTGTATGGCATTGAAGCTCGTTTGGAGGTTTGTTAACACAGTGTCCAATGAAGGGCCAGATGTATACAAAATGGTGTCGTCTGCGTAGAGGTGGATCTGAGAGTCACCAGCAGCAAGAGCGACATCATTGATATACACGGAGAAAAGTGTCGGCCCAAGAATTGAACCCTGTGGCACCCCCATAGAGACTGCCATAGGTCCAGACAACAGGCCCTCCGATTTGACACACTGAACTCTATCTGAGAAGTAGTTGGTGAACCAGGCGAGGCAGTCATTTGAGAAACCAAGGCTATTTAGTCTGCCAATAAGAATGCGGTGGTTGACAGAGTCGAAAGCCTTGGCCAGGTCGATGAAGACGGCTGCACAGTACTGTCTATTATCAATCGCGGTTATAATATCGTTTAGGACCTTGAGCGTGGCTGAAGTGCACCCGCACCCATGACCAGCTCGGAAACCGGATTGCATGGCGGAGAAGGTACGGTGGTATTCGAAATGGTCGGTGATCTGTTTGTTAACTTGGCTTTCAAATACTTTCGAAAGGCAGGGCAGGATGGATATAGGTCTGTAGCAGTTTGGATCTAGAGTGTCACCCCCTTTGAAGAGGGGGATGACCGCGGCAGCTTTCCAATCTCTGGGGATCTCAGACGTTATGAAAGAGAGGTTGAACAGACTAGTAATAGGGGTTGCGACAATTTCGGCGGCTAGTTTTAGAAAGAAAGGGGCAAGATTGTCTAGCCCAGCTGATTTGTAGGGGTCCAGATTTTGCAGCGCTTTCAAAACATCAGCTGTCTGAATTTGTGTGAAGGAGAAGCGGGGGGGGCATGGGCAAGTTGCAGCAGAGGGTGCAGAGTTGGTGGCCGGGGTAGTGGTAATGGAAAGCATGGCCAGCTGTAGCAAAATGCTTGTTGAAATTCTCGATTATTGTAGATTTATCGGTGGTGATAGTGTTTCCTAGCCTCAGTGCAGTGGGCAGCTGGGAGGAAGTGCTCTTATTCTCCATGGACTTTACAGTGTCCCAAAACTTTTTGGAGTTAGTGCTACAGGATGCAAATTTCTGTTTGAAAAAGTTAGCCTTTGCTTTCCTGACTGCTTGTGTATATTGGTTCCTAACTTCCCTGAAAAGTTGCATATCGCGGGGGCTATTTGATGCTAATGCTGTACGCCACAGGATGTTTTTGTGCTGGTCAAGGGCAGTCAAGTCTGAGGAGAACCAGGGGCTATATCGGTTCTTAGTTCTGTATTTTTTGAATGGGGCATGTTTATTTAAGATTGAGAGGAAATTACTTTTAAGGAACAACCAGGCATCCTCTACTGACGGAATGAGATCTATATCCATCCAGGATACCTGGGCCAGGTCAATTAGGAAGGCCTGCTCGCTAAAGTGTTTTAGGGAGCGTTTGACAGTGATAAGGGGTGGTGATTTGACCGCGGACCCGTTACGGACGCAGGCAATAAGGCAGTGATCGCTGAGATCCTGGTTGAAGACAGCTGAGGTGTATTTAGAGGGTATGTTAGTCAGGATGATATCTATGAGGGTACCCATGTTTACGGATTTAGGGTTGTACCTGGTAGGTTCGTTGATAATTTGCGTGAGGTTGAGGGCATCTAGCTTGGATTGTAGAATGGCTGAGGTATTAAGCATATCCCAATTTAGGTCACCAAGCAGTACAAACTCTGAGGATAAATGGGGGGCAATCAATTCACATATGGTGTCCAGGGCACAGCTGGAGGCTGAGGGGGGTCTGTAGCAAGCGGCAACAGTGAGAGACTTATTTCTGGAAAGGTGGATTTTTAGAAGTAGAAGCTCAAACTGTTTGGGCACAGACCTGGATAGTATAGCTCTGCAGGCTATCTCTACAGTAGATTGCAACTCCATGTCACAATGCTGTGTATAGGTGTGGTGTAGAATCAGGCGCAGGCAGCAGAGGGTAAGTCCAACAAGACTTTACTAAAGCACAAAAATAATCCAAAACAGCCCGGAGGCAAAAAGACGCACACAGGCGTAAATGCAAGCGCACACACAGGTGCGTAAAACTCTCCTAACACAACAAGGAGTAAGCTAAGGAAAAATAGCGTACCGACACGGGTAGCGCAACCACGACACGAACAATTACACACAACACTAACCTAACAACAAGGAAACTAAATAGGGTGCTAAATGAGACCTAACACAAAACAGGTGTGACTAACAGACAAAACCAAACAAACACGAAACATAGAGCGGTGGCAGCTAGAACTCCGGAGACGACGACCGGCGAAACCTGCCCGAACAAGGAGGAGGAGCCGCCTCGGCCGAAACCGTGACAGTACCCCCCCCCCCTTGACGTGCGGCCCCAGCCGCGCGCCGCCTCCGGCCTCGGGGACGACCAGGGGGACGCGGAGCAGGGCGCGTAGGATGACCACGATGGAATTCGGTCATCAGGGACGGATCCAGAATGTCCCTCCTTGGCACCCAGCACCGCTCCTCCGGACCGTACCCCTCCCACTCCACGAGATATTGGAGACCCCCCATCCGGCGTCTCGAATCCAGGATGGTCCGAACCGTGTACGCCGGAGCCCCCTCGATGTCCAACGGGGGCGGAGGAGTCTCCTCAATCTCAAAGTCCTGGAGTGGACCAGCTACCACCGGCCTGAGGAGAGACACATGGAACGAGGGGTTAATATTCTTGTAATCAATAGGTAGTTCTAACCTGTAACTCACCTCGTTCAATCTCCTCAGGACTTTAAAAGGCCCCACAAACCGCCGACCCAGCTTCCGGCAGGGCAGGCGGAGGGGCAGGTTTCTGGTTGAGAGCCAGACTCGATCTCCAGGCCAGGTGCGTACACTGGCCCCTCACTGCGGTGTAGGTCGGCGCTCGTCTTCTGTCGACGTATGGCATGCTGCAGATGGACGTGTGCAGCGTCCCACGTCTCCTCCGAGCGCCGCACCCACTCATCCACAGCGGGGGCCTCGATCTGGCTCTCATGCCATGGTGCCAGAACCGGCTGGTACCCTAATACACACTGAAAAGGGGTTAGTTGGGTGGAGGAGTGGCGGAGAGAGTTCTGTGCCATCTCGGCCCAGGGCACATATCTCGCCCACTCCTCCGGCCGGCCCTGACAATATGACCTCAGAAACCTACCCACATCCTGGTTGACTCGTTCAACCTGCCCATTACTCTCCGGGTGGTAACCCGAGGTAAGGCTCACCGAGACCCCCAAACGTTCCATAAATGCTCTCCAGACTCTGGAGGTAAACTGGGGGCCTCGATCGGACACTATATCCTCGGGCACCCCGTAATGCCGGAAGACGTGAGTAAATAGAGCAGAGCCTCAGCGGTCTGTAGGGCCGTAGGAAGACCCGGCATGGGAAGGAGACGACAGGCCTTCGAGAACCGATCCACAACGACCAGGATGGTGGTATTCCCCTGTGAGGAGGGAAGATCGGTAACAAAATCCACCGAGAGGTGAGACCAGGGTCGTTGTGGAACGGGCAGGGGCTGTAATTTACCCCTGGGCAAGTGTCTGGGCGCCTTACACTGGGCACACACTGAGCAGGAGGAGACATAAACCCTCACATCCCTGGCTAACGTTGGCCACCAGTACTTCGTACTAAGGCAGTGCACTGTCCGGCCAATACCCGGATGTCCAGAGGAGGGGGACGTGTGAGCCCAATAAATCAGCCGATCCCGGACCTCGAGCGGGACGTACACCCGACCCACCGGACACTGTGGAGGACTAGGCTCGGTGCGTAACGCCCGCTCGATCTCCGCATCGACCTCCCACACCACCGGTGCGGTGCCACCAGACAAGACTCCGGTAGTATGGGAATGGACTCCACGCACCTCTCCTCCGTGTCATACCGACGGGACAGAGCATCTGCCTTCCCGTTCTGGGACCCAGGGATGTAAGTGATCTTGAACACAAACCGGGCGAGAAACATAGTCCATCGAGCCTGGCGAGGATTCAGTCTCCTAGCTGCCCGAATGTATTCCAGGTTACGATGGTCGGTCAGAATGAGGAAAGGGTGCTGAGCCCCCTCAAGCCAATGCCTCCACACCTTTAGGGCCTGTACTACGGCTAACAGCTCCCTGTCCCCTACGTCATAATTCCGCTCCGCCGGACTGAGCTTCTTAGAATAAAAAGCACAGGGGCGGAGCTTAGGTGGTGTACCGGATCGTTGAGAAAGAACTGCCCCGATACCGGCCTCAGACGCGTCCACCTCAACTTGGAAGGGTAAAGTGGGATCCGGGTGCGCCAACACCGGAGCCGAGGTAAACAGGTCCTTCAGTCTTCTCCCAAAGGCCCTGTCCGCCTCAGCTGACCACTGCAAGCGCACCGGACCCCCCTTCAGAAGAGACGTTATGGGAGCTGCCACCTGTCCAAAACCCCGGATAAACCTCCGGTAGTAATTCGCAAAACCCAAGAACCACTGCACCTCTTTAACCGTAGTTGGGGTTTGCCAATTACGCACGGCGGACACTCGGTCCACCTCCATTCTCACCCCTGACGCAGACAACTGGTAACCCAAAAAGGAAACTGACTCCTGGAAGAACAGACATTTCTCAGCTTTGACATACAGGTCATGCTCCAACAGTCTCCTCAATACCCTGCGCACCAGGGCTACATGCTCGGCCCGAGTAGCACTGTACACAAGAATATCATCTATGTACACCACTACTCCCTGCGCCTGCATGTCCCGGAAAAGTTCGTCTACAAACGATTGGAAGACTGATGGAGCATTCATTAACCCATATGGCATGACGAGATACTCGTAATGGCCGGAGGTAGTACAGTACGAAATGCTGTCTTCCACTCATCGCCCTCCCTAATGCGCACCAAGTTATATGCGCTCCTGAGATCCAATTTTGTGAAGAACCGTGCCCCGTGTAAGGACTCCGTCATGGTCCCAATCAGAGGGAGTGGATAGCTGTACTTCACTGTCACCTGATTGAGACCGCGGTAATCAATACACGGACGCAAACCTCCATCCTTTTTCTTCACGAAAAAGAAGCTCGAGGACGCGGGAGAAGTGGAGGCCCGTATGTATCCCTGTCTCAGAGACTCGGCAATGTAAGTCTCCATTGCCTTTTTCTCCTCCTGTGACAAAGGATACACATGGCTCCGCGGAAGCGCTGCTCCTGTCTGGAGGTCTATCGCACAATCCCCTTGTCTATGAGGTGGCAACTGTGCCGCTCTGGTCTTACTGAACACGAGAGCCAAATCCTCATACTCAGGAGGAATGTGCAGTGCTGGCATCTGGTTCGGACTCTCCACCGAGGTCGCCCCGGAAACACCCAGAGCCTTCTCTCGCCACGAAATAGTAGGATCATGGGTCATCAACCAGGGAAGCCCCAGTACCACCGGATACGCAGGAGAGTCGATCAGATAGAGTTGAATCATCTCCTCATGACCCCCCTGCGTCATCATCCTAAGTGGCGCTGTGACCTCCCCAATTAACCCAGATCCTAACGGACGACTATCTAGGGCATGTACAGGAAAGGGTTTTTCGACTGGAAGGAGGGGAATCCCTAACTTAACACAGAATCTCCGGTCTACAAAATTCCCAGCTGCGCCTGAATCGACTAGCGCCTTATGCTGGGACCGAGGTGCAACCTGTGGGAAACAAACAGGTAAGGTAATGTGTACGACAGAAAGCTCTGGGTAAGTAGGGCGCCTACTCACCTGGGTGGACTCCCCACTGTATGACCTGCTCTCTCCCTCACCAGGGGACCCTCCCCAGCACCTAGCCGCGGTGTGCCCTCCGCGCCCACACTTGGTGCAGGGCAGGAGACTGCCCCCCTCGGGCTCCTACCTCTTCTCCCTCTAGCGCCAGCACCTCCAAGCTCCATCGGACACTGCTCGGAGGCGCTGGAGGGTGGAATGGGGGGCCCCCACCTGGGACGTCCGCGGGTCGCCAGCAGGTTGTCCAGACGAATGGCCATGTCCACCAGCTGGTCAAATGTTAGTGTAGTGTCCCTGCAGGCTAACTCCCTGCGGACGTCCTCCCGAAGGCTACATCTGAAGTGGTCTATGAGGGCCCTCTCATTCCACCCCGCATCAGCCGCTAGAGTCCGGAACTCCAGCGCAAACGCCTGAGCGCTCCTCATCCCCTGTCGGAGGTGGAATAGACGTTCCCCCGCCGCTCTCCCCTCTGGTGGATGGTCGAAGACCGCACGGAAGCGACGGGAGAACTCCGCATAGGTGACTGTGGCGGCGTCTATTCCCCTCCATTCGGCGTTGGCCCACTCCAACGCCTTGCCGGTGAGACAGGAGGAGATGAGGGCGGAAACGCTCTCGTATCCCGAGGGCGCCGGGTGTATGGTGGCAATGTAGAGCTCCACTTGTAAGAGGAACCCCTGACACCCGGCAGCGGTGCCGTCGTACGCCCTCGGGAGCGAGAGCCGAATCCCACTGGGTTCCGGTCGATGGACGGGCTGGCTGTCCGGTGGTGATGGTGCGATAGGTGGGGCTGTGGGAACCCCGCTGGTCTCCCATCGTCGAAGGGTGTCCATGACGCCCTCCAAGGCGTGCCCGATTCGGTTGATCCGGTGCTCTTGACCAAGGAGACGCTCCTCCATGGGGTCGACGGGTGCTCCTGCTGATTCCATTAAATGGTGTGTAATTCTGTCACGATGCTGTGTATAGGTGTGGTGTAGAATCAGGCGCAGGCAGCAGAGGGTAAGTCCAACAAGACTTTACTAAAGCACAAAAATAATCCAAAACAGCCCGGAGGCAAAAAGACGCACACAGGCGTAAATGCAAGCGCACACACAGGTGCGTAAAACTCTCCTAACACAACAAGGAGTAAGCTAAGGAAAAATAGCGTACCGACACGGGTAGCGCAACCACGACACGAACAATTACACACAACACTAACCTAACAACAAGGAAACTAAATAGGGTGCTAAATGAGACCTAACACAAAACAGGTGTGACTAACAGACAAAACCAAACAAACACGAAACATAGAGCGGTGGCAGCTAGAACTCCGGAGACGACGACCGGCGAAACCTGCCCGAACAAGGAGGAGGAGCCGCCTCGGCCGAAACCGTGACACTCCACCCCCTTTGGCAGTTCTATCTAGACGGAAAATGTTATAGTTGGGGATGGAAATTTCAGAATTTTTGGTGGCCTTCCTGAGCCAGGTTTCAGACACTGCTAGAACATCAGGGTTGGCAGAGTGTGCTAACGCAGTGAATAACTCAAACTTAGGAAGTAGACTTCTGATATTTATGTGCAAGAAACCAAGACTTTTGCGATTACAGAAGTCAGCAAATGATAGCGCCTGGGGAGTAGGAGTGATACTGAGGGCTGCAGGGCCTGGGTTAGCCTCTACATCACCAGAGGAACAGAGGAGGACTAGAATAAGGATACGGCTAAAGGCTTTAAGAACTGGTCTTCTAGTGCGTTGGGTACATAGAATAAAGGGGGCAGATTTCCGGGTGTTATAGAAAAGATTCAGGGCATTATGTACAGACAAGGATATGGAAGGATATGAGTAAAGTGGAGGTAAACCTAAGCGTTGGGTAACAATGAAAGAGATAGCATCGCTGGAGGCATCAATTGAGTCGGTCTCCGCGTGTATAGGGGGAGGGGCAAAGGAGCTATCTAAGGCAGGTTTAGCTAGGCTGGGGGGTCTACAGTGAAATAGTACAATTAGAAATAACCGAAACAACAATAAACTAACCATGTTTGGGCTGAGGCTAAACATAAACAGGATGTAGTACCGTAAAAATCACCCTCGGTCTGGGGCTCCATGCAAGATCTCACCTCGTGGGGCATCAATGATCATGAGGAAGGTGAGGGATCAGCCCAGAACTACACGGCAGGACCTGGTCAATGACCTGAAGAGAGCTGGGACCACAGTCTCAAAGAAAACCATTAGTAACAGACTACGCCGTCATGGATTAAAATCCTGCAGCGCACGCAACGTCCCCCTGCTCAAGCCAGCGCATGTCCAGTCCCGTCTGAAGTTTGCCAATGACCATCTGGATGATCCAGAGGAGGAATGGGAGAAGGTCATGTGGTCTGATGAGACAGACATATAGCTTTTTGGTCTAAACTCCACTCGCCGTGTTTGGAGGAAGAAGAAGGATGAGTACAACCCCAAGAACACCATCCCAACCGTGAAGCATGGAGGTGGAAACATCATTCTTTGGGGATGCTTTTCTGCAAAGGGGACAGGACGACTGCACCGTATTGAGGGGAGGATGGATGGGGCCATGTATCGCGAGATCTGGGCCAACAACCTCCTTCCCTCAGTAATAGCATTGAAGATGGGTCGTGGCTGGGTCCTCCAGCATGACAACGACTCGAAACACACAGCCAGGGCAACTAAGGAGTGGCTCCGTAAGAAGCATCTCAAGGTCCTGGAGTGGCCTAGCCAGTCTCCAGACCTGAACCCAATAGAACATCTTTGGAGGGAGCTGAAAGTCTGTATTGTCCAGAGACAGCCCCGAAACCTGAAGGATCTGGAGAAGGTCTGTATGGAGGAGTGGGCCAAAATCCCTGCTGCAGTGTGTGCAAACTTGGTCAAGACCTACAGGAAACGTATGATCTCTGTAATTGCAAACAAAGGTTTCTGTACCAAATATTAAGTTCTGCTTTTCTGATGTATCAAATACTTATGTCATGCAATAAAATGCAAATTAATTACTTAAAAATCATACAATGTGATTTTCTGGATTTTTAGATTCCGTCTCTCACAGTTGAAGTGTACCTATGATAAAAATTACAGACCTCTACATGCTTTGTAAGTAGGAAAACCTGCAAAATCGGCAGTGTATCAAATACTTGTTCTCCCCACTGTATCTCCCAATGAAAATCGGTAGCATATTGTTCATATAATAGAAAACAGATGCATGTAGATTCATGTGTTCCAGGACTCACTCTTTTTTCAAGCGAGAGAAAGAGATAATTGTGAGAGAGAGACAAAGACAGACAGAGAAAAGAGAGAGAGGGATAATTGTGAGAGAGAGAGACAAAGACAGACAGAGAAAAGAGAGAGAGGGATAATTTTGAGAGAGAGACAAAGACAGACAGAGAAAAGAGAGAGAGAGAGGGATAATTCTATAACTTACTCTGTGTTGTGAGTGTCGAGCTCCTTCAGTTGATCCGAGGTCAGAACTCCGTCATGGAAGTAGGCTCTGAACTCATCAAATGACAACTTCCCATCATCTGCAGCATAAAACAGTTGGGAATAGAATAGAACATATCCATTATTGGGCATTTGGTTAGAACATCTATTCTTCATCTGCCTTTTTCCACACAAAACATACAAACAGAGGGACTGATGCTGTGTTGCCTAGTTAGTAACATAAACACAACATTCAGTGCAAATGAGTTGGAGTTAGACTGGATAAAAGACTGGATAAAAAGACTGGAGTTAGACTGGATAAAAAGACTGGAGTTAGACTGGATAAAAAGACTGGAGTTAGACTGGATAAAAAGACTGGAGTTAGACTGGATAAAAAGACTGGAGTTAGACTGGATAAAAAGACTGGCGTTAGACTGGATAAAAGACTGGCGTTAGACTGGATAAAAGACTGGAGTTAGACTGGATAAAATACTTATTTACTCAGTACTTCGTTGAAGCACCTTTGGCAGCGATTACAGCCTCGAGTCTTCTTGGGTATGACGCTACAAGCTTGGCACACCTGGATTTGGGGAGTTTCTCCCATTCTTCTCTACAGATCCTCTCAAGCTCTGTCAGGTTGGATGGGGAGCGTCGATGCACAGCTATTTTCAGGTCTCTCCAGAGATGTTCGATCGGGTTCAAGTCCGGGCTCTGGCTGGGCCACTCAAGGACATTCAGAGACTTGTCCTGAAGCCACTCCTGCATTGTCTTTGGCTGTGTGCTTAGGTGTCGTTGTCCTGTTGGAAGGTGAACCTTCACCCCAGTCTGAGGTCCTGAGCGCTCTGGAGCAGGTTTTCATCATGGATCGCTCTGTACTTTGCTCCGTTCATCTTTCCCTCGATCCTGACTAGTCTCCCAGTCCCTGCCACTGAAAAACATATCCACAGCATTCAGGCCACCACCATGCTTCACCGTAGGGATGGTGCCAGGTTTCCTCCAGACGTGACGCTTGGCATTCAGGCCAAAGAGTTCAATCTTGGTTTCATCAGACCAGAGAATCTTGTTTCTCATGGTCTGAGAGTCCTTTAGGTGCCTTTTGGCAAACTCCAAGCTGGCTGTCATTTTACTGAGGAGTGGCTTCCGTCTGGCCACTCTACCATAAAGGCCTGATTGGTGGAGTGCTGCAGAGATGGTTGTCCTTCTGGAAGGTTCTCCCATCTCCACAGAGGAACTCTGGAGCTCTGTCAAAATGACCATCGGGTTCTTGGTCACCTCCCTGACCAAGGCCCTTCTCCCCCGATTGCTCAGTTTGGCCGGGCAGCCAGCTCTACGAAGAGTCTTGAGCGTTCAAAACTTCTTCCATCTAAGAATGATGGAGGCCACTGTGTTCTTGGGGACCTTCAATGCTGCAGAAATGTTTTGGTACCCTTCCCCAGATATGTGACTCGACACAATCCTGTCTCGGAGCTCTACGGACAATTCCTTCAACCTCATGGCTTGGTTTTTGCTCTGACTTGCACGGTCAACTGTGGGACCTTATATAGACAGGGGTGTGCCTTTCCAAATCATGTCCAATCAATAGAATTTAAGTTGTAGAAACATCTGAAGGATGATCAATGGAAACAGGATGCACCTGAGCTCAATTTCGAGTCTCATAGCAAATGGTCTGAATAGTTATGTAAATACGGTATTTCTGTTTTTATTTTTAACATATTTGCAAAAAATTCTAAAAACCTGTTTTCGCTTTGTCATTATGGGGTATTGTGTGTAGATTGATGAGGGACAAAAAATATTTCATCAATTTTAAAATAAGGCTGTAACGTAATGTGGAAAAAGTCAAGGGGTCTGAATACTTTCCGAATGCACTGTATTTCAGAAGAGTTCTTGACAGTGTTCTCTACATACTTGGTATTTTTGGTAGACATGGTATTTTTTCTTCTAAGGTTGTCTGGCGTTTTTCTTCTATGTATTTTTTATAATATGATCTGGGTAGAGTCCGAGCCTGTCTGACATTTAGAGAAAACAGAAACTGATCATCAAATAAATACATGATGGTCTCTGATTGGCATGACAGGCCCAAAGCAGCTCATTGTAGGAGTACTGATCTGGGATCAGTTTAGCCTTTTAGACTGAATACTGAATAGGATGGATTACATGGGGGACGTGATCCTAGATCAGAACTTCTACTATGAGAAGCGTTATGAATATGACCCTGATCAGTAAAACCATTTCAAATATCGAGCTGTCATTTGGGGACCAAGAAGGGGACAGTAAGTCGGTCCTGCTGTTTCCATGACAACGGCAGCAAGCAACAGCATTAGAGAGAGGAGAGAGCAACAATTACACAGATTTCATTGAGAAATAAAGTACATATGTTTTCTAAGAACTGAAATGGATTGTGTGAACTGAAGGAATTCTTACCGTTTTTATCTGCTCTTCTTAAGATCTGAAACAAGAAAAAGCAGAGAGGATGACTGTTATGGAGGACTGTTATGGAGGACTGTTATGGAGGACTGTTATGGAGGACTGTTATGGAGGACTGTTATGGAGGGTTGTTATGGAGGGCTGTTATGGAGGACTGTTATGGAGGACTGTTATGGAGGACTGTTATGGAGGACTGTTATGGAGGGCTATTATGGAGGGTTGTTATGGAGGGCTGTTATGGAGGACTGTTATGGAGGACTGTTATGGAGGACTGTTATGGAGGACTGTTATGGAGGGCTATTATGGAGGACTGTTATGGAGGACTGTTATGGAGGGCTGTTATGGAGGACTGTTATGGAGGGCTGTTATGGAGGGTTGTTATGGAGGGCTGTTATGGAGGACTGTTATGGAGGGCTGTTATGGAGGGTTGTTATGGAGGGCTGTTATGGAGGACAGATATGGAGGACTGTTATGGAGAACTGTTATGAAGGACAGATATGGAGGACAGTTATGGAGGACAGATGTGGAGGACAGAACAGATGTGGAGGACTGTTGTGAGGAATGTTGTGAGGACTGCTATGGATGACTGTTATGGAGGACAGTTATGGAGGACTGTTATGGAGGACAGTTATGGGGGGCTGATTTGGAGGACTGTTATGGAGGACTGTTATGGAGGACTGTTATGGAGGGTTGTTATGGAGGGTTGTTATGGAGGGCTGTTATGGAGGACTGTTATGGAGGACTGTTATGGAGGACTGTTATGGAGGGCTATTATGGAGGGTTGTTATGGAGGGCTTTTATGGAGGACTGTTATGGAGGACTGTTATGGAGGACTGTTATGGAGGACTGTTATGGAGGGTTGTTATGGAGGGTTGTTATGGAGGGCTGTTATGGAGGACTGTTATGGAGGACTGTTATGGAGGACTGTTATGGAGGGCTATTATGGAGGGTTGTTATGGAGGGCTGTTATGGAGGACTGTTATGGAGGACTGTTATGGAGGACTGTTATGGAGGACTGTTATGGAGGACTGTTATGGAGGACTGTTATGGAGGGCTATTATGGAGGACTGTTATGGAGGACTGTTATGGAGGGCTGTTATGGAGGACTGTTATGGAGGACTGTTATGGAGGGTTGTTATGGAGGGCTGTTATGGAGGACTGTTATGGAGGACTGTTATGGAGGGCTGTTATGGAGGGTTGTTATGGAGGGCTGTTATGGAGGACAGATATGGAGGACTGTTATAGAGAACTGTTATGAAGGACAGATATGGAGGACAGTTGTGGAGGACAGATGTGGAGGACTGTTGTGAGGAATGTTGTGAGGACTGCTATGGATGACTGTTATGGAGGACAGTTATGGAGGACTGTTATGGAGGACTGTTATGGAGGACTGTTATGGAGGACTGTTATGGAGGGCTATTATGGAGGGTTGTTATGGAGGGCTGTTATGGAGGACTGTTATGGAGGACTGTTATGGAGGACTGTTATGGAGGACTGTTATGGAGGGCTATTATGGAGGACTGTTATGGAGGACTGTTATGGAGGGCTGTTATGGAGGACTGTTATGGAGGACTGTTATGGAGGGTTGTTATGGAGGGCTGTTATGGAGGACTGTTATGGAGGGCTGTTATGGAGGGTTGTTATGGAGGGCTGTTATGGAGGACAGATATGGAGGACTGTTATGGAGAACTGTTATGAAGGACAGATATGGAGGACAGTTATGGAGGACAGATGTGGAGGACAGATGTGGAGGACTGTTGTGAGGAATGTTGTGAGGACTGCTATGGATGACTGTTATGGAGGACAGTTATGGAGGACTGTTATGGAGGACAGTTATGGGGGGCTGATTTGGAGGACTGTTATGGAGGACTGTTATGGAGGACTGTTATGGAGGGTTGTTATGGAGGGTTGTTATGGAGGGCTGTTATGGAGGACTGTTATGGAGGACTGTTATGGAGGACTGTTATGGAGGGCTATTATGGAGGGTTGTTATGGAGGGCTGTTATGGAGGACTGTTATGGAGGACTGTTATGGAGGACTGTTATGGAGGACTGTTATGGAGGACTGTTATGGAGGGTTGTTATGGAGGGTTGTTATGGAGGGCTGTTATGGAGGACTGTTATGGAGGACTGTTATGGAGGACTGTTATGGAGGGCTGTTATGGAGGGTTGTTATGGAGGGCTGTTATGGAGGACTGTTATGGAGGACTGTTATGGAGGACTGTTATGGAGGACTGTTATGGAGGACAGTTATGGAGGACTGTTATGGAGGGCTATTATGGAGGACTGTTATGGAGGACTGTTATGGAGGGCTGTTATGGAGGACTGTTATGGAGGACTGTTATGGAGGGTTGTTATGGAGGGCTGTTATGGAGGACTGTTATGGAGGACTGTTATGGAGGGCTGTTATGGAGGGTTGTTATGGAGGGCTGTTATGGAGGACAGATATGGAGGACTGTTATGGAGAACTGTTATGAAGGACAGATATGGAGGACAGTTGTGGAGGACAGATGTGGAGGACTGTTGTGAGGAATGTTGTGAGGACTGCTATGGATGACTGTTATGGAGGACAGTTATGGAGGACTGTTATGGAGGACAGTTATGGGGGGCTGATTTGGAGGACTGTTATGGAGGACAGATATTGCGGACAGATACACTAGACTGTTAGCAGCTCCTGAACACTAGAGGGCTACGTCCCAAAGGGCACCCTATTCCCAATACTTTTGGCCAGGGCCCATGGTGCTCTATGTAGGGAATCGGGGGCCATTTGAGACACAGACGAGATGAAAGGAGAAGTGGCTTTGAAGGGCTAGCTGCTATCTCTCTCTCTCTCTCTCTCTCTCTCTCTCTCTCTCTCTCTCTCTCTCTCTCTCTCTCTCTCTCTCTCTCTCTCTCTCTCTCTCTCTCTCTCTCTCTCTCTCTCTCTCTCTCTCTCTCTCTCTCTCTCTCTCTCTCTCTCTCTCTCTCCCTACCTCCCTCCCTCCATCCCTCCATCCATCCATCCATCCATCCATCCATCCAAATCAAATCAAAACTGTATTGG
Organism: Coregonus ussuriensis; assembly: GCA_031479575.1. NCBI lineage: Eukaryota > Metazoa > Chordata > Actinopteri > Salmoniformes > Salmonidae > Coregonus > Coregonus ussuriensis. Next base: position 1,782,526 of record CM062489.1, read on the forward strand.
TCACGTACACATATTTAGCAGATGTTATCGCGGGTGCAGCGAAATGCTTATGTTCCTAGCTCTAACAGTGCAGCAATACCTAACAATACAAAACAATACACGCAAATCCAAAAAATCTAAAGAAAGGAATTAAGAAATATATAAATATTAGAACGAGCAATGTCAGAGTCTGGAATATAAATACAGTGTACTGTATATTTCTACAGTGGGGGAAAAAAAATTCCACCATAATTTGCAAATAAATTCATTAAAATCCTACAATGTGATTTTCTGGAGAAAAAAAGTATCATTTTGTCTGTCATAGTTGACGTGTACCTATGATGAAAATTACAGGCCTCTCTCATCTTTTTAAGTGGGAGAACTTGGACCATTGGTGGCTGACTAAATACTTTTTTTCCCACTGTATGTACAGCAATAGTTAACTAGGATAGACGTTGACTAGAATACAGTACATAGAATACAGTACATAGAATACAGTACATAGAATACAGCACATAGAATACAGCACATAGAATACAGTACATAGAATACAGCACATAGAATACAGCACATAGAATACAGTACATAGAATACAGTACATAGAATACAGTACATAGAATACAGTACATAGATATGAAGTGGATAGACTAGAATACAGTACATAGATATGAAGTGGATAGACTAGAATACAGTACATAGATATGAAGTGGATATACGTTGACTAGAATACAGTACATAGATATGAAGTGGATAGACGTTGACTAGAATACAGTACATAGATATGAAGTGGATAGACGTTGACTAGAATACAGTACATAGATATGAAGTGGATAGACTAGAATACAGTACATAGATATGAAGTGGATAGACGTTGACTAGAATACAGTACATAGATATGAAGTGGATAGACGTTGACTAGAATACAGTACATAGATATGAAGTGGATAGACGTTGACTAGAATACAGTACATAGATATGAAGTGGATAGACTAGAATACAGTACATAGATATGAAGTGGATAGACGTTGACTAGAATACAGTACATAGATATGAAGTGGATAGACGTTGACTAGAATACAGTACATAGATATGAAGTGGATAGATGTTGACTAGAATACAGTACATAGAATACAGTACATATATATGAAGTGGATAGACTAGAATAGAGTACATAGATATGAAGTGGATAGACGTTGACTAGAATACAGTACATAGATATGAAGTGGATAGACGTTGACTAGAATACAGTACATAGATATGAAGTGGATAGACTAGAATACAGTACATAGATATGAAGTGGATAGACGTTGACTAGAATACAGTACATAGATATGAAGTGGATAGACGTTGACTAGAATACAGTACATAGATATGAAGTGGATAGACGTTGACTAGAATACAGTACATAGATATGAAGTGGATAGACTAGAATACAGTACATAGATATGAAGTGGATAGACGTTGACTAGAATACAGTACATAGATATGAAGTGGATAGACGTTGACTAGAATACAGTACATAGATATGAAGTGGATAGATGTTGACTAGAATACAGTACATAGAATACAGTACATAGATATGAAGTGGATAGACTAGAATAGAGTACATAGATATGAAGTGGATAGACGTTGACTAGAATACAGTACATAGATATGAAGTCGATTTACCATTCGGCCATCAAATTTGCCACCAATGCTCCTTATAGGACACATCACTGCACTCTATACTCCTCTGTAAACTGGTCATCTCTGTATACCCGTCACAAGACCCACTGGTTGATGCTTATTTATAAAACCCTCTTAGGCCTCACTCCCCCCTATCTGAGATACCTACTGCAGCCCTCATCCTCCACATACAGCACCCGTTCTGCCAGTCACATTCTGTTAAAGGTCCTCAAACAACACACATCCCTGGGTCGCTCCTCTTTCCAGTTCGCTGCAGCTAGCGACTGGAACGAGCTGCAAAAAACACTCAAACTGGACAGTTCTATCTCCATCTCTTCATTCAAAGACTCAATCATGGACACTCTTACTGACAGTTGTGGCTGCTTCGTGTGATGTATTGTTGTCTCTACCTTCTTGCCCTTTGTGCTGTTGTCTGTTGCCCAATAATGTTTGTACCATGTTTTGTGCTGCTACCATGTTGTGCTGCTGCCATGCTGTGTTGCTACCATGTTGTTGTCATGTTGAGTTGCTACCTTGCTGTGTTGTCGTGTGTTGCTGCCATGATATGTTGTTGTCTTAGGTCTCTCTTTATGTAGTGTTGTGTTGTCTCTCTTGTTGTATATTTGTTCCTATATTTATATATATATATTTTTTTTTCAATCCCAGCCCCCGTCCCCGCAGGTGGCCTTTTGAATTTTGGTTGGCCGTCATTGTAAATAAGAATATGTTCTTAACTGACTTGCCTAGTTAAATAAAGGTTAAATAAAAAAAATAAAACAGCATTAAAACATTATTAAAGTGACCAGTGTTCCATTATTAACGTGACCAGTGTTCCATTATTAAAGTGACCAGTGTTCCATTATTAAAGTGACCAGTGTTCCATTATTAACGTGACCAGTGTTCCATTATTAAAGTGACCAGTGTTCCATTATTAAAGTGACCAGTGTTCCATTATTAAAGTGACCAGTGTTCCATTATTAAAGTGGCCAGTGATTCCATGTCTATGTACATAGGGCAGCAGTCTCTAAGGTGCAGGGTTGAGTAGCCGGGTGGAAGCTGTCTAGTGACAGTGACTAAAGTTCAGGGCAGGGTACTGGGTGGGGGCCGGCTAGTGGTGACTAAGTTCAGGGCAGGGTACTGGGTGGGGGCCGGCTAGTGGTGACTAAGTTCAGGGCAGGGTACTGGGTGGGGGCCGGCTAGTGGTGACTAAGTTCAGGGCAGGGTACTGGGTGGGGGCCGGCTAGTGGTGACTATTTAACAGTCTGATGGCCTTGAGATAGAAGTGGGTTTTCAGTCTCTCGGACACAGCTATGATGCACGTGTACTGACCTTGCAGTTGGCAGTGATTCAAATACTGTAGAAGTTCGTGAGGGTCTTAGAGGCCAAGCCAAATTTCTTCAGCCTCCTGTCTTGTCGTTGTTGGTAATCAGACCTACCACTGTTGTGTCATCAGCAAACTTGATGATTGAGTTGGAGACTTTGCTTGGCCACGCAGTCATGGGTGTACAGGGAGTAGAGGAGGGGGCTGAGCACGCACCCCTGAGGGGCCCCTGTGTTGAGGATCAGTGTGGCGGAGGTGTTGTTGCCTACCTTCACCACCTGGGGGCGTCCTGTCAGGAAGTCCAGGACCCAGTTGCAGGGCGAGGTTCAGACCCAGGGCCCCGAGTTTAATGGTGAGCACGGATTATAAAGGGAAACCCCGTCTGCTGTCCCCACTTGCTTCAAGATGTCCAACATTGTTCCTGTACCCAAGAAAGCGAAGGTAACTGAACTAAATGACTATCGCCCCATAGCACTCACTTCTGTCATCATTAGTGCTTTGAGAGACTAGTTAAGGATCATTTCACCTCCACCTTACCTGACACGCTAGACACACTGCAATTTGCTTACCCCCCCCCAATAGATCCACAGATGGCGCAATCACCATCGCTCTGCACACTGCCCTATCCAATCTGGACAAGAGGAATACCTATGTAAGAATGCTGTTCACCGACTACAGCTCAGCCTTCCATCCATCCGCCCAGTCAGTGATCACTCTCTTTGAGTAGGACTAAATCCCCAAACAGGGTTTAAGTCCCAAATGAAATGAAGACGTATTCTCTATCTAGCGCACTACTTTTGATCTGGGCCTGTCATGTCAAATAATGTCACAATGGGATTCCATGAGTTCTAGCGTCTGTTGCTAGGGCTGTTTCTAGAACTTGCAATTCTGACCGGATTACGTAATGAACCAAAGCGTCCGTTGCTATGCTGGTTGCTTGGCTCTATTTTACTTCGTATCGGTCGCGGAGGAAGGAGGACACCGGCAGTTCTAGTTCTATTTCACCTCAGAAGCGCTCGCTCAGTCGGTGCAAAATTATTACCTCAGAATTGGCGCAGTGGTCTAAGGCACTGCATTGCAGTGCTAGCTGTGCCACTAGAGATCCTGGTTCGAATCCAGGCTCTGTCGTAGCCGGCCGCGACCGGGAGACCCATGGGCCGGCGCATAATTGGTCCAGCGTCGTCCAGGGTATGGGAGGGAATGGCCGGCAGGGATGTAGCTCAGTTGGTAGAGCATGGCGTTTGCAACGCCAGGGTTGTGGGTTTGATTCCCACGGGGGGCCAGTATGAAAAAACAACAACAAAAAAGTACAAAAAAAAGAATAATAATGTATGCACTCACTAACTGTAAGTCGCTCTGGATAAGAGCGTCTGCTAAATGACTAAAATGTAAATGTTCTCCAAGGACGTTCTTTTGACGGTGACAACCTGCTGATTCAGAGGACCGAAAAGACTGGAAAGAGAACACTCTTTCTTTACCATATATGTATCTTTATATAATAAAATATTGTTAAATAGGAATAAATAATTTAAGCTGTTTTTGGATAGATTTTATATTGACATTGCTAGCTACTTATTTACCTCAGCCAGACAGTTTTATTTAGCTAACGTTATCTAGCTAGCTAACTGTTATTGTAGCTGCTTTCTGTTTGTATGTAGCTTGCACTTTAATGGCATCACTCGAGGAGATTTTATTTTATCTTTCCAACCAGGCGAAGTACTATGAAGGCACCACTGATCTCGACAAGAGGCGCAACATTCGTAGGGGGCAGAGAAATTCACAATTCAGGGTAACGTTAACCAGTTAATTTCTATTACTGTTACTGTTAGATAACTGGAAGGACTTATGTACAACCATTTAACAACAATTTTCCATCTAGCTAACGTTAGTTGGTCATCTAGATGTAGCTAGCTATATATTTAGTTATATGTCTGTCACATTGAGGTATCTAGCTATAAGTTAACCCTGATCAATCAAATAGATAGGTGTAAGCAATTATGGTAACTCAAACTGCCCTTAACTAGGTGTCTTCGCTAGACAGAGAGAGACCCAGAAAGAGAGAGTGGAAGAAAGTGAGAAAGAAAGTGACAGTGGGAAGAGAGTGAAAGACAGAGAGAGATGGAGAGAGAGAAACAGAAAGAGAAAGACAGCAGTGCAAATGTACTTATTTCAACAACTTGTCTTCCAACTTGTTAGGCAATCACATGTACCTACATTTACATTACATTTTAGTCATTTAGCAGACGCTCTTATCCAGAGCGACTTACAAATTGGTGCATTCACCTTATGATAGCCAGTGGGACAACCACTTTACAATATTATTATTATTATTATTTTTTATTTTATTTTTTGGGGGGGTGGGGTAAGGGGGGGTAGAAGGATTACTTTATCCTATCCCAGGTATTCCTTAAAGAGGTGGGGTTTCAAGTGTCTCCGGAAAGTGGTGAGTGACTCCGCTGTCCTGGCGTCGTGAGGGAGCTTGTTCCACCATTGGGGTGCCAGAGCAGCGAACAGTTTTGACTGGGCTGAGCGGGAACTGTGCTTCCACAGAGGTAGGGGGGCCAGCAGGCCAGAGGTGGATGAACGCAATGCCCTCGTTTGGGTGTAGGGACTGATCAGAACCTGAAGGTACGGAGGTGCCGTTCCCTTCACAGCTCCGTAGGCAAGCACCATGGTCTTGTAGCAGATGCAAGCTTCAACTGGAAGCCAGTGGAGTGTGCGGAGGAGCGGGGTGACGTGAGAGAACTTGGGAAGGTTGAACACCAGACGGGCTGCGGCGTTCTGGATGAGTTGTAGGGGTTTAATGGCACAGGCAGGGAGCCCAGCCAACAGCGAGTTGCAGTAATCCAGACTGGAGATGACAAGTGCCTGGATTAGGACCTGTGCCGCTTCCTGTGTAAGGCGGGGTCGTACTCTGCGAATGTTGTAGAGCATGAACCTACAGGATCGGGTCACCGCCTTGATGTTAGCGAAGAACGACAGGGTGTTGTCCAGGGTCACGCCAAGGCTCTTTGCACTCTGGGAGGAGGACACAACGGAGTTGTCAACCATGATGGCGAGATCATGGAACGGGCAGTCCTTCCCCGGGAGGAAGAGCAGCTCCGTCTTGCCGAGGTTCAGCTTGAGGTGGTGATCCGTCATCCACACTGATATGTCTGCCAGACATGCAGAGATGCGATTCGCCACCTGGTTATCAGAAGGGGGAAAGGAGAAGATGAATTGTGTGTCATCTGCGTAGCAATGGTAGGAGAGGCCATGTGAGGATATGACAGAGCCAAGTGACTTGGTGTATAGCGAGAATAGGAGAGGGCCTAGAACTGAGCCCTGGGGGACACCTGTGGTGAGAGCAAGTGGTGCGGAGACAGATTCTCACCACGCCCCCTGGTAGGAGCGACCTGTCAGGTAGGACGCAATCCAAGAGTGTGCCGCGCCGGAGATGCCCAACTCGGAGTGGGTGGAGAGGAGGATCTGAGGGTTCACAGTATGAAAGGCAGCAGACAGGTCTAGAAGGACAAGAGCAGAGGATAGAGAGTTAGCTTTAGCAGTGCGGAGGCAGAGAAGAGCAGTTTCAGTTGAATGACCAGTCTTGAAACCTGACTGGTTTGGATCAAGAAGGTCATTCTGAGAGAGATAGCAAGAGAGTTGGCTAAAGACAGCACGCTCAAGAGTTTTGGAGAGAAAATAAAGAAGGGATACTGGTCTGTAGTTGTTGACATCGGAGGGATCGAGTGTAGGTTTTTTGAGAAGGGGTGCAACTCTCGCTCTCTTGAAGATGGAAGGGACATAGCCAGCGGTCAAGGATGAGTTGATGAGCGAGGTGAGGTGAGGGAGAAGGTCTCCGGAAATGGTCTGGAGAAGAGAGGAGGGGATAGGGTCAAGCGGGCAGGTTGTTGGGCGGCCGGCCGTCACAAGTCGCAAGATTTCATCTGGAGAGAGAGGGGAGAAAGAAGTCAAAGCATAGGGTAGGGCAGTGTGAGCAGGACCCGCGGTATCATTTGACTTAACAAACGAGGATCGGATGTCGTCAACCTTCTTTTCAAAATGGTTGACGAAGTCACCACAGAGAGGGAGGAGGGGGGAGGGGGAGGAGGATTCAGCAGGGAGGAGAAGGTGGCAAAGAGCTTCCTAGGGTTAGAGGCAGATGCTTGGAATTTAGAGTGGTAGAAAGTGGCTTTAGCAGCAGAAACAGAGGAAGAAAATGTAGAGAGGAGGGAGTGAAAAGATGCTAGGTCCGCAGGGAGTCTAGTTTTCCTCCTTTTCCGCTCGGCTGCCCGGAGTCCTGTTCTGTGAGCTCGCAATGAGTCGTCAAGCCACGGAGCAGGAGGGGGGGACCGAGCCGGCAAGGAGGATAGGGGACATAGAGAGTCAAAGGATGCAGAAAGGGAGGAGAGGAGGGTTGAGGAGGCAGAATCAGGAGATTGGAGGGAGAAGGATTGAGCAGAGGGAAGAGATGATAGGATGGAAGAGGAGAGAGTAGCGGGAGAGAGAGAGCGTAGGTTGCGACTGCGCATTACCATCTGAGTAGGGGCAGAGTGAGTAGTGTTGGAGGAGAGCGAGAGAAAAAAGGATACAAAGTAGTGGTCGGAGACTTGGAGGGGAGTTGCAGTGAGATTAGTAGAAGCCTATGCCAACCTCCAGTCCCTCGACTTCCTGGCGCTGACGGAAACATGGATCACCACTGAAAACACTGCTACTCCTACTGCTCTCTCCTCGTCTGACCATGTGTTCTCGCATACCCCGAGAGCATCTGGTCAGAGGGGTGGTGGTACAGGAATCCTCATCTCTCCCAAGTGGACATTCTCAATTTTTCCCCTAACCCATCTGTCTATCTCCTCATTTGAATTCCATGCTGTCACAGTCACTAGCCCATTTAAGCTTAATATCCTTGTCATCTATCGCCCTCCAGGTTCCCTTGGAGAGTTCATCAATGAGCTTGACGCCTTGATAAGTTCCTTCCCTGAGGATGGCTCACCCCTCACAGTTTTGGGGGATTTCAACCTCCCTATGTCCACATTTGACTCATTTCTCTCTGCCTCCTTCTTTCCACTCCTCTCCTCTTTTGACCTCACCCTCTCACCGTCCCCCCCTACTCACAAGGCAGGCAATACGCTTGACCTCATCTTCACTAGATGCTGCTCCTCTACTAATCTCACTGCAACTCCCCTCCATGTCTCCGACCACTACTTTGTTTCCTTTTCTCTCTCGCTCTCCTCCCACACTACTCACTCTGCCCCTACACAGATGGTAATGCGCCGCCGCAACCTTCGCTCTCTCTCTCCCACTACTCTCTCCTCTTCCATCCTATCATCTCTTCCCTCTGCTCAATCCTTCTCCCTCCAATCTCCTGATTCTGCCTCCTCAACCCTCCTCTCCTCCCTTTCTGCATCCTTTGACTCTCTGTGTCCCCTATCCTCCCGGCCGGCTCGGTCCTCCCCTCCAGCTCCGTGGCTTGATGACTCATTGCGAGCTCACAGAACAGCTCCGGGCAGCGGAGCGGAAATGGAAGAAAACTAAACTCCCTGCCGACCTGGCATCTTTTCACTCCCTCCTCTCTACATTTTCTTCATCTGTTTCTGCTGCTAAGGCCACCTTCTACCACTCTAAATTCCAAGCATCTGCCTCTAACCCTAGGAAGCTCTTTGCCACATTTTCCTCCCTCCTGAATCCCCCCCCCCCCCCCCCCCCTCCTCTCTCTCTGTGGATGACTTCGTCAACCACTTTGAAAAGAAGGTTGACGACATCCGATCCTCGTTTGTTAAGTCTAATGACACTGCTGGTCCTGCTCACACTGCCCTACCCTATGCTTTGACTTCTTTCTCCCCTCTCTCTCCAGATAAAATCCTGCGACTTGTGACTGCAGGCCGCCCAACAACCTGCCCACTTGACCCCATCCCCTCCTCCCTTCTCCAGACCATCTCCGGTGACCTTCTCCCCTACCTCACCTCGCTGATCAACTCATCCTTGACCGCTGGCCATGTCCCTTCCGTCTTCAAGCGAGCGAGAGTTGCTCCCCTTCTCAAAAAACCAACACTCGACCCCACTGATGTCAACAACTACAGACCAGTATCCCTTCTTTCTTTTCTTTCCAAAACTATTGAGCGTGCCGTCTTTAGCCAACTCTCTTGCTATCTCTCTCAGAATGACCTTCTTGATCCAAACCAATCAGGTTTCAGGACTGGTCATTCAACTGAGACTGCTCTTCTCTGTGTCACGGAGACTCTCCGCACTGCTAAAGCTAACTCTCTCTCCTCTGCTCTTGTCCTTCTAGACCTGTCTGCTGCCTTTGATACTGTGAACCATCAGATCCTCCTCTCCACCCTCTCCGAGCTGGGCATCTCCGGCGCGGCTCACTCCTGGATTGCGTCCTACCTGACCGGTCGCTCCTACCAAGTGGCGTGGCGAGAAGCTGTCTCCGCACCACGTGCTCTCACCACTGGTGTCCCCCAGGGCTCAGTTCTAGGCCCTCTCCTTTTCTCCCTATACACCAAGTCACTTGGCTCTGTCATATCCTCACATGGCCTTTCCTATCATTGCTACGCTGACGATACACAACTAATCTTCTCCTTTCCCCCTTCTGATAACCAGGTGGCGAATCGCATCTCTGCATGTCTGGCAGACATATCAGTATGGATGACGGATCACCACCTCAAGCTGAACCCTGGCAAGACGGAGCTGCTCTTCCTCCCGGGGAAGGACTGCCCGTTCCATGATCTCGCCATCACGGTTGACAACTCCGCTGTGTCCTCCACCCAGAGTGCGAAGAGCCTAGGCGTGACCCTGGACAACACCCTGTCGTTCTCCGCCAACATCAAGGCGGTGACCCGCTCCTGCAGGTTCATGCTCTACAACATTCGGAGAGTACGACCCTGCCTTACACAGGAAGCGGCACAGGTCCTAATCCAGGCACTTGTCATCTCCCGTCTGGACTACTGCAACTCGCTGTTGGCTGGCCTCCCTGCCTGTGCCATTAAACCCCTACAACTCATCCAGAATGCCGCAGCCCGTCTGGTGTTCAACCTTCCCAAGTTCTCTCACGTCACCCCCCCTCCTCCGCACACTCCACTGGCTTCCAGTTGAAGCTCGCATCCGCTACAAGACCATGGTGCTTGCCTATGGAGCAGTGAGGGGAACGGCACCTCTGTACCTTCAGGCTCTGATCAGTCCCTACACCCAAACGAGGGCATTGCGTTCATCCACCTCTGGCCTGCTGGCTCCCCTTCCTCTGCGGAAGCATAGCTCCCGCTCAGCCCAGTCAAAACTGTTCGCTGCTCTGGCACCCCAATGGTGGAACAAGCTCCCTCACGACGCCAGGACAGCGGAGTCACTCACCACCTTCCGGAGACATTTGAAACCCCACCTCTTTAAGGAATACCTGGGATAGGATAAAGTATTCCTTCTAACCCCCCCCAAATTGTAAAGTGGTTATCCCACTGGCTATAGGGTGAACGCACCAATTTGTGAGTCGCTCTGGCTAAGAGCGTCTGCTAAATGACGTTAATGTGCCCTTGAGCAAGGCACTTAACCCTAATTGCTCCTGTAAGTCGCTCTGGATAAGAGCGTCTGCTAAATGACTAAAATGTAAATGTAAACAGCATCTAGTAAAGATGTGGTCAAGCGTATTGCCTGCCTTGTGAGTAGGGGGGGACGGTGAGAGGGTGAGGTCAAAAGAGGAGAGGAGTGGAAAGAAGGAGGCAGAGAGAAATTAGTCAAAGGTAGACATAGGGAGGTTAAAGTCACCCAGAACTGTGAGGGGTGAGCCATCCTCAGGAAAGGAACTTATCAAGGCGTCAAGCTCATTGGTGAACTTTCCAAGGGAACCTGGAGGGCGATAAATGATAAGGATGTTAAGCTTAAATGGGCTAGTGACTGTGACAGCATGGAACTCAAATGAGGAGATAGACAGATGGGTCAGGGGAGAAAGAGAGAATGTCCACTTGGGAGAGATGAGGATTCCTGTGCCACCACCCCGCTGACCAGATCCTCTCGGGGTATACGAGAACACATGGTCAGACGAGGAGAGAGCAGTAGGAGTAGCAGTGTTTTCAGTGGTAATCCATGTTTCCGTCAGCGCCAAGAAGTCGAGGGACTGGAGGGTAGCATAGGCTGAGATTAACTCTGCCTTGTTGGTGTCACACCCTGACCTAACTAAAATATTAGTGAAAACAAAGATAACTAAGGCCAGGGTGTGACAGTTGGCCGCAGAACGGCAGTTCCAGAGGCTGCCGGAGACCTGGAACTCCACGTGGGTCGTGCGTGCAGGGACCACCAGGTTAGAGTGGCAGCAGCCACGTGGTGTGAGGCGTTTGTATAGCCTGTGCGGAGAGGAGAGAACAGGGATAGACAGACGCATAGTTGACAGGCTACAGAAAATGGCTACAATAATACAAAGGAGATCGGAATGAAATGAACTAAACATCTGGGAAAGCGAGAGAGCGGGGCCTCCCTCACTTACGTTTCACTGAAACACTCAAATATAACTCTCCCAACTTCCACTTTAGAAATTATAATTGTTGTAAACTACAGCGGTTCAATGTTTTCTAGGAATAGACTAACTTCATTTATTCAGGAAGCTAACTTGGTACAGTATTCTTCCGTGAAAACTGTCCAGGGCACCGAATCATATGACGCATTAGCCAACTAGCATGCCAGGCTCCAATAACATGATTTAGCACCAACACTTGGTTCCAACAAACCACCAGTGTGTTAACACACCAGGCAGATCATTCGTGTCCGTGTCTAACGTTGTGTAAAGTTTTTGGTTAGTTTTGACAGTTTGAGTGAGTCGGTCGTCAACTTATTCAGCCAGTTATTTAGCTAGAATAGTTAGCATACTAGCTAGCCATTGCTCTCAGCCAACGAAAAAAACCCTCCTCCCACGGCACGAACACACAGAGAGAGCCAAGCTAACGTTAACTCGTCACCCATGTCCCGAATTCCCTTGAACGACTCTGGTTACCAGTATGTAAAAATAAAACACAAATATAGGTTATAACTTACCCTTAGAAGCTAGCCACTGAATCGACTCAGCCAGTTCGCGTCTGTTCGCTAGGTCGTTCCACCTATTGTCTAGTTAGCTATCCAGGTAGCAACAAGCTAGCTACATTTCGAGTACAGTAGCTACTAACTACCTAACGTTAATGCTTCAGATAATGAGGTTAGAAAAACAGCTGAATGGTAGGCAGCTATCTGGTATAATTACAGGTACTCTTAAGCGTGAAATAACATTGGAAACAACTATCCACAGTTGCTAATAGTTACCAGTAGCTACCCGCTAGCTAGCTAGCTTTATTGGTCCAGATAGTGGGTTAGCTAGCTTCGTGCTTCACCGGGCTCAGCCGATTACAATACTTACCTACAATAATTACCTACAATAACCTACGATAACCTACGATAACTACCTAGATAAACTACCTACAATACCTACCTACAATACCTAACTACAATCTAAATACATGGTTTAAGCTTTACTCAACACCATATAAGCCAAGCTTACCTCCCGCCAGAGAGAGACACAACCGCACCCGACGACCTTCAGCTTCATGACCATGATTGCCAAAATCAACCTACGCTTCTTCTGGCGTTGGATTGTCAAGGATGTGGACAGCTGGGCAAGTGAAATAACATTTTGTTTATCAATTACATGCTATTACAGTGGGGGAAAAAAGTATTTAGTCAGCCACCAAATGTGCAAGTTCTCCCACTTCAAAAGATGAGAGAGGCCTGTAATTTTCATCATAGGTACACGTCAACTATGACAGACAAAATGAGGGGAAAAAATCCAGAAAGTCACATTGTAGGATTTTTTATGAATTTATTAGCAAATTATGGTGGAAAATAAGTATTTGGTCAATAACAAAAGTTTCTCAATACTTTGTTGTATACCCTTTGTTGGCAATGACACAGGTCAAACGTTTTCTGTAAGTCTTCACAAGGTTTTCACACACTGTTGCTGGTATTTTGGCCCATTCCTCCATGCAGATCTCCTCTAGAGCAGTGATGTTTTGGGGCTATCGCTGGGCAACACAGACTTTCAACTCCCTCCAAAGATTTTCTATGGGGTTGAGATCTGGAGACTGGCTAGGCCACTCCAGGACCTTGAAATGCTTCTTACGAAGCCACTCCTTCGTTGCCCGGGCGGTGTGTTTGGGATCATTGTCATGCTGAAAGACCCAGCCACGTTTCATCTTCAATGCCCTTACTGATGGAAGGAGGTTTTCACTCAAAATCTCACAATACATGGCCCCATTCATTCTTTCCTTTACACGGATCAGTCGTCCTGGTCCCTTTGCAGAAAAACAGCCCCAAAGCATGATGTTTCCACCCCCATGCTTCACAGTAGGTATGGTGTTCTTTGGATGCAAGTCAGCATTCTTTGTCCTCCAAACACGACGAGTTGAGTTTTTACCAAAAAGTTCTATTTTGGTTTCATCTGACCATATGACATTCTCCCAATCCTCTTCTGGATCATCCAAATGCACTCTAGCAAACTTCATACGGGCCTGGACATGTACTGGCTTAAGCAGGGGGACACGTCTGCACTGCAGGATTTGAGTCCCTGGCGGCGTAGTGTGTTACTGATGGTAGGCTTCGTTACTTTGGTCCCAGCTCTCTGCAGGTCATTCACTAGGTCCCCCCGTGTGGTTCTGGGATTTTTGCTCACCATTCTTGTGATCATTTTGACCCCATGGGGTGAGATCTTGCGTGGAGCCCCAGATCGAGGGAGATTGTCATTGGTCTTGTATGTCGTCCATTTCCTAATAATTGCTCCCACAGTTGATTTCTTCAAACCAAGCTGCTTACCTATTGCAGATTCAGTCTTCCCAGCCTGGTGCAGGTCTACAATTTTGTTTCTGGTGTCCTTTGACAGCTCTTTGGTATTGGCCATAGTGGAGTTTGGAGTGTGACTGTTTGAGGTTGTGGACAGGGGTCTTTTATACTGATAACAAGTTCAAACAGGTGCCATTAATACAGGTAACGAGTGGAGGACAGAGGAGCCTCTTAAAGAAGAAGTTACAGGTCTGTGAGAGCCAGAAATCTTGCTTGTTTGTAGGTGACCAAATACTTATTTTTCCAGCATAATTTGCAAATAAATTCATAAAAAAATCCTACAATGTGATTTTCTGGATTCTTTTTTCTCATTTTGTCTGTCATAGTTGACGTGTACCTATGATGAAAATTACAGGCCTCTCTCATCTTTTTAAGTAGGAGAACTTGCACAATTGGTGGCTGACTAAATACTTTTTTTCCCCACTGTATATCTGAAATTATTATGATTTGGATGAATGTCATATCAGAGAGCACACAGGGTTTCAATTTGTCACTTTGTGCTTATAGGTCAGTATCTGTCTAGGCTGCCAGAGGTTTGAGAGGGTGAAGACTGTGGCGCCGGAGTTGAAGCCCATCAAAGTTGTTTCACCATGGCACATGATCGGTAAGTGAGTCACAATTCAGATTTTGAATTGATAAGTTGTTTTCTAATGGTTGCTTTATTTGACCACGGCGGAGTTAAATATTATCAAATGTTTGTGTCAGTATCCTTACAAATATGAAACTGTATGACACTGATGCGGGTAAGAAGAAAGTTATCTTCTCTTTAACATTTTAAATGTTAGGGGTGGAACTCATCGGACCCCTTCACGAAATCCAGGAATGGCAACCGCTGGTGTCTGACGGCGACTGATTACTTCACCAAGTGGGTGGAGGCAATACCCATTAAGGTCAGTAAAGGAAGATACCTTCTGTGACACATTAAAAAGGGTGCTTGGAACCAGAAAAAGCGATTTTCATGTTGTATGATACCCATCAAGGATGAGACTGGCGAGGCCACCTCCAAGGCGATGATGGACATCTTCAACACCCACGGTGCTCCTGAGGTCATCTTGAGTGACCGAGGTCGTGAACTTTGGAACAAGGTAATAATATTATTCTGTCACCATATAAATAGCCAGGTGTATTTACTGAAGTGCGATTTTCTTTAGACCAACAAAGCCATGTTCGAGGACCGGGGGGTGAAGCACCGGGTCTCCGCTGCGTATCATCCACAGACCAACGGTTTGTTTTTGTTTTTTTTACAATTAGTTTTGAATGTTTTTCCATGGTACATAATCAGACAGATTTCAATATCTTCCATTGTCAATAGATATCCCTTTCCTACCCCTTCCTCCAGGTTTGGCTGAACGGACCAACCACACCCTCAAGACTGCCATGGGCAAGTCCCTTGACAGGTACCAGGACCGGTGGGAGGACAAACTGAAGGTAATTCTCTTTGCACACAACAGCAGTGTCCAGGCCGCTACCAAGTACCCGCCCTATCGCCTGCTGTACGGCCGGGAGCCGCAGCTGTTGACTGAGGTAAACAATGCAATTGTATATACAATTATATCAAATTATTGCATATACTGCAGTCATTTTTGAATAACATACTTTCAGATCACTGAAACTCCACCTGATGTGGTGGAAGTTGTCAAACCAGATCAGAATGCCTTCGAGGTCTACGTTCAGGCACGGGCTGAGAAGGACGTGGAGGTTTTTGACCAGGTAATTTTTTTTTTTTTGTCTGTTGTTAATTTTTTTTCTGGCCCTCCAAGCGATATGTAAGAGTAATAATATGAAATATATTTGCATTTATTTATGTTATCAATGAAGGTGAGACTGAACATGGACAAGGTGCAGGAGAAGCAGAAGGAGAGCTAATGGAGGAGAATCAAGAAGGGGACCAAGTGCTTCGACATCCGGGTGAATGACTTGGTTTGGAAGAAGGACGAAAGGAAGGTGAGACCTGGGAAACCTCGCTGCTCTTTGGCTCCTAGCTGGGGTCACCATCTGTTAAGGTGAATATAAAACATCTCAGATAATAACTATTTGAATTTGAAGCTAGTTTTAGTTTTCCTAACACTGACATTGTTCTCTTTATGTCTTCAGGGTTTCCTCGGTGGAAGCCAACAATCATCTCCAGTTGGAGCAGTTGGACGGTCGACCACTGAAATCACTGACGCCCTACAATTCAGTGATTTTATCTCCTGGTTGAGTGTTCTGTTTCCTTTATAATATAATAATAATATGCCATTTAGCAGACACTTTTATCCAAAGCGATTTCCAGTCATGTGTGCATACATTTTTACGTATGGGTGGTCCCGGGGATCGAACCCACTACCCTGGCGTTACAAGCGCCATGCTCTACCAATTGAGCTACAGAGGACCACATTGTCCCCTTTCCGTGGTGTCTCTCCTGGTTGAGTGTTCTGTTTCCTGTCTGTGGTGTCTCTCCTGGTTGAGTGTTCTGTTTCCTGTCTGTGGTGTCTCTCCTGGTTGAGTGTTCTGTTTCCTGTCTGTGGTGTCTCTCCTGGTTGAGTGTTCTGTTTCCTGTCGGTGGTGTCTCTCCTGGTTGAGTGTTCTGTTTCCTGTCTGTGGTGTCTCTCCTGGTTGAGTGTTCTGTTTCCTGTCGGTGGTGTCTCTCCTGGTTGAGTGTTCTGTTTCCTGTCGGTGGTGTCTCTCCTGGTTGAGTGTTCTGTTTCCTGTCGGTGGTGTCTCGTCTTTTCCCTGGGGTTCTTTCTCAAGATGTGAAGTTGTAATTTCTGCTATTTGCATGGCATGAGGAATAGCTTAATAAACGCAAAAATATAAACACAACGTAAAGTGTTGGTTCCATGTTTCATGAGCTGAAATAAAAGATCCCAGAAATGTTCCATACGCACAAAAAGCTTATTTCTCTCAAATTGTGTGCACAAATTTGTTTACATCCCTGTTAGTGAGCATTTCTCCTTTACCAAGATAAACCATCCACCTGACAGGTGTGGCATATCAAGAAGCTGATTAAACAGCATGATCATTACACAGGTGCACCTTGTGCTGGGGACAATAAAAGGCCACTCTAAAATGTGCAGTTTTGTCACACAACACAATGCCACAGATGTCTCAAGTGTTGAGGAAGCATGCAATTGGCATGCTGACTGCAGGAATGTCCACCAGAGCTGTTGCCAGATAATTGAATGTTCATTTCTCTACCATAAGCCGCCTCCAACTTAGTTTTAGAGAATTTGGCAGTACGTCCAACCAGCTTCACAACCGCAGACCACGTGTAACTACACCAGCCCAGAACCTGCACATCGTCTGAGACCAGCCACCTGGACAGCTGATGAAAGTGTGGGT
Source organism: Coregonus ussuriensis (assembly GCA_031479575.1). Classification (NCBI taxonomy): domain Eukaryota; kingdom Metazoa; phylum Chordata; class Actinopteri; order Salmoniformes; family Salmonidae; genus Coregonus; species Coregonus ussuriensis. The sequence continues at coordinate 1,799,639 of CM062489.1, forward strand.
TTGCACAACCGAAGAATTTCTGCACAAACTGTCAGAAACCGTCTCTACGAAGCTCATTTGCGTGCTCATCATCCTGCAGTTTGGGGTCATAACCGACTTCAGTGGGCAAATGCTGACCTTCGATGGCCATTGGCATGCTGAAGAAGTGTGCTCTTCCTGGATGAATCCCGGTTTCAACTGTACTGGGCAGATGGCATCGTGTGAGCGAGCAGTTTGCTGATGTCAACGTTGTGAACGGAGTGTCCCATGGTGACGGTGGGGTTATGGTATGGGCAGGAATAAGGTACGGACAACGAACACAATTGCATTTTATCAATAGCAATTTGAATGCAGCGATGCCGTGATGAGATCCTGAGGCCCATTGTCGTGCCATTCATCCGCCGCCATCACCTCATATTTCAGCATGATAATGCACGGCCCCGTGTCGCAAGTATCTGTACACAATTCCTGGAAGCTGAAAATGTCCCAGTTCTTCCATGGCCTGCATACTCACCAGACATGTCTCCTGAGTGGCGCAGTGGTCTAAGGCACTGCATCGCAGTGCTAACTGTGCCACTAGAGATCCTGGTTCGAATCCAGGCTCTGTCGCAGCCGGCCGCGACCGGGAGACTCATGGGCGGCGCACAATTGGCCCAGCGTCGTCCAGGGTAGGGGAGGGAATGGCCGGCAGGGATGTAGCTCAGTTGATAGAGCATGGCGTTTGCAACGCCAGGGTTGTGGGTTCGATTCCCACGGGGGGCCAGTATAAAAAAAAATTAATGTATTCACTAACTGTAAGTCGCTCTGGATAAGAGCGTCTGCTAAATGACTTAAATGTAAATGTAACATGTCACCCATTGAGCATGTTTGGGATGCTCTGAGTCGACGTGTACGACAGCATGTTCCAGTTCCCGCCAATATCCAGTAACTTTGCACAGCCATTGAAGAGGTGTGGGACAACATTCCACAGGCCACAATTAACAGCCTGATCAACTCTATGCGAAGTAGATGTGTCATGTTGCATGAGGCAAATGGTCACACCAGATACTGACTGGTTTTCTGATCCACACCCCTACCTTTTTTTTATCTACAGTATCTGTGACCAATAGATGCATATCTGTATTCCCAGTCATGTGAAATCCACAGATTAGGGCCTAATTAATTGATTTCAATTGACTGATTTTCTTCTATGAACTGTAACTCAGTAAAATCTTTGAAATTGTTGCATGTTGCAATTATATTTTTGTTCAGTGTATAAAGACAGGACCTCCTGTGTCTTCAGAGGGAGAGATCCTATGCCTTTATTAATAGTACTGTCCAGTGCTTCATTTGTAAATTGGGAGGTGCCGGAACAAAAAGTGAGCCCTAGATGGGGGTGACCTGGGAAGCTCTGAGGTACCGGAACGTGTAACAGTATTGCTTCCGTCCCTCTCCTCGCCCCTACCTGGGCTTGAACCAGGGACCCTCTGCACACATCGACAACAGTCACCCTCGAAGCACCGTTACCCGTCGCTCCACAAAAGCTGCGGCCTTTGCAGAGCAAAGGGAAACAACTACTTCAAGGTCTCAGAGCGAGTGACGTCACCGATTGAAATGCTACTAGCGCGCACCGCTAACTAGCTAGCCATTTCACACCGGTGTCACGGTTTCGGCCGAGGCTGCTCCTTCTCCTTGTTCGGGCAGACTTCGGCGGTCGTCGTCCCCGGAGTACTAGCTGCCACCGTTCGTTGTGTCTGTGTGTGTTTGGTTTGGTCTGATTTGTTACACCTGTTGCTCATTTCGTCTTGATTATGTGTCCTTTAAGTTCTCGTTGTTTCTGTCTTGTGGTTGTGTGTAGTTGTTCTATGTCAGCAGGTGTTGCCAGTCAGTTTGTGCTCTATGTTATTAGAGAGTCCGCACGTTGTGCGTTTGTTGTACTTTTACGCTGAGTGCGTTTATTTTTCCCTTGTTCAACCGGCTCTGTTTATAGCCGTTGTTTCTGTGGACTTTATTAAAGTGTTTTTGGACTTGCATCTGCATCCTGCAATTGATTCCACACCACACCTACGCCCGGCTTTGACAGAACTACACACCATTCATGGAATCAGCAGGAGCAGCAGCAGCGACCGAGTCATGGGAGGAGCGCGTCCGCGGACAGGATGACAGGATAGCCCAGATCACCAACGCATTACAAGGAGTAATGAATACCCTGCATCGCCTGGAGACCAGTTGGGCACCCACGCCTCCTCCCACAGTACCACCAGCACCGGTCAGTCCCTTAGTCCACGCTCCGGAACCCAGTGGGATTCGGCTCTCGCTCCCGAGGGCGTATGATGGTACCGCTGCCGGGTGTCAAGGTTTCCTCCTACAAGTAGAACTCTACCTCGCCACCGTACACCCGGTGCCCTCGGGACACGAGAGCGTTTCCGCCCTCATCTCCTGTCTCACCGGCAAGGCGTTGGAGTGGGCCAACGCCGAATGGAGGAGAATAGACCCCGCGACGATCACCTATGCAGAGTTCTCCCGTCGCTTCAGGGCTGTATTCGACCATCCACCTGAGGGGAAGGCGGCGGGAGAACGTCTATTCTACCTCCGACAGGGGAAGAGGAGCGCACAGGAGTTTGCACTGGAGTTCCGGACTCTAGCGGCAGACGCAGGGTGGAATGAGCGGGCCCTCATAGACCACTTCCGCTGCAGCCTACGGGAGGACGTCCGTCGTGAGTTGGCCTGCAGGGACACCACCCTCACGTTTGACCAGTTAGTTGACATGGCCATTCGCCTCGACACCCTGTTGGCCACCCGCGGACGTCCTGAGTGGGGGTCGTCCATTCCACCCTCCAGCACCTCCGAGCCTAGTCCTATGGAGCTCGGGGGTGCTGGCGCTAGAGAGGAGAGGAGAAGGAGCCCCAGGGGAACCAACCCCTGTACCTACTGTGGCCGTGGAGGACACACTGCGGCCAGGTGCTGGGGGGGGTCTCCTAGGGGGAGAGACGGCAGGCCATGCTCTGGGGAGTCCCTCCAGGTGAGTAGGCGCCCCACTTACCCAGAGCTCTCTGTTGATCACCTAATCATACCTGTTTGCTTCCCACAGGTTGCACCTCATTCCCAGCATAAGGCGCTAGTAGATTCAGGCGCAGCTGGGAATTTTATAGATCGGCGATTTTGTACTGAGTTAGGGATTCCCCTCCTTCCAGTCAGTAGTCCCTTCCCTGTACATGCTTTAGATAGCCATCCGTTGGGATCGGGGTTGATTAGGGAGGTCACAGCTCCACTTAGGATGGGGACGCAGGAGGGTCATGAGGAGACTATTCAGCTATATCTTATAGACTCTCCTGTGTATCCGGTGGTGCTGGGGCTTCCCTGGTTGATTACTCATAATCCCTCTATTTCGTGGCAACAGAGGGCTCTCAAGGAGTGGTCTGTCCAGTGTGTAGGGCGATGTCTGGGCGTTTCCATAGGGGCGACCTCGGTGGAAAGTCCAAACCAACTGCCGGCATTGCACATTCCCCCCGAGTATGATGATTTAGCAATTGTGTTTAGTAAAGCGAAGGCAACGCAATTGCCACCACATAGACAGGGGGATTGTGTGATAGACCTCCAGGTAGGAGCTGCGCTTCCGCGGAGCCATGTGTATCCTCTGTCTCAAGAGGAGAAGAGAGCTATGGAGACTTACATAGCTGAGTCTCTGAGACAGGGCTACATACGGCCCTCCACTTCCCCTGCGTCCTCGAGTTTCTTTTTTGTGAAGAAAAAGGATGGAGGTTTGCGCCCGTGTATTGATTACCGCAGTCTCAATCAGATTACTGTGAAATACAGTTATCCACTCCCACTGATTGCGACTATGACGGAGTCTTTACACAGGGCGCGTTTCTTCACAAAATTGGACCTCAGGAGCGCATACAACTTGGCGCGTATTAGGGAGGGAGACGAATGGAAGACAGCATTTAGTACCACCTCAGGTCATTACGAGTATCTCGTCATGCCATACGGGTTAATGAATGCTTCTTCAGTCTTCCAATCCTTCGTTGATGAGATCTTCCGGGATATGCAGGGGCAGGGAGTGGTAGTGTACATTGACGACATTCTAGTGTATTCTTCTACCCGAGCCGAGCATGTAGCCCTGGTGCGCCGAGTGTTGAGGAGATTGTTGGAGCATGATCTGTATGTCAAGGCAGAGAAATGTCTGTTTTTCCAGGAGTCTGTCTCCTTTTTGGGTTATCAGTTGTCTGCGTCAGGGGTTAAGATGGAGGTTGACCGTGTGTCGGCCGTGCGTAATTGGCAAACTCCAACTACTGTTAAAGAGGTGCAGCAGTTCTTGGGTTTTGCGAATTACTACAGGAGGTTTATCCGGGGTTTTGGACAGGTGGCAACTCCCATAACGTCTCTACTAAAGGGAGGTCCGGTGCGCTTGCAGTGGTCTGCTGAGGCGGATAGGGCTTTTGGGAGACTGAAGGACCTGTTTACCTCGGCGCCGGTGTTGGCGCATCCGGATCCCGCACTCCCATTCCAGGTCGAGGTAGACGCGTCTGAAGCCGGTATAGGGGCCGTGCTCTCGCAACGATCTGGCACGCCCCTGAAACTCCGCCCCTGTGCTTTTTACTCTAAAAAGCTCAGTCCGGCGGAGCAAAATTATGACGTGGGGGACAGGGAGCTGCTAGCCGTGGTCCAGGCCCTAAAGGTGTGGAGGCATTGGCTAGAGGGGGCTCAACACCCTTTCCTCATTTTGACAGACCACCGAAACCTGGAGTACATCCGGGCAGCTAGGAGACTGAACCCTCGCCAGGCTAGGTGGAATATGTTTCTGGCCCGGTTCGTTTTTAAGATCACGTACATCCCTGGGTCCCAGAATGGTAAGGCAGATGCTCTGTCCCGGCGGTATGACACGGAGGAGAGGTCCGTTGAGCCCACGCCCATACTCCCGCCGTCTTGCCTGGTGGCACCGGTGGTGTGGGAGGTCGATTCCGAAATCGAGCGGGCGTTGCGTACCGATCCTAGCCCTCCACAGTGTCCTGTGGGTCGGACGTACGTGCCGTTCGAGGTTCGGGATCGACTTATATATTGGGCTCACACGTCACCCTCCTCTGGACATCCAGGGATTGGCCGGACGGTGCACTGCCTTAGCACTAAGTACTGGTGGCCAACGTTAGCCAGGGATGTGAGGGTTTATGTTTCCTCCTGTTCGGTATGTGCCCAGTGTAAGGCACCCAGACATTTGCCCAGGGGTAAGTTACAACCCCTGCCCGTTCGACAGCGACCCTGGTCTCACCTCTCGGTGGATTTCGTTACTGATCTTCCCCTCTCCCAGGGAAATACCACCATCCTGGTCGTTGTGGATCGGTTCTCGAAGGCCTGTCGTCTCCTTCCCATGCCGGGTCTTCCCACTGCCCTACAGACCGCTGAGGCACTATTCACTCACGTCTTCCGGCATTACGGGGTACCCGAGGATATAGTGTCTGATCGAGGCCCCCAGTTTACCTCTCGAGTCTGTAGAGCGTTCATGGAGCGCTTGGGGGTCTCGGTGAGCCTTACCTCAGGGTACCACCCGGAGAGCAATGGGCAGGTTGAACGAGTAAACCAGGATGTGGGTAGGTTTCTGAGGTCGTATTGCCAGGGCCGGCCGGAGGAGTGGGCGAGATATGTTCCCTGGGCCGAGATGGCACAGAACTCTCTCCGCCACTCCTCCACTAAACTAACCCCTTTCCAGTGTGTGTTAGGGTACCAACCGGTTCTGGCACCTTGGCATGAGAGCCAGATCGAGGCCCCTGCGGTGGATGAGTGGGTGCATCTGCAGCGGGCCATCCGTCGACACAAGGCGAGCGCCGATCTCCACCGCAGTGAGGGACCGGTGTACGCACCGGGAGATCGAGTCTGGCTCTCGACCAGAAACCTGCCCCTCTGCCTGCCCTGCCGGATGCTGGGTCGGCGGTTTGTGGGGCCTTTTAAAGTCCTGAGGAGGTTGAACAAGGTGTGTTACAGATTACAACTTCCTATTGAGTATAAGAATATTAACCCCTCGTTCCATGTGTCTCTCCTCAGGCCGGTGGTAGCTGGTCCACTCCAGGAGTGTGAGATAGCAGAGACTCCTCCGCCCCCGCTGGACATCGAGGGGGCTCCGGCATACACAGTTCGGTCCATCCTGGATTCGAAACGCCGGATGTGGGGTCTCCAATATCTCGTGGAGTGGGAGGGGTACGGTCCGGAGGAGCGGTGCTGGGTGCCGAGGAGAGATATCTTAGACCCGTCTCTTCTGACTGAGTTCCATCGTGGTCATCCCACGCGCCCTGCTCCGCGTCCTCCTGGTCGTCCCCGAGGCCGGGGTCGGCGCACGGCTGGAGCCGCGCGTCAAGGGGGGGGGGGGTACTGTCACGGTTTCGGCCGAGGCTGCTCCTTCTCCTTGTTCGGGCAGGCTTCGGCGGTCGTCGTCCCCGGAGTACTAGCTGCCACCGTTCGTTGTGTCTGTGTGTGTTTGGTTTGGTCTGATTTGTTACACCTGTTGCTAATTTCGTCTTGATTATGTGTCCTTTAAGTTCTCGTTGTTTATGTCTTGTGGTTGTGTGTAGTTGTTCTATGTCAGCAGGTGTTGCCAGTCAGTTTGTGCTCTATGTTATTAGAGAGTCCGTACGTTGTGCGTTTGTTGTACTTTTACGCTGAGTGCGTTTATTTTTCCCTTGTTCAACCGGCTCTGTTTCTAGCCGTTGTTTCTGTGGACTTTATTAAAGTGTTTTTGGACTTGCATCTGCATCCTGCAATTGATTCCACACCACACCTACGCCCGGCTTTGACAACCGGTTACAAACGCATGAAAGAAAAATCACTTTCATAATAAAACATTGCTATATATCATCACTTTTGCATACTGTGCCAAAAGCTTTTCTCTCTCTTGTTTTACTTTGTAAAACAATTATCTTCGCTCAATAGGTCTATTTGGAAGTTGATAATTTGGTAGCCTACAAACAGATTAGTCTTCTCTTTTCAGCAGGATATGTGTTGTCCCGCAATTGTATTTGAAATATTGTGAAAGGCCTGTTTTGGCTGACAGCAGTAATTCTATAACTTTGGCATTTCAACTTATCAGGGTCGCTGCGGCACCTCCAGCACCCTTCCCGCGGTTCTTCCCGCGGTTCTTCCCGCGGTTCTTCCCGCGGTTCTTCCCGCGGTTCTCTCGGTTATGATTCTATAAGGAAATGCATTATTAAGTGCAACACTGGAGAGATGACAGTTGCATGCTCATGTCTATCAGAACAGGGAGAGATCACAGAAAGTGAGTCTCATTCTAGTTCTGTGAGAGACAAGGGTTTTTCTCTCACCACAGAAATGGTCACGGGTTGGTCTATATAGGCTACATATATATATATATTTATAGTACATCACTGGGGCCAAGATTCCTGCCATCCAGGCGTTGGTCTATATAGACAGTACATCACTGGGGCCAAGATTCCTGCCATCCAGGCGTTGGTCTATATAGACAGTACATCACTGGGGCCAAGATTCCTGCCATCCAGGCGTTGGTCTATATAGACAGTACATCACTGGGGCCAAGATTCCTGCCATCCAGGCGTTGGTCTATATAGACAGTACATCACTGGGGCCAAGATTCCTGCCATCCAGGCGTTGGTCTATATAGGCTACAATGTTGCGCAAACCATCAACCCGGGCCAGCCCAACACAAATCAATTCTTAGGATATCAGGCACTGTTTTCACATTACGTTTTTTAGGGGGCAGCCAAGAGAATTACAGAGATCAATCCTGCCATCCAGGACCTCTATAATAGGCGTTGTCAGAGGAAGGCCCTAAAAATTGTCAAAGACTCCAGCCACCCAAGTCATAGACTGTTCTCTCTGCTACCGCACGTCAAGCGGTACCGGAACGCCAAGTCTAGGTCCAAAAGGCTCCTTAACAGCTTCTACCCTCAAGCCATAAGACTGCTGAACAATTAATCAAATACACTGCTGCTACTCTCCTGTTTATTATCGATGCATAGTCACTTTACCTACATGTAAAAATTAGCTCAATTACCTCGACTAACCTGTACCCCCGCACAATGACTCAGTACCGGTACTCCCTGTATATAGCCTCATTATTGTTATTTTATTGTGTTACTTTTTTTTACTTTAGTTTATTTAGTAAATATTTTCTTCACTCTATTTTCTTAACTTAATTGTTGGTTAAGGGCTTGTAAGTAAGCGCTTCACGGTAAAGTTGTATTTGGTGCATGTGACAAATAAAATTTGATTTGATTTGAAAATAATGTTTCATGTCACGAGAGGTACCGGATCCTGGCAAATGGGTTCCGGAACAAAACAGTCCAAAACTGAGAGGTGCCAGGATCCGACTCAAATTAATCATTGGCACTGACATGCATTGTCAATAGTATTGATATTTCAATTCAATATCACTCCTCACCAACTGTCCATTACTAATGACCCCAACTAAGCATGAGGCACCTGTTGTTGCTTTTAATTTAATTATACAGACTTTTGATTAAAGCAACACTATCTTTCATCATCAGATGATTGTAAAAAATAATATTTAATCTATAAAACAACATGGATGTATGAGATGTTGGTTACATTATCCAGACTATGCAAATTTACGGGTTGGCTGACAACATCACGAAAATGATGCGCGTCCATCGATGCCGTGCGTTGTTATGATTCTGAATGGTCAGATAGCTAGCAACAATGTCAAGAAACTGCCATGTGGGGAATCCTTGATACCGTGTCTTGTTTTGAGGTGTTTTGACTGATTTCATGTCAATGCTAATATGGCTAAAATTCGCTAGCTCTAGCTAACCAACAACTGTAACAATGTATTTGAGAGACAACAAGTGCTCATTGTCCAAATGTATTTATGCTTTCAATAAATATTGGAGATGAAATATAGTTGAGATGTTAACAATTGAAGCCAACCCTGTCTATTTTGGCCCATAGTTGTGCACCTTCTGTTTTGTTGCTAAATAACCAACCTGTCTATAGCCTACAAAATATGTTCATTATTTATATAGCAAGACAAATACATTATAAAGATCCGTAAGGATTCCATGTGAAATCAATTCAGCTAATTGGTGCAGCAATTATTGGTGGGAATGTGTTAAGAAGTGGTACCTCCAAATTATGGTCAAACAACTATGACGCACTCAACATGTGACGTATTAACGGGAAACGGGAAAGGGTTGTAAAGGTCAACTTTGTCTCCCTCCCAAATGGCACCCTATTCCCTACATCGTGCACTACTTTTGGTCAAATGTGGTGCACTATATAGGGAATAGGGTAGCATTTGGAAATCACACCTTGTCACATTAATTTCGCTTTATAACAGTGTGTGAACTGAACATGTCTGGAGGTAGCCAGCCAGGCCAGCAGACGGACCCTGTGGGGTTTTTACATTTACAGATACACAGTAGTGTAATAAAACATGTAAAAGCATTAATCTATGTGTTACATAATATATGGTATTGAATAGATATAGTGTAAGGATACATAAATAAACGTAGACATGCGCGGAATATATATGTGGCGATAAAAAATGAATCTTTGAGTTACATAAGATAAAGTAGCTAGCCTGTAAATGACACATCATAGCCCAAGAAGGACGGATGAAAATCTTATTGACATTTGCCAATCAAATAAAATGCAATTGTCCTGTTTAAATTAAGAGAGTTATGTAAATCAGTTTAAAAAATAATGAATCTAATTAGCCTATCGAAAAGTACTTTGAAACTTGGCAAAACTGATAGGCATTCCGTTTTCCCTGTCGATTAACTATAGCCTATGGTCTCACAGTCACAGCATCAAGGGAATTACGTTAACAATGCAAATTGTTCTGGATAAAGACTGCATTCCTCAAGTCATACATACTACTTACATCCAGAAATATGGACATTCCTTTTTTCAATTCCACTGGAGTGGTGGCTTCATCCGAAAGCAACTGCACCTCCTCAGAAGAACAATCCATTTTACAGGTGATATTTTTGATTGTTGACAATAAACTAGTTGTGTTCAGTTGAATGAATCTGGTCTAAAAGTCAACACAAACGACCGAAAGATCCGCTGATATGATCAGACAGAATTCATGCCACCGCTGATGCTGTGCGTTTAAACTCGCGCTGCGTTCTGCAGGTTGTTGCGATGCGCGTCTCGATAGAAGCTGCAGCGGGAAGGAAGGACGGTTTTTTCCGCCAATTGTTCGGTTAAAAGGCGCAAGATGGTGATGGTGAGCAGTGTGCTGCTGATACAATGTTTCAGTATGTCGCTTGCATCCCATTGACGATAATTATTTATGTTTAATAATTGTAGGCCTATTAGTGTATATTTCAACAAGTCATAATAGGCCGGCCATTGTAGATCCTAATCAGTGTAACTGTGTAATTACGTAACGTTACATATTTAATTTCACAATGGAGCAAATGCTAATGTTATTTGATAGTGATGAGAGTAAATGTCATCTTACAAATATTATTTAGAAATGTAGCCCACCCTATTTAGGTGAATGATAAAATATATTTAGCGAGCCTGTATTTTGTGAGGTGATTTAGTAATAAGGACCAGGTGGCCTGAAACAGGTTGTGATCTGACAAATATATAAACATAATCTATAGGCCTCGTGACTTTTCTTAGAACAGTCTTACCTCTTCATATTTTTTTCCAGACACATTTTACATTAGTAGTCTATGCATTTACATTGTAATTATTGAGTTATTAGACAGAGGGAACAGGAGCCCATCATTTGAGACCATCACAAGAAAAACCATCCCTTATTATCTACAGAGTTCCTCCTCTGTGATTTAAAACTAGATATTCCGGAGCAACACGACTGACTGTTGGGAGGCATCGAGAACGCAGAGGAAATGTGAACACTGTAAATAAGGCTGTACAACAGCGCACTCTAGTGGAGTTTTAATATCACCCACACAAACATAAATTCCACAGATCGTACCACAGTAAACAGACCATTTACATTTTTTTTTAAATCACTTTTCACAAGCATGTGGAACATTTGAACAATTCTTAGTAAAAACAGATCATCAAAAAGGCAGTTGTTTCAAAACTCTAAGCATATTTTCAATTTACTAAGTACAACACACAAAATCATCAAATCAAATTTTATTGGTCACATGCGCCGAATATAACAGGTGCAGACATTACAGTGAAATGCTTACTTACAGCCCTTAGCCCTTAACCAACAGTGCATTTATTTTTAACAAAAAAAGTAAAAATAAAACAACAACAAAAAAAGTGTTGAGAAAAAAAAGAGCAGAAGTAAAATAAAGTAACAGTAGGGAGGCTATATATACAGGGGGGTACCGTTGCAGAGTCAATGTGCGGGGGCACCGGCTAGTTGAGGTAGTTGAGGTAATATGTACATGTGGGTAGAGTTAAAGTGACTATGCATAAATAATTAACAGAGTAGCAGCAGCGTAAAAAGGATGGGGTGGGGGGGCAGTGCAAATAGTCCGGGTAGCCATGATTAGCTGTTCAGGAGTCTTATGGCTTGGGGGTAGAAGCTGTTGAGAAGTCTTTTGGACCTAGACTTGGCACTCCGGTACCGCTTGCCGTGCGGTAGCAGAGAGAACAGTCTATGACTAGGGTGGCTGGAGTCTTTGACAATTTTGAGGGCCTTCCCCTGACATACAGTCACTTTCTAACCAAACTGAATCAGTTTAATCTAGAAATACATGTTTCACATTGCAATACATGGTCATATAAAGTGATTGCCTATCACAAAGCAATGCTCTGAATGCAGGAATCGTGGTCACAGGCAGGCAATGGTCATACACAGGAAGGCAAACAGGCAGGAGAATCAAAACTAGGACTGAAGGCTATAACTGGTTCTCACAAACGAGCTAGGAAAAGGCTTAGTGGAGTCAAAACGAACAATACCTCACAAGGCACAAACAGAATGAACTGAACTAAATAAGGAGCTGATGAGACCAGGTGAGTAACTAACACAGGTGGAATCAATGAACAAAAATGAAAGAAACAGGGCTACGTTCAAGAACACAAAGAAACAGGGCTACGTTCAAGAACACAAAGAAACAGGGCTACGTTCAAGAACACAAAGAAACAGGGCTACGTTCAAGAACACAAAGAAACAGGGCTACGTTCAAGAACACAAAGAAACAGGGCTATGTTCAAGAACACAAAGAAACAGGGCTACGTTCAAGAACACAAAGAAACAGGGCTACGTACAAGAACACAAAGAAACATGGCTACGTTCAAGAACACAAAGAAACAGGGCTACGTTCAAGAACACAAAGAAACAGGGCTACGTTCAAGAACACAAAGAAACAGGGCTACGTTCAAGAACACAAAGAAACAGGGCTACGTTCAAGAACACAAGGTGGACTAAGAAAACAAATACAGAACCTTACAGTGTCCTCCGGAAACCCATACAGACGGAACACCTGCTGGAACATACACTCAGCCAATTCCATGGCGTTAGGTAAATAAGGAAGAGGAACCAGACGACACATTTTTGAAAAACGGTCTACTATGACAAGGATGGTGGTGTTACCAGAGGATTCAGGAAGGTCTGTGATGAAGTCAACAGCTATGTGGGACCAGGGTCTGTGAGGGATTGGTAAAGGTTGAAGCTTACCGGAAGGGAGATGACGAGGGCTTTTGGTTTGGGCGCAGACTGGACAGGAGAGTACGTAATCCCTGACGTCGGATGTCAGTGAAGACCACCAGAACTTACGGGCTAGAAGTTCGGTGGTTCGTGTAATGCCCGGATGTCCTGACCCCAAGGACGTGTGACACCATTGCATCAGTTGGTGTCTAACAGCTGCTGGTACGTAACTCTTCCCAGCTGGTGTCTCAGGAGGAGCCGGGTCAGAGGTTAGGGCTTCCTGTATGGCAGAGTGAACCTCCTTCTGTACCGGTCCCATAATGCAAGAGGAAAGAAGAATGGGTGTAGGGTCTGAGTTACTGGTCATAAGGTCAAACTGGCGTGAGAGAGCATCAGCTTTTACTTTTTCTTTTCAGGGAAGTAAGTAATATGAAAATGGAAGCGTGTGAAGAAGAGAGCCCAGCGGTCTGGAGTTTAACCTCTTGGCCCCTCTGATATATTCCAGATTACGATGATCTGTCAGGACGAGAAAGGGATGTTGTGCGCCCTCCAACCAGTGGCGCCACTCCTCGAGGGCCAGCTTGATGGCGAGGAGTTCTCTGTTCCCCACATTGTAATTCCTCTCAACGGGGGATAATTTCCTGGAGAAGAAGGCACAAGGATGTGATTTTGGAGGTGTTCCCACCCGCTGAGAGAGTATGGCTCCTACTCCTACTTCGGATGCATCCACCTCCAGGGTGAAAGGAAGGGTCGGATCAGGTTGGCGAAGGACAGGAGCTGAGGTGAAGAGGCGTTTCAAGGTGTTGAAAGCAGTCAGTGCGGTATCAGTCCATTGAAGGGTCCGGGTCTTTTGGCTGGTAAGGGCAGTGAGGGGAGCGGCAGTAGAACTGAAGTTCCGAATGAACCGGCGATAGAAGTTGGAGAACCCAATGAAACGTTGGAGTTCCTTAACGGTGGTGGGTTTGGGCCAGTTACTGACGGCGGTGACTTTGTTCTCATCCATGCTGACCCCTCCAGGTGTCAGTACAAAACCGAGGAAGTTTACTGAGGTTACATGGAAGGTGCTCTTTTCAGTCTTCACATAAAGGTTATGGTCAAGGAGCCGTTGAAGAACCCTTTGTACATGCTGTATGTGCTCCTTCAGGGAGTAAATCAGGATGTCATCAATGTAGACGATGAGAAAGCGGTTGATCATATCCTGGAAAACCTCGTTCATAAAGGATTGGAAGACAGCGGGGGCGTTAGTAAGGCCGTAGGGCATGACCAGGTATTCATAGTGCCCTCATGCATTGGCCTGCTGGCTCCCCTTCCTCTGCGGAAGCATAGTTCCCGCTCAGCCCAGTCAAAACTGTTCGCTGCTCTGGCACCCCAATGGTGGAACAAGCTCCCTCACGACGCCAGGACAGCGGAGTCACTCACCACCTTCCGGAGACATTTGAAACCCCACCTCTTTAAGGAATACCTGGGATAGGATAAAAGTAATCCTTCCCCTAAAAAAAAAAAAAAAAAATTGAGATATTGTAAAGTGGTTATCCCACTGGCTATAGGGTGAATGCACCTGCTAAATGACGTAAATGTAAATGTAAATGTATAAAGGCCGTCTTCCATTCATCGCCTTCACATATACGGACAAGGTTATAAGCACTCCGCAGGTTGAGTTTTGTATAGATGTTGGCGCGGCCCACTAGTTCAAGGGTCGCTGGGATCAGAGGAAGAGGGAAACGGTTCTTGACCGTGACGTCATTCAGGGAACGGTAATCAATACATGGACGAAGACCACCGTCCTTTTTTTCCAATGAAGAAGAAGCTGGACGCAGCCAGGGAAGAAGGACGAATGAAACGGTTTGAGTGCATCAATGTAGTTCTCCATTGCCTCATTTTCTGGATAGATAGGGGGAAAAGACGGCCCTTCGGTGGGGACACTCCAGGGGGTAAGTCAATAGCCCAGTCCCCTGGACGATGTGGTGGCAGAGTGGAGGCCTTGATTTTGCTGAAGACGTTGCTGTGCTGGGCGTATTCAGATGGTATAGTGCAGGGTTCTTCAATTCCGGTCCTGGAGGGCCGAAACACTTCTGTTTTTTATTTCTACCTGGTAGTTAATTGCACTCACCTGGTGTCCCTTAGCCCCTAATTAGAAGGAGAGGATGAAAAACAGAGGTGTTTCGGCCCTCCAGGACCGGAATTGAAGAACCCTGGTATAGTGGGTGGCACTGCAGAGGCAGAGTCCTCAATGGTGGTGGCTCTGCAGGTTAGGCTGAGACAACTGGTGAAGCAGGTAGAAGAACAGGACAGTAGTTCACCATGTCGCCACCAGATGGCAGGGTCGTGACGACAAAGCCAGGGGTGTCCGAGGCTGAGTGGCTGTTTGGGGGATGAGAATTCCATGAGTTGAATGGTTTTGGTGTGGAAGACTCCAATCTGGAGGGTAACGCTCAGTGTCAGGAGCGTAATGAAGCCCGTGCCCAATGGCTGCCCGTCCAGGGTGTTAATCCTTAAGGGAGGGGTGACAGGTGTAAGATCAATGTCAAGCTCTTGTACTAGCTGGTGATCGATCAAATTACCTGCTGCTCCTGAATCTATCAAGCCCTGTACTTACTTAGTAACCCTGAAAGACAGGGCTACGTTCAAGAACACAAAGAAACAGGGCTACGTTCAAGAACACAAAGAAACAGGGCTACGTTCAAGAACACAAAGAAACAGGGCTACGTTCCAGAACACAAAGAAACAGGGCTACGTTCAAGAACACAAAGAAACAGGGCTACGTTCAAGAACACAAAGAAACAGGGCTACGTTCAAGAACACAAGGTGGACTAAGAAAACAAATACAGAACCTTACAATGTGAAGGAAGTGGCCATATGGTAAACTATTTTAGTGAAGATAACTGCTGAAATGAAGAAAGGTATTTATATCAGTGGAGGCTCCTCAGAGGACCATCCTACTCAGTGAATTTAAAAAAAAATTAAATAGTGAAACATTAAAAAAGTTATCCTTTTTAGATAAAACTATACAAAATATATTAATGTCAACAAATAATTGATTAAAACACACTGTTTTGCAATGAATGTCTACAGTAGCCTCAACAGCATTTTGTAGGGTAGCATCATGATGTAGCCGGAGGACTGCTAGCTTCCGTCCTCCTCTGGGTACATTGACTTCAATAAAAAACCTAGGAGGCTCATGGTTCTCACCCCCTTCCATTGACTTACACAGTAATTATGACAACTTCCGGAGGACATCCTCCAACCTATCAGAGCTCTTGCAGCATGAACTGACATGTTGTCCATCCAATCAAATGATCAGAGAATTAAGCTAGTACTGAAAGCATAAGCTACAGCTAGCTAGCACTGCAGTGTATAAAATGTGGTGAGTAGCTGACTCAAAGAGAGAGAAAGACAATAGTTGAACAGTTTGTAACAAATTAATTCCTTCAAAAATGAAGGAGCAAGAAAGCGAGAGAGAGCTAGCTATATTTTGTCATTTCTTTCACTTTCACTTACTTAGCTAACAAATGCAGCTAGCTAGTTTAGTTACTCAAACACCCGGCTCAAACAGAGGGATGCTATGTTAACTAGCTGGCTATGACTATCCAACACTGGAACTCTTCCAAGTCAAGGGAAGCTTTTGGTTTGACTAATTTATTGCCACCTGGGCCCACCTGTGTAACTGCTAAACTGCTTACTGACTGTACACTGTACTGCATGATTGTAGAGGGTTTACTAACACGTTAGTTATATTAGCTATGCTGACTAGGACGTTACTTTAGCTAATATGGTGACAACGATATAGGCTGTGTGTAGCGGTTATGACATGGTTTGGCTTGGAAAGGTTTTTTCGCCTGGTCACATACAGCTGATGTGTTGTGCATTGAAGTCCACAAGCGAAGGGGAAAAGGTGATAGGAGGAGAGCATGTAGATGCCAGAAGGAATACAACGAGCTGTTTGTGTGGCTATAAAAGTGAACTGTTTGCGTGTGATCAGGGGTGTATTCATTCTTCTGATTCTGTTGAAAAATGTTTCTTAAACGTAAGCAAACGGAATAAAACGGGGATAAACATACCTGAATTTGTCCAATAGAAACTCTGGACTAATGATTACATCCTATATCAGCTAGATGCAGGCAAGAGTGTGCAAGGCGGCATTGAATGGGTCACTGTCTGTCCATGTGTCACTGTCTGTCACCTCTAATTTGTCTCTTGACCTGTTTGCACCTACGTTGTAAACTTCCATTCATAGGCTAGGTATTAGCAACCTCATGGTCGGTATAGGGGAAATTTGAGTATCATCGATGTTACATTGAACTGGGTGAATGGAATATGAAAGACAGTCATCCAATATGCTGTAATAGAAATAAGGCCATGCTCAAAAAAAGACTTGCCCTCCCTCATCTTAAACGGCACCAACCGCCACTGATTTCTATCTGTTTCTTTTCTATACACCTCAGTGTGAAGCCATTGCCATCTTTCTTAACAAAAACATACAAAAAAAAAGAAACATGTTCTTTGTCTGATACGAACGTACATTTAATGGATGGCATCCTGGAATTCATGTATATAAAGAATTCCTGCATGGCATGGCCTTATTTCCTTATTTCGATCATCACCTGACCAAATGAAATAAAATGCATCAATATATCTGATAAACTATTCCTCATCAAGAGGGTTTGGATGCGATTAAACATTATTTGAATCAAATAACAGAAATGGATCCCCCATGTCTAATGAAATATTGACAAATAATAATAATAATAATAATAATAAGCCATTTAGCAGACGCTTTTATCCAAAGCGACTTACAGTAATTAAATAATTATTTTAGTTATTATCTTTAGGTTCAAGGAACTACTATGGGATCGCCATTAGCGCCTAATTATACTAATTTGGGGAAATTTGATTTGGACTTTGTATACGTGTTTATGAGATATATATATATACTATTTTTTTTCATTTGGTCAGGGTATTATCTTCAATTGCAGGAATGTTTATGATTTGTTTGCATTTCTCACAGGTTTTAAAACCCGTATCAACTTTAGGAGGGGCCCACTTGTCTTACCTACATAGGGCACTACTTTTGACCAGGGTGCTATTCAGACTTGTTCTTCTTTGCCTGAACTTGAACATCTTGTTCATAATACCTTATGTAGACTGAGTTGTGTTTGCTAAGAAGAACATTAGACTATCTGAGGAATTATGTCTCACTTTAACATGTGTTTACATGTGTGAACCTAAAGGACTAAACATGTTGTTTTTCACAGACGGTACTAGTTGACTGTACTGACAACAACTGAATGGACAAAAAAATGAATAAGAACTAATAAGAGTTATATGAAATACCAATTAATAATACAATTATGCCCATTATAACCATGCTTCGAAAAATTTACAATCTAGAGCTTTTCCACACAGATAACACAACACTGATATTCTGGTCATGGTTATGAAGTCCACATGTGGCACAAACGTTGTGATAAAATCAAAATCTGAGAGGTGATATAAAATGATCTTTGATTTCAGATCCAGACACAAACATCAGGAATGAAATGTTATGTTCTCGCGATACACCAGGCTCGTTCTCTGATTGGGCCAGAACAGCAGTGGGTCCGGGACTTGGCCTTCTGGGAAATAAACAGAGCAGTAGCTGGTGGATCGATAGCATTTAGCGGCTATCAGCAGTTACTGTAGTGGGTGAAGCAAGAGATAAGACGTAGTTGTCTTAAAAAACAAGCTGGCTGTCAGACTGACGTCGGTGCACCGGTTGTCACTTTGCCCCGGGAAGAGGAAAAATAAGTGCATTTTTTTCGGCGAATCGCGCGTTGGATTGGATGTACAGGACTTTGCACCAGCTAGACAAGTGGAGTCAGTCTCAGTGGAGTAGCAACCCGCTGTAACGTTTTGCTAAAATCGGACCGAGGAGTTGCAAAAGTTGGAGACTTGCACGGATTTATCTTTGGACCGTTTTGTATCTATACGAATAGTAAGCTTCATCTGACGTTTTTAGCAATACCGTGCCTTTCTGGTCAGTTTGCTGCCTTTCCATCGACCGATGCTTTTCAACTCAGTGATTTTGGGATGACAACTGGTGTGAGTAAATTATGGCGTTTGCCTCCGACTCGAGGCGACGTGAAAACGTTATTCATAAGTCATTGAACTGCCATGTCTCCCAATTGGTGTACACAAGATAACTGTCACACTGGACGATAATTATTATAATGGCAACACAGATTGGAAGAATTTCTTTTTGAAGTCTATGTAAACAGTTGTCCTCTGTACTGATAAAGTGATGGGTCCGAAGCACAGAAGCCACCGATAACCTCTGTGTCAGTACGTGTGACCCTAATTATATTTCTCAGTAGTCATTCTATTTAGGTTCCAGCCTCGTCGTTTTTACAATGGAAACGGTCGTATTCAAGTTACAACGCTCAATGTCAATCTGAGAACCACCATCAGAGCGACCGGCTGTCTTCCCGAGACTCCGTTGTAGGACAACCATGTGGGGCGCAGGGGCGCCACCATCCCTGCAGGTCGTCGTGAAGGTCCTGAAACACGCCGCGGTCAAAGGACAGATCCAGCTGAACCGCTGGCTCCAGAGATCCTCCCTGGACGAGTGCGATAAAGCAGACATCTTGATATGCAACGCCTTTGAGGAGAGAGGAGGCGCCATCGACGAAGACCCGGAGAGCATCGTTGACACTAGAGTGTCATTCACCGGTGGCGCCACCAACGAGGAGTTCAGACACCCGTGTTGTATTACCACGTGTTGCTTCAAGAGCGCCATCCTGGCATGCATTATGACAGCTGTCTGCTTCTCCTCCGTGGCTCTAGTCAGACAGCACCTCAAGGACCTTCTGCTCTGGGTGGAGAGCTTGGACAGCCTGGTTGGAGCCTTGCTGTTCATAGTTGGTCTGATCATTGTGTCCTTCCCATTCGGCTGGGGTTACATGGTGCTGAACGTGGCTGCGGGGTACCTCTATGGCTTTGTGCTGGGTATGGGACTGGTGATGGTCGGGGTGCTCATTGGGACCTTCGTGGCTCACCTGGTGTGTAAGAGACTGTTGACGGACTGGGTGGTCAACAAGGTGGGGAACTCTGAGCAGCTCAGTGCTGTGATTCGGGTGGTGGAGGGGGTTAGTGGACTCAAAGTAGTGGCCTTAGCGAGACTCACGCCCATACCGTTTGGACTCCAGAATGCAGTGTTTTCAGTGAGTTGAAAATCTTCCTTATTTCTTGCAAGTAAAGTTGCTGATGTTGTCATTGGTTCTTTCCTCATCGTCTGTGCAGGTGCAACGGGGACCAAAATGTGTCCATCCTTAACGGCCCCCTATTCCCATAGTGCACTATAAAGGGACGAGGGGGCCGTCTGGGACAGACACAGCATCTGCAAGGGTGGTCAACCTTGTTCCTGGAGAGCCTAGTGGATGTGCAGGCCTTTGTTCCAGCCCTGCTCCAACATATCTGAATGATTCAGCTAATGTAGCCTAGGTCCTGATGAGTAGCTGATTTGCAGTATCAGGTGTGTTCGAGCAGGGCTGGAACACAAGCCTGCACACCTAGGAGAACAAGGCATATATCTCCAAAAGCAGGGATGTCCACCCCTGGGCAAGAGGGTAAAAACTTGACTCTGGCAAATATAGACCTATAAGAAAATTCTGTTTGAGTAAGTTATTGGCCTATAAGCTATACTTCAGTTTGTTAAGCAAGTGCCATTTGAGACACCTCTGTCTGTCTGTCTGTCTGTCTGTCTGTCTGTCTGTCCAAGGACATGATATTGCTGCCACTGCAGTCTTTTCGGTAACCGGACGCACTTGACCTCCAATCATTGTTTGAATTATTTATGAGCCTTGATTACTCACCTCAATCAACTGAACCTTTCATTCTCTTCCTAGTAATCTAAATGAATCTGAAGGAATGGAGTAGGCTGTTGTGCATCTGCAATTAGCTAGAATGGTCCCAGATCTGTTTGTGCTATATTGTCAATTCCTTGTCAGTCATACCTAACATGTAAATGTCATGCATGACAAGGAGTGGCATGATGGCACAAACATGCTCGTACCCACCCAGGCTAGCAATTAGACTGTACGAAGCATGGCAAAAAGAAACATGGCATTTCAAATCAAATGTTATTTGTCACCTGCTTGGTAAACAACCGGTGTAGACTAACAGTGAAATGCTGACTGACAACAATGCAGAGAGAAATAAGGAGACCGTGGCTATATAGATGGGTTAGCTGACAACGTCAGGGAAATGATGTGTGCACTTCCATGGGGCAGAAGTCAGATGTTGTGATTCTGGACGGCCAGATTGCTAGCAAGAATGACAAGAAACTGCCATGTGGGGAAACGTAAGTGACTCATTTCAGCTCGTTTCATCTTACATTTACATTTTACATTTTAGTCATTTAGCAGACGCTCTTATCCAGAGCGACTTACAGTTAGTGAATACATATTTTTTTTATACTGGCCCCCCGTGGGAAACGAACCCACAACCCTGGCGTTGCAAACGCCATGCTCTATCAACTGAGCTACATCCCGGCCGGCCATTCCCTCCCCTACCCTGGACGACGCTGGGCCAATTGTGCGCCGCCCATGAGTCTCCCGGTCGCGGCCGGCTGCGACAGAGCCTGGATTCGAACCAGTGATCTCTAGTGACACATCTTGTTCTTGATACCATGTCTTGTTTTGATTGATTTCATGTCTATGCTAATATGGCAAAACATTTGCTAGCTAGCTAAACAACAACCGTAACGATGTATTTGAGAGACAAGTGCTCATCGTGCAACTGTATTTATGTTTTCAATAAACATTGGAGATGAAATATAGCTTACATGTTGTCAACAATCTAAGCCAATCTAACCCCATCTGATTTGCCCCAAAGTTGTTCACACGTCGGTTTTGTTGCTAAACAACCAACCCATCTATACGTGAATGTGAATTGGAAGTGGGTCCAGGGTGTCTGGGATGATTGTGTTGATGTGAGCCATGACCAGCCTTGCAAAGCATTTCATGGCTACAGATGTGAGTGTTACGGGGCGATAGTCATTTACCTTGGCATTCATGGGCCTTGTGAATGTTAACCTGTTTTAAAGTTCTTACTCACATTGGCTACAGAGAGCAAGATCACAGTCATCAAGAACAGCTGGTGCTCTCATGCATGGTTCAGTGTTGCTTGCCTCAAAGCGAACATAGAAGGAATTTAGCACGTCTGGTAGGCCCACGTCACTGGGCAGCTCTCGGCTGGGTTTCCCTTTGTAATCCGTGATAGTTTGCCGCATCTGACGAGCATCAGAGCCAGTGTAGTAGGATTTGATCTTAGTACCGTATTGACGTTTTGACTGTTGGATGGCTCGGCGGAGGTCATAAAGGGATTTCTTATAAGTGTCCGGATTAGTGTCCCGCTCCTTGAAAGTGGCAGCACTACCCTTTAGCTCAGTGTGGATGTTGCCTGTAATCCAGGGCTTCTGGTTGGGGTATGTACGTACGGTCACTGTGGGGACGACATCATCGATGCACTTATTAATAAAGCCGGTGAGTGATGTGGTAAACTCCTCAATGCCATCGGATGAATGTTGGAACATATTCCAGTCTGTGCTAGAGAAACAGTCCTGTAGCTTAGCATCCGCTTCATCGGACCACTTCTGTATTCACTGGTACTTCCTGTTTGAGTTTTTGCATGTAAGCAGGAATCAGGAAGATAGAGTTGTGGTCAGATTTGCCAAAGGGAGGGCGAGGGAGAGCTTTGTATGCGAGTGGCGCAGTGGTCTAAGGCACTCCATCGCAGGGCTAGCTGTGCCACTAGAGATCCTGGTTCGAATCCAGGCTCTGTCGTAGCCGGCCGCGACCGGGAGACCCATGGGGCGGCGCACAATTGACCCAGCGTCGGCCAGGGTATGGGAGGTAATGGCCGGCAGGGATGTAGCTCAGTTGGTAGAGCATGGCGTTTGCAACGCCAGGGTTGTGGGTTCGATTCCCATGGGGGGCCAGTATGAAAAAATAAATAAACAAAATAATGTATGCATTCACTAACTGTAAGTCGCTCTGGATAAGAGCGTCTGCTAAATGACTAAAATGTAAATGTTTCTGTGTGTAGAGTAAAGGTGATCTAGAGTAAAAATATATATATTAATTTTTTAAGGTGACATGCTGGTAAAAATGAGGTAAGACTGATATCAGTTTCCCTGCTTTCAATTCACCGGCCACAAGTGCGGCGCTTCTCGATGTGCATTTAATTTTTTGCTTATGGCTCTATATTATGTATTATTATATATTATGGCTCTATACAGCTCGTTGAGTGCATTCCGGTCCTAGTGCCAGAATCGGTTTGTGGTGGTAAATGGACAGCTACGAAAAATATAGATGAACTCTCTTGGTAAATAGTCTGCAGCTTATCGTGAGGTATTCTAACGCAGGTGAGCAAAACCTCGAGACAACCTTTCACGTACGTTTTATGTTGAAAGTCAACAGTGTTTAATATTTTTCATTAGAGTGATCAGGGACGTGCAACTATAGTGTTTCTTCACAGGAAATACATTAGTGCTACACATTCATCAGAAAATAGCTTAATTTTGATCAGATGACAACAGAGTTCAAAGCTATTTGGCTAGCAGCCACGTAAGTCTTTCTTACGCAGCAAGATATCTCTTAAGCGTTTTTCTTTTATGTGAAAAAACGGGGGACAAGCAGCAGCAGAGAGTGACCCCGTCAGAGCCAAGGACAAGCAGCAGCAGAGAGTGACCCCGTCAGAGCCAAGGACAAGCAGCAGCAGAGAGTGACCCCGTCAGAGCCAAGGACAAGCAGCAGCAGAGAGTGACCCCGTCAGAGCCAAGGACAAGCAGCAGCAGAGAGTGACCCCGTCAGAGCCAAGGCAAGCAGCAGCAGAGAGTGACCCCGTCAGAGCCAAGGACAAGCAGCAGCAGAGAGTGACCCCGTCAGAGCCAAGGACAAGCAGCAGCAGAGAGTGACCCCGTCAGAGCCAAGGACAAGCAGCAGCAGAGAGTGACCCCGTCAGAGCCAAGGACAAGCAGCAGCAGAGAGCGACCCCGTCAGAGCCAAGGACAAGCAGCAGCAGAGAGTGACCCCGTCAGAGCCAAGCAGGCAACACTACAGCTCATTATGCTTTCAATGAATGATTCTCAAATGGCACTTTTGTTTATTGACAATATATCAATTAAAACCATCTGTAATGGTTATGATAAATTAGACATTGTTGCTGTTGGCATAAACACTGCATTCGAAAAGCATTTATTCCCCTTTACTTTTTCCAAATTGTGTTACGTTACAGCCTTATTCTAAAATTGAAATTTATTTATTTTTGAAATTTTTGCAAATGTATACAAAATAAAAATACATACTGTATTTACATAAGTATTCAGACCCTTTGCTATGAGACTCAAAATTGAGCTCAGGTGCATCCTGTTTCCATTGATCATACTTGAGATGTTTCTACAGCTTGATTGGAGTTCACCTGTGGTAAATTCAATTGATTGGACATTATTTGGAAAGGCATACACCTGTCTATATAAGGTCCCACAGTTTACAGTGCATGTCAGAGCAAAAACCAAGCCAAGAGGTCGAAGGAATTGTCCGTAGAGCTCCAAGACAGGATTGTGTCGAGGCACAGATCTGGGGAAGGGTACCAAAAAATGTCTGCAGCATTGAAGGTCCCCAAGAACACAGTGGCCTCCATCATTCTTAAATGGAAGAAGTTTGGAACCAGCAAGACTCTTCCTAGAGCTGGCCGCCCGCCCAAACTGAGCAATTGGGAGAGAAGGGCCTTGGTCAGGGAGGTGACCAAGAACCCGATGGTCACTCTGACAGAGCTATAGAGTTCCTCTGTGGAGATGGGAGAACCTTCCAGAAGGACAACCATCTCTGCAGCACTCCACCAATCAGGCCTTTATGGTAGTGGCCAGACGGAAGTCACTCCTCAGTAAAATGAACATGACAGCCCACTTGGAGTTTGCCAAAAGGCACCTAAAGACTCTCAGACCATGAGAAACAAGATTCTCTGGTCTGATGAAACCAAGATTGAACTCTTTGGCCTGAATGCCAAGCGTCACGTCTGGAGGAAACCTGGCACCATCTCTACGGTGAAGCCTGGTGGTGGCAGCATCATGCTGTGGGGATGTTTTTCAGCGGCAGGGACTGGGAGACTAGTCAGGATCGAGGGAAAGATGAACGGAGCAAAGTACAGAGATCCTTGATGAAAACCTGCTCCAGAGCGCTCAGGACCTCAGATAGGGCGAAGGTTCACCTTCCAACAGGACAACGACCCTAAGGACACAGCCAAGACAATGCAGGAGTGGCTTCGGAACAAGTCTCTGAATGTCCTTGAGTGGCCCAGCCAGAGCCTGGACTTGAACCCGATTGAACATCTCTGGAGAGACCTGAAAATAGCTGTCCAGCGACGCTCCCCATCCAACCTGACAGAGCTTGAGAGGATCTGCAGAGAAGAATGGGAGAAACTCCCCAAATACAGGTGTGCCAAGCTTGTAGCGTCATACGGGAGGCCAAATTATGTATTTTTTATTTATGTGACCTCTCTGTTTTGTATTTATTCCACAGTTGATTTCAGATGTGAATACAGTATATCCTCTTCCAGTATTTCAAAGTAGTTGGTTATTATTTTAGTTGTCCCTTTTCATACACAATACTTTTATCCTGGGCAATGTTGCACGGTATACCGAAACTTTTTCAATTAAAAACAGAAAAATGGTTTGGTACTATAATTTTGGTTAGGTTCAGTACTTCTGTCAAAAGATGATCAAGTGTGTGTCAGAGCATCCCCTTGACAGTGCCAAGAGCACTGCCTGCTCCACTTTCTCATTCATTACTAGAGCTCTGGGATGCATTAGCTCCCCACTCAGGCTGCACAGAAGTTTAGACACTTCAATAATGCAACACGGCATGTAGAAATGTTGAAACTGTTCATTACTGTTTGCAAAACAATGTCCACACAGGCGAGAACACTTTTTTACGATGCAAGGTGAAACCGGTTGCTTCCAGCTTTAATTGTAGGCTAACTTTCCTTGCTAGCTGACAGCTGAATTCACTACCCTAGTACTTTGTTTGTGATTCCATGAAGAAGAATATGCTCATTTCAAAGCTGACTCTCCAAAAACTTGATTAATTCAAGTCTCCTTCACCTCCTGTCTGGTTTCCACTAGATTCCACAGCCACAAAGTCAGATACCACAGCCACATGTCATTCTGCCTCCCGTCTGGTTTCCACTAGTCAAATAACACAGCCACATGACTCGTGCCGTTCTGCCTCGTGCCGTTCTGCCTCGTGCCGTTCTGCCTCGTGTCGTTCTGCCTCCCGAACGTCATTCATTTCTTAGAGACACACGGTTATAAAAGAAGAGATTGCTTCTTCTGTGCAAATGTTGTTAATCAGTTCAATAAAATAATATTATATTGGCAACTGCTATGAGAACATAAGTCCTAAATGGAAGGGATTGTTTCATCTATAGCTCCATGAAGTCAGCTAAAATAAGCTCAATACCTCAGTGCCCCACTCCTATTGAATAATATGGATTCACCTCTATTGTGAATAGACCTAGGCTATGTCTTGATCCCACTCCTATTGAATAATATGGATTCCCCTCTATTGTGAATAGACCTAGGCTATGTCTTGATCCCACTCCTATTGAATAATATGGATTCACCTCTATTGTGAATAGACCTAGGCTATGTCTTGATCCCACTCCTATTGAATAATATGGATTCCCCTCTATTGTGAATAGACCTAGGCTATGTCTTGATCCCACTCCTATTGAATAATATGGATTCACCTCTAGTGTGAATAGACCTAGGCTATGTCTTGATCCCACTCCTATTGAATAATATGGATTCACCTCTAGTGTGAACAGACCTAGGCTATGTCTTGATCCCACTCCTATTGAATAATATGGATTCACCTCTATTGTGAACAGACCTAGGCTATGTCTTGATTTACTCAGTTTATCAATAGAGATTTACATTTCAAATAAATGATTACCATTGTTGTTTTGTAGTTAGATTGGTGAAAACAAAGTCAAATTGATTGTATTATTGATTCATTAATGTCTCAAAACAAATGGACATGTTCTAATGTGATGAGACTGAACAGAGCAGGAGCGGAGTTTATCTGTCTGGATAAAGGACATGTTCTAATGTGATGAGACTGAACAGAGCAGGAGCGGAGTTTATCTGTCTGGATAAAGGACATGTTCTAATGTGATGAGACTGAACAGAGCAGGAGCGGAGTTTATCTGTCTGGATAAAGGACATGTTCTAATGTGATGAGACTGAACAGAGCAGGAGCGGAGTTTATCTGTCTGGATAAAGGACATGTTCTAATGTGATGAGACTGAACAGAGCAGGAGCGGAGTTTATCTGTCTGGATAAAGGACATGTTCTAATGTGATGAGACTGAACAGAGCAGGAGCGGAGTTTATCTGTCTGGATAAAGGACATGTTCTAATGTGATGAGACTGAACAGAGCAGGAGCGGAGTTTATCTGTCTGGATAAAGTGCCATTCTGGGACTGGGTAAAACTCCTTTGTTGTTTTGGTATCATGATGGTATCGAGTATCATGATACTAAACCTGTAATCGGTATCCAAGTCCAAATTCTGGTATGGTGACAACACTAGTACTGGGTGGGTGACTGAGGATTCGTCCCAAATGGCACCCTATTCATTATATAGTGCACTACATAGGGAATAGGGTGCCATTTGGGATGCTACCTGAGTGAGTCGTATAGGATTGTAGCTTCCATTTGACGTAAACCAGTTAGCAGCCAGGTCATACATTAAAGTAGTGCACTATGTAGGAAATAGGATTCCATTTGGGACACTGTGAGGAACTTTGATGTTGGATTTGGAAGTTCCCTGTCCAAAGGTTATCACGTCCCATCCATGACTCCAGGGCCTGTATTCACAGAGCGTCTGAGTGGAGTGCTTATCTAGGATCAACCCCCCCCCCCATATACTCTGTAATCTAAAAGGTGAAACTGATCCCAGTCTGAGCCTTTCAGCACTTCTACTCGGAGACTATTTAAATACAGCTTCCATGGCTGAGAAGGAAGGGGGCGATTCAATGCCAGTGTAGCCCAGAAATATTTTTGGTATCTATCTCAGATTCTTCTGGTAACTTCAGTAACTTCACTGGGTGGATGTTTTAGACTTTTTTTTTTCTTTTACATTTGATTAACAAACAATTTTCTTTGAGAATCATGATGAAAGTGGCCTTTTTTAGCCCTATACATGCCTCCTGTAAGACCCTATGATCTGTGAACCGTACATGATACAGACAACATCTTGGGGTCATTCAACTCCTTAAAGTTCTAACATATGGAGTGTGTTAGATTGTGAAATACGCTTTTTCACATTCATTTATTCAATTATATACTCTTCAAACACGTCACATTTCCAGAGTGGGCTCTCTTTTTATGATATGACCCATTTTATACATAGAAATTGACATTATAAGTAATTATCCAATCATAGTCCCACCTTTTAGGATTGCAAATCACCAGCAGAGGGAGTTCCCTTTGAATCCATTTTCCCATTCACTGTGTTGGGGGGGCTCATAAAATTGATCATACCTTCAGAATTAGCAGAGAGCCTTCGAGAGTATATTGTTCCCAGTGGTGGAAAAAGTAGTCAATTGTCATACTTGAGTAAAAGTAAAGATCCCTTTAATAGAAAATGACTCAAGTAAAAGTGAAAGACACCCAGTAAAATACTACTTGAGTAAAAGTCTAAAAGTATTTGGTTTTAAATATACTTAAGTATCAAAAGTAAATGTAATTGCTAAAATATACTTAAGTATCAAAAGTGAAAGTATTAATAATTTCAAATTCCTTATATTAAGCAAATCGGACGGCATCATTTTCTTGTTTTTATTTTATTTACAGATAGCCAGGGGCACACTCCAACACTAAGACATAATTTACAGATAGCCAGGAGCACGCTCCAACACTCAGACATCATTTACAGATAGCCAGGGGCACGCTCCAACACTCAGACATCATTTACAGATAGCCAGGGGCACGCTCCAACACTCAGACATCATTTACAGATAGCCAGGGGCACGCTCCAACACTCAGACATCATTTACAGATAGCCAGGGGCACGCTCCAACACTCAGACATCATTTACAGATAGCCAGGGGCACGCTCCAACACTCAGACATCATTTACAGATAGCCAGGGGCACGCTCCAACAGTCAGACATCATTTACAGATAGCCAGGGGCACGCTCCAACACTCAGACATCATTTACAGATAGCCAGGGGCATGCTCCAACACTCAGACATCATTACAGATAGCCAGCGGCACGCTCCAACACTCAGACATCATTTACAGATAGCCAGGGGCACGCTCCAACACTCAGACATCATTTACAGATAGCCAGGGGCACGCTCCAACACTCAGACATCATTTACAGATAGCCAGGGGCATGCTCCAACACTCAGACATCATTACAGATAGCCAGGGGCACGCTCCAACACTCAGACATCATTACAGATAGCCAGGGGCACGCTCCAACACTCAGACATCATTACAGATAGCCAGGGGCATGCTCCAACACTCAGACATCATTTACAGATAGCCAGGGGCACACTCCAACACTCAGACATCATTTACAGATAGCCAGGGGAACACTCCAACACTCAGACATATAGCCAGGGGCACGCTCCAACACTCAGACATCATTACAGATAGCCAGGGGCACGCTCCAACACTCAGACATCATTTACAGATAGCCAGGGGCACGCTCCAACACTCAGACATCATTTACAGATAGCCAGCGGCACGCTCCAACACTCAGACATCATTACAGATAGCCAGGGACACACTCCAACACTCAGACATCATTTACAAACGAAGCATGTGTTTGGTGAGTCTGCCATATCAGGGGCAGTAGGGATGACCAGGGATGTTCTCTTGATAAGTGTTTGAATTAGGCACTTTTCCTGTCCTGCTAATAAGCATTCAAAATGGCCCTGTGTTATCCTCAAAGCGGGCGAAGAAGGTGTTTAGCTTGTCTGGAAGCAAGACGTCGGTGTCGGCGACGTGGCTGGTTTTCCTTTTGTAGTCCGTGATTGTCTGTAGACCCTGCCACATACGTTGAATTGCGACTCCACTTTGTCTCTATACTGATGTTTTGCCAGTTTAATTAATAATAAATAACAGAGGAGCAGCTTCAGATGATGAGTGTAAAAGTTTGTGTGTGTCAATGTAGTGTGTGTGTGCATATACACAGAGTGCACAAAACATTAGGAACACCCGCTCTTTCTATGACGGGCTGACCAGGAGAATCCATTTGAAAGCTATGATCCCTTATTGATGTCACTTATTAAATCCTCTTCAATCAGTGTAGATGAAGGGGAGGAGACAGGTTAAAGAAGGATTTTTAAGCCTTGAGACAATTGAGACATGGATTGTGTATGTGTGCCATTCAGAGGGTGAATGGGCAAGACAAAAGATTTAAGTGCATTTTGAACGGGGTATGGTAGTAGGTGCCAGGTGCACTGGTTTGAGTGTGTCAAGAACTGCAACGCTACTGGGCTTTTCACGCTCAACAGTTTCATGTATCAAGAATGGTCCACCACCCAAAGGACATCCAGCCAACTTGACAACTGTGGGAAGCATTGGAGTCAACATGCATCCCTGTGGAACGCTTTCGACTCCTTGTAGTCCATGACCTGAAGAAATTAGGCTTTTCTGAGGGCAAAAGGCGTTCCTAATGTTTTGTACACTCGGTGTATATAGTCTAGTGAATGTGTGTGTGTGTGTGTACAGTGGGGAAAAAAAGTATTTAGTCAGCCACCAATTGTGCAAGTTCTCCCACTTAAAAAGATCAGAGAGGCCTGTCATTTTCATCATAGGTACACGTCAACTATGACAGACAAAATGAGAAAAAAAATTCCTGAAAATCACATTGTTGGTTTCATCTGACCATATGACATTCTCCCAATCCTCTTCTGGATCATCCAAATGCACTCTAGCAAACTTCAGACGGGCCTGGGCATGTACTGGCTTAAGCAGGGGGACACGTCTGCACTGCAGGATTTGAGTCCCTGGCGGTGTAGTGTGTTACTGATGGTAGGCTTTGTTACTTTGGTCCCAGCTCTCTGCAGGTCATTCACTAGGTCCCCCAGTGTGGTTCTGGGATTTTTGCTCACCGTTCTTGTGATCATTTTGACCCCACGGGGTGAGATCTTGCGTGGAGCCCCAGATCGAGGGAGATTATCAGTGGTCTTGTATGTCTTCCATTTCCTAATAATTGCTCCCACAGTTGATTTCTTCAAACCAAGCTGCTTACCTATTGCAGATTCAGTCTTCCCAGCCTGGTGCAGGTCTGCAATTTTGTTTCTGGTGTCCTTTGACAGCTCTTTGGTCTTGGCCATAGAAGAGTTTGGAGTGTGACTGTTTGAGGTTGTGGACTGGTGTCTTTTATACTGATAACAAGTTCAAACAGGTGCCATTAATACAGGTAACGAGTGGAGGACAGAGGAGCCTCTTAAAGAAGAAGTTACAGGTCTGTGAGAGCCAGAAATCTTGCTTGTTTGTAGGTGACCAAATACTTATTTTCCACCATAATTTGCAAATAAATTCATTAAAAATCCTACAATGTGATTTTCTGGAGAAAAAAAATCTCAATTTGTCTGTCATAGTTGACGTGTACCTATGATGAAAATTACAGGCCTCTCTGATCTTTTTAAGTGGGAGAACTTGCACAATTGGTGGCTGACTAAATACTTTTCCCCCCCACTGTATATAGTCTAGAGAGAGTGTGTGTGTGTGTGTGTGTGTGTGTATATATAGTGTAGTGAGTGTGTGTGTGTGTGTGTGTGTGTGTGTATATATATATATATATATATATATATATATAGTGAGTGTATATATAGTAGTGTGTGTGTATATATAGTAGTAGTATATGTAGTGTGTATATATAGTCTATAGGCGTAGGGTCAGTGTATATATAGTAGTGTATATGTAGTGTGTGTATATATAGGCGTAGGGTCAGTGTATATATAGTAGTGTATATGTAGTGTGTATATAGTCTATAGGCGTAGGGTCAGTGTATATGTAGTGTGTGTATATATAGTCTATAGGCGTAGGGTCAGTGTGTGTATATATATATATATATATATATATATATATAGCAAGATAGGTACGTAGTTCAGTTAATTGACTATTTAGCAGCCTGATGGCTAGAGGCCAGCCTGATGGCTAGAGGCCAGCCTGATGGCTAGAGGACAGCCTGATGGCTAGAGGACAGCCTGATGGCTAGAGGACAGCCTGATGGCTAGAGGACAGCCTGATGGCTAGAGGCCAGCCTGATGGCTAGAGGCCAGCCTGATGGCTAGAGGACAGCCTGATGGCTAGAGGCCAGCCTGATGGCTAGAGGCCAGCCAGATGGCTAGAGGACAGCCTGATGGCTAGAGGACAGCCTGATGGTTACTTTTCACACTCTGACAATCAGAGGGGGCATATTATTGTGTCCCTGGTGGCAAAATAATCAAAGGTCTGACTGCACGGAGATGCTTGGGAACAATGGTTACAACGGGGGATCAGAGTGATTGTGTCTCAGGTGAAGAGGGTGGATCTGATCTCCATCACCTAGGACTTGACATAGGTTAATCAAATCTCAGATTTTTGTCAATTTTTGCTCAATCTTGCATGCTTTCTCAAACAGCTGTAACGGTATATGCATTCGTAAATCAGGTCCTTTCTTGAGTTGGGCTCTGGGATGTAACAACCGTTGAGCATCTGAGCTTATGGTTGATTGTGGGGGAAACTTTATCATAAAGTAATCCTTGTGTAATACAATGGCAATCCGGGTTATAGATAACAATCCTTCGCATGAACTGCCGACATTATTACGCATATTAATTGATAATGATGGAAATTAAGATATGCAAGATATTTGAATAGATATATATTTTTAATATTTTTAATTGTGGTCCTCTGTTGCTCAATTGGTAGAGCATGGCGCTTGTAACGCCAGGGTAGTGGGTTCGATCCCCGGGACCACCCATACGTAAAAATGTATGCACACATGACTGTAAGTTGCTTTGGATAAAAGCGTCTGTTAAATGGCTTATTATTATTATTATTATTATTATTATTATTATTATTATTATTATTATTATTATAATAGCTAGATATATATATATATTGAGGTGACAACATTGGAAATGTTTTTGGCGGTTGACCTACTTCTGTTTTGTGGGTGGCACTGTGTGCTGTTTTCGATGGATGGGTCCTGGCCTCTCGGGGCCTTAGGGATCCGGAGGGACGGGGGTGGGATGCTGATCACTGGGATGACGGCTCAACTTGGGATGGGGAGGGGCTTTAGCGGGGGAATTAGTGGAGAACAATTGGAGGGTTACTCCGTAGCAATGCAAATATCATGGTACAGCTATATGGACACTCAATCACTGGTATTTTTTATTGGTAAATTTACAAACATATATTATGGTAAATAGACTTGAAACTTGTATCTCATTATGGTGTATGGTGAAATAAGTATAGCCAGTTATAATTGTAATGGCTTAGCTGATAATAACAAAAGAAGAACAATATTTACATGGCTCAAAGAGAAGGAATATAATATCTATTGTTTACAGGAAACTCATTCAACAATTCTAGATGAAGTTGCTTGGAAAAAGGAATGGGGGGGGGGAATATACTTCTCCTATGGACAAAGAAACTCAAAAGCGGTGATGATATTAATTAACAGTAATTTCGATCCGAATGTGCAAATTGTCCAAACAGATACGCAAGGTAGATGGATTATTTTAAATATGTTATTGGACCATAAACAGATATGGCTCATTTAACCTTTACGGACCAAATAATGATGATCCACACTTCTTTGACAATATATATAATAAATTATCAACCCTGCAAGCAACTCAAGACAATATTATTATGGTGGGAGATTATAATACTGTTTTAAATAGCTCAATGGACCGTAAAGGAAATCACACCACAAACAATCACCATCATGCTCTTAAGGAAATTGTGAATGTCATGGATACATTAGAACTAGTAGATATCATACACCATAATGAGATACAAGTTTCAAGTCTATTTATCATTATATATGTTTGTAAATTTACCAATAAAAAAATACCGTAATGATTGAGTGTCCATATAGCTGTACCGTGATATTTGCATTGCTACGGAGTAACCCTTCAATTGTTCTCCACTAATTCCCTCGCTAAAGCCCCTCCCCATCCCAAATTGAGCCGTCATCCCAGTGATCGGCATCCCACCCCCGTCCCTCCGGATCCCTAAGGCCCCGAGAGGCCAGGACCCATCCATCGAAAACAGCACACAGTGCCACCCACAAAACAGAAGCAGGTTAACCGCCAAAAGCATTTCCAATGTTGTCACCTCTATATACAGTGAAGAACAAGTATTTGATACACTGCCGATTTTGCAGGTTTTCCTACTTACAAAGCATGTAGAGGCCTGTAATTCCAGAAAAATATCCAGAAATTCACATTGTATGATTTTTAAGTAATTTATTTGCATTTTATTTGCAATTTAAAAAATTGGAGGCCCCTTACACTTCAGTGTTGTGATGCAAAAATCCTAGCAAAATGTATAGCGCATAGAATTAAAAAGGTATTGTCGGACATTATTCATTCTAATCAGACAGGTTTTTTACATGGACGATACATTGGAGATAATATAAGGCAAGTACTGGAAACAATAGAACACTATGAAAAATCGGGGAAACCAGGCCTGCTATTCATAGCAGACTTCGAAAAGGCATTTGAAGTACGACTGGAGTTTATATATAAATGCCTGGAGCATTTCAATTTTGGAGAATCTCTTATAAAATGGGTTAAAATCATGTATAGTAACCCTAGGTGTAAAATAGTCAATAATGGCTCAGAAAGTTTTAAACTGTCCCCAATGGTGGAACAAGCTCCCCCACGACGCCAGGACAGCGGAGTCACTGACCACCTTCCGGAGACACTTGAAACCCTACCTCTTTAAGGAATACCTGGAATAGTATAAAAGTAATCCTTCTACCCCCCCCCTCCCCCACCCATAAAAAAAAGTATATAATAATAAAAAGTGGTTGTCCCACTGGCTATAAGGTGAATGCACCAATTTGTAAGTCGCTCTGGATAAGAGCGTCTGCTAAATGATGTAAATGTAAAACAAGGTTGTCCACTATCGGCATATCTATTTATTATGGCCATCAAAATGTTAGCTATTAAAATCAGATCCAACAATAATATCAAGTTATTAGGGCTTAAAAACAATGGTGTCAATGTACGCTGATGATTCATGTTTTCTTTAAAATCCACAACTTGAATCCCTCCACAGCCTCATAGAGGATCTAGATACATTTTCTAACTCTCTGGATTACAACCAAATGATGATTAATGTACTATATTACGTATTGGATCACTAAAAAATACAATTTTTACATTACCATGTAGTTTACCAATACAATGGTCTAATGGTGATGTGGATATACTCGGAATACATATCCCAAATGAAATAAATGATCTCACTCCAATACATTTTAATAGAAAGTTAGCAAAAATAGATAAGATCTTGCTACCATGGAAAGGTAAATACCTGTCAATTTTGTGGAAAAATCACCCTGATTAACTCTTTAGTATTATCCCAGTTTACCTTTGTGGTCCTCTGTAGCTCAGCTGGTAGGGCACGGCGCTTGTAACGCCAGGGTAGTGGGTTCGATCCCCGGGACCACCCATGCACAAAAATGTATGCACGCATGACTGTAAGTCACTTTGGATAAAAGTGTCTGTTAAATGGCTTATTATTATTATTATTATTATTACCTATTTGCAAATGGTCCAGAGTACGCCTAGCATTGAGGAGTACACCACATCAGTCACTGGCTTCATCAATAAGTGCATCGATGATGTCATCCCCACTGTGACCGTACGTACATACCCCAACCAGAAGCCATGGATTACAGGAAACATCCGCACTGAGCTAAAGGGTAGAGCTGCCACTTTCAAGGAACGGGACTCTAACCCGGATGCTTATAAGAAATCCCGCTATGACCTCCGACGAACCATCAAACAGGCAAAGAGTCAATACAGGGCTAAGATTGAATCGTACTACACTGGCTCTGATGCTCGTCGGATGTGGCAGGGCTTGAAAACTATTACAGACTACAAAGGGAACCACAGCCGCGAGCTGCCCAGTGACACAAGCCTACCAGACGAGCTAAACCACTTCTATGCTCGCTTTGAGGCAAGCAACACTGAAGCATGCATGAGAGCACCAGCTGTTCCGGATGACTATGTGATCACGCTCTCCGTAGCCGATGTGAGTAAGACTTTTAAGCAGGTCAACATTCACAAGGCCGCAGGGCCAGACGGATTACCAGGACGTGTACTCCGAGCATGTGCTGACCAACTGGCAAGTATCTTTACTGACATTTTCAACATGTCCCTGACTGAGTCTGTAATACCAACATGTTTCAAGCAGACCACCATAGTCCCCGTGCCCAAGGACTCTAAGATAACCTGCCTAAATGACTACCGACCCATAGCACTGACGTCTGTAGCCATGAAGTGCTTTGAAAGGCTGGTCATGGCTCACATCAACAGCATTATCCCAGAAACACTAGACCCACTCCAATTTGCATACCGCCCCAACAGATCCACAGATGATGCAATCTCTATTGCACTCCACACTGCCCTTTCCCACCTGGACAAGAGGAACACCTACGTGAGAATGCTATTCATTGACTACAGCTCAGCATTCAACACCATAGTGCCCTCTAAGCTCATCACTAAGCTAAGGATCCTGGGACTAAACACCTCCCTCTGCAACTGGATCCTGGACTTCCTGACGGGCCGCCCCCAGGTGGTAAGAGTAGGTAACAACACATCTGCCACACTGATCCTCAACACGGGGGCCTCTCAGGGGTGCGTGCTCAGTCCCCTCCTGTACTCTCTGTTCACCCATGACTGCATGGCCAGGCACGACTCCAACACCATCATTAAGTTTGCCGACGACACAACAGTGGTAGGCCTGATCACTGACAACGATGAGACAGCCTATAGGGAGGAGGTCAGAGACCTGGCCGTGTGGTGCCAGGACAACAACGTCTCCCTCAACGTGACCAAGACAAAGGAGATGATTGTGGACTACAGGAAAAAAAAGAGGACTGAGCACGCCCCCATTCTCATCGACGGGGCTGTAGTGGAACAGGTTGAGAGCTTCAAGTTCCTTGGTGTCCACATCACCAACGAACTATCATGGTCCAAACACACCAAGACAGTCGTGAAGAGGGCACGACAAAGCCTATTCCCCCTCAGGAGACTGAAAAGATTTGGCATGGGTCCTCAGATCCTCAGAAAATTATGCAGCTGCACCATCGAGAGCATCCTGACTGGTTGCATCACCGCCTGGTATGGCAACTGCTTGGCCTCCGACCGCAAGGCACTACAGAGGGTAGTGCGTACGGCCCAGTACATCACTGGGGCCAAGCTTCCTGCCATCCAGGACCTCTATACCAGGCGGTGTCAGAGGAAGGCCCTCAAAATTGTCAAAGACTCCAGCCACCCTAGTCATAGACTGTTCTCCCTGCTACCGCACAGTAAGCGGTAACCGGAGTGCCAAGTCTAGGTCCAAAAGACTTCTCAACAGCTTCTACCCTCAAGACTCCTGAACAGCTAATCATGGCTACCCAGACTATTTGCACTGCCCCCCCACCCCATCCTTTTTACGCTGCTGCTACTCTGTTAAGTATTTATGCACAGTCACTTTAACTCTACCCACATGTACATATTACCTCAATTACCTCAACTAGCCGGTGCCCCCGCACATTGACTCTGCACCGGTACCCCCCTGTATATATAGCCTCCCTACTGTTATTTTATTTTACTTCTGCTCTTTTTTTCTCAACACTTTTTTTGTTGTTGTTTTATTTTTACTTTTTTTGTTAAAAATAAATGCACTGTTGGTTAAGGGCTGTAAGTAAGCATTTCACTGTAATGTCTGCACCTGTTGTATTCGGCGCATGTGACCAATAAAATTTGATTTGATTTGAAACAGTTTTTTTTTTATTATATGAGAAACAAATATTCCATTTTATTTGGAACGGCAAGCCAGACAAAATTAAACGGGCCTATTTATATAATGAATATGAATTCGGAGGACAGAAATTATTAAATATTAAATCATTAGACCTATCACTGAAAGCTTCAGTCATCCAAAAGTTATACTTAAATCCAAACTGGTTCTCTAGCAGATTAGTAAGATTGTCTCCCCAATGTTCAAGACTGGCCTTTTTCCCTTTATTCAGATTACAACCTCTCACTTTCAGTTATTTGAAAAGGAAATCATCTCCCAAATATCACTATTTCTAAAACAAGCCATAGAAAGTTGGTTGCAATTTCAATTTAATCCTCCAGAAACGACAGAACAAATAATGCAGCAAATATTGGGGTTAAACTTAAATATAATAATTGATAAAAAACCATAATTTTTTGACAATGTTTTTAAAAGGTATAATCTTCGTAATTGATATCATAAGTAGGAATGGTGGAGTTATGTCGCACATGCAGCTAACAAAAACATGTGGAAATGTCTGCTCTACCCAAAACTACAACCAAATAATTGCAGCATTACCGCAAAAATGGAAGAGGAAAGTGGAAGGGGGAAAAAGTAAGGAAGTTGTCTGTCGGCCTTGCATTAAAGAACATAATTGGTTAAAGAAAACTGTGATAAATAAAAAAGTATATCAGTTTCATTTAAGGACCAAAGGATTGACAGCCATCCCATGAGAGAGGAGGAGAAGCATATAGGGCGGCAGGTAGCTTAGTGGTTAAGAGAGTTGTGCCAGTAACCGAAAGGTCGCTGGT
The DNA here is from genome assembly GCA_031479575.1 of Coregonus ussuriensis. Lineage (NCBI taxonomy): Eukaryota > Metazoa > Chordata > Actinopteri > Salmoniformes > Salmonidae > Coregonus > Coregonus ussuriensis. The sequence continues at coordinate 1,838,025 of CM062489.1, forward strand.
TCTAATCCCCGAGCCGACTAGGTGAAAAATCTGTCGATGTGCCCTTGAGCAAGGCACTTAACCCTAATTGCTCCTGTAAGTCGCTCTGGATAAGAGCGTCTGCTAAATGACCAATTATTATTATTATTATATAGATTGCAAAATAGTTGGGAAGAGATTTTTGACGTACCGATCCCATGGCATAGTGTTTATGAACTGATACGCAAAACGATGCCGGATTCAAAACTTAGAATCTTTCGATTTAAATTATTATATAAAATTCTTGCTACCAATAGAATGTTATTTGTATGGGAGATTCAATCTTCCCAGCTCTGCAGATATTTCTGTGAAGAGACAGAATCATTAGATCATTTGTTTTGGTTCTGTCCATTTGTAGCTTGTTTTTGGACACAGGTCCAGGAATGGCTAAAGGATTGCAATATTTACCTGTAACTAACCCTGCAGATAGCACTACTGGGTGATCTGAAAAGTCATAGTCAATCGATCAATAACATAATAATACTATTAGCAAAAATGTTTACTTTCAATTTACAGTAGAAACAATGAGAATAGAAAGGTTCAGAACTTTTGTGAAACATCACAGTACAGTTGAAATATATATGGCAAATAGAAATCCTATATGGATGGTGTTAAGAGATAGATGGGAGGTGTTGAATGGAGCTGAAGGATTGGACTAATAACAACAACTAATAACAACAAGATAACTAATGTAAAGCATACTGTGTCCATAATAAGTATATAGGTTATAGGTTGAGAGCTTTTGTGAAAGAGCACAGTTAGAAAGATATAGCGAGAAATATATATATATATATATATATATATATATATATATATATATATATATATATATGCGAGAAAAGAAAACATATGGGGGATTGGAAGTGATGCAGACAATTAATGGAAGTTACACTATCTGCAGTATTAAAGCTGATCTACCCCCCCAAAAAAGTAGATAATAAAATACGGTACACCGCCCAGCCTCGAGGCCTACTAGATAACATCTATTATTATTATAACAATACCTATTCATGTTTTTTTGTTTCATCACAGCCCTCACTGTGCACCATTACTGTACAGTAACTTAAGAAGAGAGAGAAGATGAGAGAGGAGGAGAAGCGTGGCAGGTGTCTCACCTGGGAACTGCTGGGGCGCTGCCAGAAGCAGGTTAACATGCCGAAGGAATACAAACCGCTCCTTTTCTGTTTCTCGGCTTACTACATTCCAAATGGCACCCTTTGCCCTATGTTGACCACTCATTTTGACCAAGACCCATGGGTCTCTAGTCGAAAGTAGTGCACTATATAGGGAATAGGGTGCCATTCTCTGGTGAAAGTAGTGCACTATATAGGGAATAGGGTGACATGCGGGTTACCCTTCCAGGCCCAATGGGGTTTCAAATTCAGGCCTTTTTTTGTAGACCTCCCTCCCTCCTCTATTAGCCCGCCTGTATACTGTTTCGTTGTCGAGCTGCTTGACATTTTAATCTTTAATTTCTCTCAACAGACAATAATCCATGATTTAGGGCTGTGTGGTATACCATATACAGTGGGGAGAACAAGTATTTGAAACACTGCCGATTTTGCAGGTTTTCCTACTTACAAAGCATGTAGAGGTCTGTCATTTTTATCATAGGTACACTTCAACTGTGAGAGACGGAATCTAAAACAAAAATCCAGAAAATCACATTGTATGATTTTTAAGTAATTAATTTGCATTTTATTGCATGACATAAGTATTTGATTACCTACCAACCAGTAAGAATTCTGGCTCTCACAGACCTGTTAGTTTTTCTTTAAGAAGCCCTCCTGTTCTCCACTCATTACCTGTATTAACTGCACCTGTTTGAACTCATTACCTGTATAAAAGACACCTGTCCACACACTCAATCAAACAGACTCCAACCTCTCCACAATGGCCAAGACCAGAGAGCTGTGTAAGGACATCAGGGATAAAATTGTAGACCTGCACAAGGCTGGGATGGGCTACAGGACAATAGGCAAGCAGCTTGGTGAGAAGGCAACAACTGTTGGCGCAATTATTAGAAAATGGAAGAAGTTCAAGATGACGGTGAATCACCCTCGGTCTGAGGCTCCATGCAAGATCTCACCTCGTGGGGCATCAATGATCATGAGGAAGGTGAGGGATCAGCCCAGAACTACACGGCAGGACCTGGTCAATGACCTGAAGAGAGCTGGGACCACAGTCTCAAAGAAAACCATTAGTAACACACTACGCCGTCATGGATTAAAATCCTGCAGAGCACACAAGGTCCCCCTGCTCAAGACAGCGCATGTCCAGGCCCGTCTGAAGTTTGCCAATGACCATCTGGATGATCCAGAGGAGGAATGGGAGAAGGTCATGTGGTCTGATGAGACAAAAATAGAGCTTTTTGGTCTAAACTCCACTCGCCGTGTTTGGAGGAAGAAGAAGGATGAGTACAACCCCAAGAACACCATCCCAACCGTGAAGCATGGAGGTGGAAACATCATTCTTTGGGGATGCTTTTCTGCAAAGGGGACAGGACGACTGCACCGTATTTAGGGGAGGATGGATGGGGCCATGTATCGCGAGATCTTGGCCAACAACCTTCCCTCAGTAAGAGCATTGAAGATGGGTCATGGCTGGGTCTTCCAGCATGACAACGACCCGAAACACACAGCCAGGGCAACTAAGGAGTGGCTCCGTAAGAAGCACCTCAAGGTCCTGGAGAGGCCTAGCCAGGCTCCAGACCTGAACCCAATAGAAAATATTTGGAGGGAGCTGAAAGTCTGTATTGCCCAGCGACAGCCCTGAAACCTGAAGGATCTGGAGAAGGTCTGTATGGAGGAGTGGGCCAAAATCCCTGCTGCAGTGTGTGCAAACCTGGTCAAGACCTACAGGAAACGTATGATCTCTGTAATTGCAAACAAAGGTTTCTGTACCAGATATTAAGTTCTGCTTTTCTAATGTATCAAATACTTATGTCATGCAATAAAATGTAAATGAATTACTTAAAAATCATACAATGTGATTTTCTGGATTTTTGTTTTAGATTCCGTCTCTCACAGTTGAAGTGTACCTATGATAGAAATTACAGACCTCTACATGCGTTGTAAGTAGGAAAACCTGCAAAATCGGCAGTGTATCAAATACTTGTTCTCCCCACTGTATATCCATGATCCCAACAGTTCACCCAAGTGTTGTGATATAAATCACAAGTCAAATCGCAATTGCAACATTTGGTTAAAAATAAGGCCTAGATTTTTTGCCAATATTGTGCAGCCCTATGTGGCAGTGTGGAAGTGATATCAAATGAGTGTAGGAAATGCAGAAATAGATGATAATGCAGCAAATTATTTTTGGTTGAATTGAACAGAAGAAAACAATCAGAATGGAGAAAGACTCATTGAAATCACTTAGAATGTATGTGTTGCCAACCTAGGGTCACGCACTACTCAAAAAGCAAACGTTTATTATTCAAAAACATACCGTCATACTGTCTAAAAATAAAATAAATACTGTGATATGATATTTTGGCCATATCGCCCAGCCCTACCATGAATGCCACCCTATTCCCTCTATAGTGCACCGGTCTCGTCACTGTGACGACAGATTTCTGTCACATGGATTCTTTCTTTTAAAGGAAGTGGCTGCAGATCAAATTTTTCTCAGACTAAAGGTCCCAAAGGTTCTGCACAGTGCTCACTGGCTCACTGGGCTCACTGGCTCACTGGGCTCACTGGCTCACTGGCTCACTGGGCTCACTGGCTCACTGGCTCCTGGGCTCACTGGCTCACTGGCTCCTGGGCTCACTGGCTCACTGGCTCACTGGGCTCACTGGCTCACTGGGCTCACTGGCTCACTGGGCTCACTGGCTCACTGGCTCACTGGGCTCACTGGCTCACTGGGCTCACTGGCTCACTGGGCTCACTTGGCTCACTGGGCTCACTGGGCTCACTGGGCTCACTGGCTCACTGGCTCCTGGGCTCACTGGGCTCACTGGCTCCTGGGCTCACTGGCTCACTGGGCTCACTGGGCTCACTGGGCTCCTGGGCTCACTGGGCTCACTGGGCTCACTGGCTCCTGGGCTCACTGGGCTCACTGGGCTCACTGGCTCCTGGGCTCACTGGCTCACTGGGCTCACTGGGCTCCTGGGCTCACTGGGCTCACTGGCTCACTGGGCTCACTGGCTCACTGGGCTCACTGGCTCACTGGGCTCACTGGCTCACTGGCTCACTGGGCTCACTGGCTCCTGGGCTCCTGGGCTCACTGGGCTCACTGGGCTCACTGGGCTCACTGGGCTCACTGGCTCACTGGCTCACTGGGCTCACTGGCTCCTGGGCTCACTGGGCTCACTGGGCTCACTGGGCTCACTGGCTCCTGGGCTCACTGGCTCACTGGGCTCACTGGGCTCACTGGGCTCACTGGGCTCACTGGCTCACTGGGCTCACTGGGCTTCCGCTTCCCCCTCCTTCCTCCAGGATGTCTTTGGAATGTTCATTCAAATAGCCGCAGGGTTTTTATTTCTGCTGTTCAGAAGTATGAGGCTACTAGTCTGAGTACCTTTTTTAGCTTGGGTCAGTCAGTATGAAAAATGTATACGCTCACTTAACTGTAAGTCGCTCTGGATAAGAGCGTCTGCTAAATGACTAAAATGTAACAAATGTAAAATGTATTCTGCTACTGTGTACTCTCTTTAGGGCCAGATAACATTCCAGTTTGCTTTTTTTTTTTTGTGATTCTTTCCAATGTGTCAAGTAATTATCTTTTAGTTTTCTCATGATTTGGTTGGGTCTAATTGTGTTGCTGTCCTGCCCCCCCCACCAGTATCTGCTAGGCTAGGGAACAGTAGTCATAATATATACTGTCTGACTGTTTACCAAGGTCATATCTGGAGGCTCATTTCATCACTCCTGGGATGTTCTAGGCCAAGAGGACTGAAATAGGTTTATGTTTAGGTGGCAGTTCTATTGAGTAATCTAGTGATAAGAAACTGAGCTAGCTGGCACTGGAAGCTTCAATACTCTGGCAGCCCGACGCTTTCAACGCGTTAACCTTAGTTAAGAGACGTGACACCACTTAGAGGTTGTAGCTCTTCACTAGTCTGTAGGAGAAACAATCAATCTCGGATAGAAAGGGGATAAAGACCACTTCTTCAGTGTATATTTCACCTTTTATATCTGAGATTGATTGTTTCTCCTACAGACTAGCGTCTTGTCCAAGTGGTGTACTTGTACATGAAGCTGGCTCACGCTACAGAATCAGGAGGTGGGGCTCCTTCCCTACAGGCCGGTCTGGCTGGGACAAGACTTACTTAGAATCAATCAATCTCTCTTCCTTTCAGATCACAGACGTGTCGTTGCCAAACTACCTGGTGGCGTCATCAGTAGGCCTGCTGCCCACACAGCTTTTAAACTCCTACCTGGGCACCACGCTGCGCACCATGGAGGACGTCATCGCAGAACAGAGCGTCAGCGGATACTTTGTCTTCAGTCTACAGGTGAGTCAGAACAGAGCGTTAGTAGATACTTTGTCTTCAGTCTACAGGTAAAAATAATGATCAGTAATAATACATGGGATATATATTTAGTGCTTTTCAAATACCCAAAGACGCTTAAGGTGAGTTAATGGCAGGCTGTCTGTCAGACTCACAGGCTACATGAATGTAGTGCAGCCTAAACATAGCTAACGCTAGCAGCCAGGTAGCTACTTTGTCTTCAGTCTGCAAGTGAGCCAGCAGCAGGGGTCTGTCCTTAGTCCTAGCCACTATGGTTCTAAACTGTATGGTTCTAAACTGTATGGTTCTAAACTGTATGGTTCTAAACTGTATGGTTCTAAACTGTATGGTTCTAAACTGTATGGTTCTAAACTGTATGGTTCTAAACTGTATGGTTCTAAACTGTATGGTTCTAAACTGTATGGTTCTAAACTGTATGGTTCTAAACTGTATGGTTTTACCACTATGGTCCTAGCCACTATGGTCCTAGCCACTATGGTCCTAGTCACTATGGTCCTAGCCACTATGGTCCTAGCCACTATGGTCCTAGCCACTATGGTCCTAGCCACTATGGTCCTAGCCACTATGGTCCTAGTCACTATGGTCCTAGTCACTATGGTCCTAGCCACTATGGTCCTAGTCACTATGGTTCTAGCAACTATGGTCCTAGTCACTATGGTTCTAAACACTATGGTCCTAGCCACTATGGTCCTAGCCACTATGGTTTTAACAGTATGGTTCTAACCAGTTTGGTTCTAAAGCACCTATCTCTTCTCTCTCAGATCATCATTAGTATAGGCATGATGTTCTACAGTAATTACATGGTTCTAAATAGTATGGTTCTAAATAGTATGGTTCTAAATAGTATGGTTCATGATGGTTCTCTCCTCCATCAGATCATCATTAGTATAGGGTTCATGTTCTATGTGGTAGTTATTCTATGGTTCTAACAGTATGGTTCTAAAACACGGTTCTGTTTCCCTCTCCCTCAGATCATCATTAGTATAGGCCTGATGTTCTACGTGGTCCATCGGGCCCAGGTGGAGCTGAATGCGGCCATCGCTGCCTGTCAGATGGAGCTGAAGACATCACACATGAACGGCACTTCCACCAATCACAGCGGCTTCACCTACTGCAGCAAGAGGGCGTCGGCCGGGGGTGGGATCATCAACGTGGTCTGATAAATTCTCTAAAACCCTGATTGGACACGAGCGACTGGGATCAAACTGAACACTGACGGGCCAGTGGAGCAGTTCTGATATCTGATTGGAGTGCCTTCCAAATAGGGATGCTGATTGTGTGGATATCAGTCAGTCTGACGTACAATATGCTAACAATATGAATGTGCAAACTAGAATGAGTTTGTTGTGTTCTGTTTCCATGTTCAAACCAAAGCCTCCCCATGCACCTCAGACGTTTTAGTTTCCACTTATTTTTTTGGGTTAATTCATTTGTTGTTTCTATTATAATTTTTTGCATTTTTTATGTTGATTTGCAAAATAGTGATGGACATTATTTGGTTTATTAGTCTATAGTTTAATTGTGCCTTATTGTTTAGGATAGAGAGAGACAAAGCTCTCTGTTACCAGGCAAGGAGGACTGGAGTTCATTAGGCACCAAACGGAAGAAAACAGGAAACCGAAACAGGGAGGGACCGAAACAGGGAGGGACCTAAACAGGGAGGGACCTAAACAGGGAGGGACCGAAAACAGGGAGGGACTAAACAGGGAGGGACTAAACAGGGAGGGACCGAAAACAGGGAGGGACCGAAAACAGGGAGGGACCGAAAACAGGGAGGGACCGAAAACAGGGAGGGACCGAAAACAGGGAGGGACCAAAAACAGGGAGGGACCGAAAACAGGGAGGGACGAAACAGGGAGGGACCGAAACAGGGAGGGACCGAAACAGGGAGGGACCGAAAACAGGGAGGGACCGAAAACAGGGAGGGACTAAAAACAGGGAGGGACTAAACAGGGAGGGACCGAAACAGGGAGGGACCGAAACAGGGAGGGACCGAAACAGGGAGGGACTAAACAGGGAGGGACTAAACTTAACCTGTTTTCATTTTCCATTGCATAACGTTTTGCTTCAGTGATCGCTAATGAACAGGACCCATGTGGTGAGTGCTGGCAAGGACTAAGAGATGACCGTCCTCTGCTTTGGCCTGGCTGTCCAATAGGAACAGGTCTGCTTTGGCCTGCCCTGCCCTGCCCTGTCCTGCCCTGCCCTGTTCTGTCCTGCCCTGTTCTGTCCTGCCCTGCCCTGTCCTATTCTGTCCTGTCCTGTCCTGTCCTGTCCTGTTCTGTCCTGTCCTGTCCTGCCCTGTCCTGTTCTGTCCTGTCCTGCCCTGTCCTGTTCTGTCCTGCCCTGTCCTGTTCTGTCCTGCCCTGTCCTGTTCTGTTCTGTCCTGCCCTGTCCTGTTCTGTCCTGCCCTGTCCTGTTCTGTCCTGCCCTGTCCTGTCCTGTCCTGCCCTGTCCTGTTCTGTCCTGTCCTGCCCTGTTCTGTCCTGCCCTGTTCTGTCCTGCCCTGTTCTGTCCTGCCCTGTTCTGTCCTGCCCTGTTCTGCCCTGCCCTGTTCTGCCCTGCCCTGTTCTGCCCTGCCCTGTTCTGCCCTGCTCTGTCCTGCCCTGTTCTGTCCTGCCCTGTTCTGCCCTGCCCTGTTCTGCCCTGCCCTGTTCTGCCCTGCCCTGCCCTGTCCTGTCCTGCCCTGCCCTGTCCTGTCCTGCCCTGCCCTGCCCTGCCCTGTCCTGCCCTGCCCTGCCCTGCCCTGCCCTGTCCTGTCCTGTCCTGCCCTGCCCTGCCCTGCCCTGTCCTGTCCTGTCCTGCCCTGTCCTGTCCTGTCCTGTCCTGCCCTGCCCTGCCCTGTCCTGTCCTGTCCTGCCCTGCCCTGTCCTGTCTGGGATCATTTTAGCGGCTCTGCAGTTCTGACAGGAACAGATGGAAAGGAGAGAGACATTCTCAGCAGGAAATGTTGTAATGTTCTGCCAAGGAACCCTGAGTACAGCATGATCTGATTTACTGTAGGCTAGCTAGCTTAACCATTCTGATTTACTGTAGGCTAGCTAGCTTAACCATTCTGATTTACTGTAGGCTAGCTAGCTTAACCATTCTGATTTACTGTAGGCTAGCTAGCTTAACCATTATGCTCACTATAGAAAACAATCTTCTATTGTGAGGATATCTGTTTGTGCTGTCATGTCAACATGTTTGGCATGATGGCACAAACAGGCTGTAAACTTCTCCCAAATAGAAACCTATTTTCTACTGTGAGTAAAAAGGATAGCTGTTTAAGTCTCTCTGGCCTGCTTCAGAATATCCTACAACTAGTTATTTGTTTTGAGCAGGTTTGTTGTAACTTCAGTTCTATGATTTATTCGATTTTTTTTGCGGTCTATTATAGTTTTGGCTGTGTGATTATTTCGATCATGGATTCGTCTTTCTCCAGTGCAATACCCCCACACAACCAATTGATTGTCGTCATTATAATGCTATAGTTTTTGTAACCAAACTAAACCAATTACACACGCGCACACACACACACACACACAGACACACACACACACACACACACACAGAGAGAAAGGAAAACAACACGTAGACATGTTAGAAGGTTATATCCAAGTGTACAGTGTTCCTGACTACTTATGATGTCAGCTGGCATGAGAGTTGTTATGTTCTGGGCCATACTAAAAGTAAATGCTTATCAAATGTCAGCCATTTGACCCCATTTGAGTTGAGGTTAGATGTTACATTTTTCCTAGTTATTAATAGCTGTGTATTACTTTATATTTTTCATGAGAACTGTTGTGTTTTTGATTTGAGGGTTTTAAAGATACAACTATATAACGATAAGGAGGTTTGCACAGTTTAAAATCCAGACAGAACAATATTTTCATATTGTGAACATACACTACATGACCAAAAGTATGTGGACACCTGCTCGTCTAACATCTCGTTCCAAAAATCATGGGCATTAATATGGAGTTGGTCCCCCCTTTGCTGCTATAACAGCCTCCACTCTTCTGGGAAGGCTTTCCACTAGATGTTGGAACATTGCTGCAGGGGACTTGCTTCCATTCAGCCACAAGAGCATTAGTGAGGTCGGGCAATGATGTTAGGCGATTAGTCAGTCGGTGTTCCAATTCATCCCAAAGGTGTTCGATGGGGTTGAGGTCAAGGCTCTGTGCAGGCCAGTCAAGTTCTTCCACACCGATCTCGACAAACCATTTCTGTTTGGACCTCGCTTTGTGCACGGGGGCATTGTCATGCTGAAACAGGAAAGGGCCTTCCCAAAACTGTTGCCACAAAGTTGGAAGCACAGGATCGTCTAGAATGTGATTGTATGCTGTAGTGTTAAGATTTCCCTTCACTGGAACTAAGGGGCCTAGCCTGAACCATGAAAAACAGCCCCAGACCATTATTCCTCCTCCACCAAACTTTACAGTTGGCACTATGCATTCGGGCAGGTAATGTTCTCCTGGCATCCACCAAACCCAGATTCGTCCGTCAGACTGCCAAATGGTGAAGCGTGATTCATCACTCTAGAGAACACGTTTCCACTGCTCCCAAGTCCAATGGCGGCGAGCTTTACACCACTCCAGTCAACGCTTGGCATTGCGCATGGTGATCTTAGGCTTGTGTGCGGCTGCTCGGCCATGGAAACCCATTTCATGAAGCTCCCGACGAACAGTTATTGTGCTGACATTGCTTCCAGAGGCAGTTTGGAACTCGGTAGTGAGTGTTGCAACCGAGGACAGACGATTTTTACGCGCTTCAGCACTCAGCGGTCCCGTTCTGTGAGCTTGTGTGTCCTACCACTTCCCTGCTGAGCCGTTGTTACTCCTAGACATTTCACTTCACAATAACAGCACTTACAGTTGACCGGGGCAGCTCTAGCAGGGCAGAAATGTGATGAACTGACTTGTTGGAAAGGTGGCATCCTATGACGGTGCCACGTTGAAAGTCACTGAGCTCTTCACTAAGGCCATTCTACTACCAATGTTAACCTATGGAGATTGCATGGCTGTGTGCTCGATTTTATACACCTGTCAGCTACAGGTGTGGCTGAAATAGCCGAATCCACTAATTTTAACAGGTGTCCACATACTTTTGTATATATAGTGTACATTAATCTAGAGCTCCAGATTCAAGCTGGTTTAAGTCACTAGTATGTAAAATAGTGTATCTTAAGACCGACAATCAAACATGACATGTACGCAAAATGATGAATGTGATCATCATTATGTGCATACTTTATTTCATGGACTTGAATATTGTTATTGTGGTGATGCTGCTCTTCTGACGGTAAAGGTCTGATAGAGGATACTGACAAGGGCTTCTACCAAACATCATCTGGTCTGGTCCCCGTTTTGTTCACAAGCCTGACATCAAAGCCTGACATCTCTCTTCCATAGTCTGGTCCCAGACCTGTTTCTGCTGTCCTGCTAAAATGACTATAGGTGTTGGCTTGGCTGCAACACGAACCGATCTGACACCAGGCTACCTCTTCCATCCACCTCTTCCATCTTTTGTCATTCTTCTACTCTGGGTTTGGAAGCGGCGCAGACAGAGTATGATTATACACCAACACGTTCCATGCTGTCTGTCAGTTGGTTGGTTGTCTCTCTCAAAAAGCTGTTGAATATTTTCATTATGCTAATAATGTGTATACCAGTATTGGGCGGCAGGTAGCTTAGTGGGTAAGAGCGTTGTGCCAGTAACCGAAAGGTCGCTGGTTCTAATCCCCGAGCCGACTAGGTGAAAAATCTGTCTGTGCCCTTGAGCAAGGCACTTAACCCCAATTGCTCCTGTAAGTCGCTCTGGATAAGAGCGTCTGCTAAATGACTCAAATGTAAATGTAAATATATCACGTCTTCACTATTTCTGAGAATGGTGCCTCCTTCCTGAATTAAGCAATAATGTTTTGAAAGTGTGCAGAAACGTGATGACGGGACTATATTGATGTTGATTAAATATGAACGATATTAACGGGCAGAATCATACAACATTCCCTGGCTTGGGCTACAATGTCATAGCCTGTGTTGTCTTTCCAACTCTTATGGTGACAATGACCATTGGCGTTAGCCTGGATCCCAGATCTGTTTGTGCTTTTACCTACTTCATGCTGTTATTCAAGCCAAGACAAGGGGTGGCAAGGTGGCACAAACAGACTGGTACCCAGGCTACATTGGAGTTGGAAAGACTGCACAAGCAGATCTGGGATCCAGGCTAACTACCTGCCTTGAACCTCCTGCTGTCTAACATGTAAAGCTGCCTAACGCCACCATAGACTGACCGACGCTACATCAACTCCACTCTATCCACCAGCACAGCATTTAAACTGATATAGACTGACCGACGCTACATCAACTCCACTCTATCCACCAGCACAGCATTTAAACGGCTATTATTTAGACCCTAAACGGCTCGAGCCACTGGGCCTGGGGACGAGATTAGTAAAGGTGTAATCTCTAGCAGCCACTGAGCCGTGGTCCTCTGTAGCTCAGCTGGTAGAGCACGGCGCTTGTAACGCCAAGGTAGTGGGTTCGATCCCCGGGACCACCCATACACAAAAAAATGTATGCACGCATGACTGTAAGTCGCTTTGGATAAAAGCGTCTGCTAAATGGCATATTATTATTATTATTATTATTATTATTATTATTATTATTATTAGTAAAGGTGTAATCTCTAGCAGCCACTGAGCCTGGGGATGAGATTAGTAAAGGTGTAATCTCTAGCAGCCACTGAGCCTGGGGATGAGATTAGTAAAGGTGTAATCTCTAGCAGCCACTGAGCCTGGGGATGAGATTAGTAAAGGTGTAATCTCTAGCAGCCACTGAGCCTGGGGATGAGATTAGTAAAGGTGTAATCTCTAGCCACTGAGCCAAGGTGTAATGGGAAATAAATACACGTTATCATGGAACAGAATGGTGAATTAATTTGCATGACATTACTTCAAATGTAAAATGGGATTTTATTCTATAAAAAATAGATTGTTAGATGTGTAAAACTGAAGTGGGTTTTACCTTCATCAAAAGCTTTGGTTTCTGTTCATCTGTTGGCTCTACTTTACATAGTTATGCAACAATGGATTTCTACAGGAAGTCCTCCATAGACCTACCAAGCCTTGGTCTGGCCCCAGATCTGGTTGTACCGTCTAACCAACTCCTAAACAGTGTTTTGACATGACAATGACCATAAGAGTTGGATATACAGTTGACACATATACAAACTGATCTGGGTCCAGGCTAACAAAAGCCCTACATCTGTGAGCTAACCGGAGTCTGGTGAAGTAGCCCTTAGATGCTGGGTCAGTTTAGCATTTTCGACTAACTAATGGTTAAGGTTAGGATTGGGGGAGGGGAAGCTGATCCTAAATCTTTACCTAAGGGAAACTTCACCCCAGAGTAATCTAACTGCACAGTGGAACACAGCCTGGTCTCACAGACGTAATATAGTATACTAATTAGTATATGTTGCGTTTTGTTACATGAGACAGATGGTTACTTAAGGAAAAAAACGAAAGTAGGATGGTTAGTCGGGGTGGATGGTGGGCGTACAACGCCAACGTCTAGCAACCGTTGCTACTTTGCAACTACTTAACATGTTAGTTAACCCTTCCACTAACCTTAACCCTTTAACCTAACTCCTAAACTAACTAATGTTAGCCACCTAACTAGAATTCGTAACATATTATACATTTAGCAAATTTGTAACATAAAATACGAATTGTAATTCGTAAACATATATGAAATGGGTGACGGACATCCACAAATTAATACATACCATACAAAACGTAAAATCATACTCGGATTTACTGGACAAAGATTTTTTCTTAAACGAGTCTGACGTGAAGGATTTACTTCAGACCCCCGACAAGGCCCAAATCCCCGTCATTCGCAGGAGAAAGAGATGGAGATATCGTGGACGTAGGTCGGGGTGCCTTGTAAGCATCCGACGGTGAGCGAGTAAACTGCCTCTTCCATCAATCCTATTAGCCAATGTTCAATCATTGGATAACAAAATTGACGAGCTACGATCACGTATATCCTACCAACGGGACATTAAAAAATGTAATATCTTATGTTTCACCGAGTCGTGGCTGAACGACGACAATGATAACATTCAGCTAGCGGGCTATACGCTACATCGGCAGGATAGAACGGCTGACTCCGGTAAGACAAGGGGTGGCGGTCTGTGTATATTTGTAAACAGCTGGTGCACAAAATCAAATACTAAGGAAGTCTCGAGGTTTTGCTCGCCTGAGGTAGAGTATCTTATGATAAGCTGTAGACCACACTATTTACCAAGAGAGTTTTCATCTATATTTTTCATAGCTGTCTATTTACCATCACAAACCGATGCTGGCACTAAGACCGCACTCATTGAGCTGTATAAGGCCATAAGCAAACAGGAAAATGCTCATCCAGAGGTGGCGCTCCTAGTGGCCGGGGACTTTAATGCAGGGAAACTTAAATCCGTTTTACCTAATTTCTACCAGCATGTTAAATGTGCAACCAGAGAGGAAAAAACTAGACCACCTTTACTCCACCACAGAGACGCGTCCAAAGCTCTCCCTCGCCATCCATTTGGCAAATCTGACCATAATTCTATCCTCCTGATTCCTGCTTACAAGCAAAAACTAAAGCAGGAATAGTCCCTGTGCCCAAGAACACAAAGGTAACCTGCCTAAATGAGTACAGACCCGTAGCACTCACATCTGTAGCCATGAAGTGCTTTGAAAGGCTGGTCATGGCTCACATCAACACCATTATCCCAGAAACCCTAGACCCACTCCAATTTGCATACCGCCCCAACAGATTCACACACGGCCCTTTCCCACCTGGACAAAAGGAACACCTACGTGAGAATGCTATTCATTGACTACAGCTCAGCGTTCAACACCATAGTGCCCTCAAAGCTCATCACTAAGCTAAGGATCCTGGGACTAAACACCTCCCTCTGCAATTGGATCCTGGACTTCCTGACGGGCCGCCCCCAGGTGGTAAGGGTAGGTAACAACACATCTGCCACACTGATCCTCAACACGGGGGTCCCTCAGGGGTGCGTGCTCAGTCCCCTCCTGTACTCCCTGTTCACCCATGACTGCATGGCCAGGCACGACTCCAACATCATCATTAAGTTTGCCGACGACACAATAGTGGTAGGCCTGATCACCGACAACGATGAGACAGCCTATAGGGAGGAGGTCAGAGACATGGCCATGTGGTGCCAGGATAACAACCTCTCCCTCAACGTGACCAAGACAAAGGAGATGATTGTGGACTACAGGAAAAAAAAGAGGACTGAGCACGCCCCCATTCTCATCGACGGGGCTGTAGTGGAGCAGGTTGAGAGCTTCAAGTTCCTTGGTGTCCACATCACAAACAAACTATCATGGTCCAAACACACCAAGACAGTCGTGAAGAGGGCACGACAAAGCCTATTCCCCCTCAGGAGACTGAAAAGATTTTGCATGATCCTCAGATCCTCAAAAAGATCTACAGCTGCACCATCGAGAGCATCCTGACTGGTTGCATCACCGCCTGGTATGGCAACTGCTCGGCCTCCGACCGCAAGGCACTACAGAGGGTAGTGCGTACGGCCCAGTACATCACTGGGGCCAAGCTTCCTGCCATCCAGGACCTCTATACCAGGCGGTGTCAGAGGAAGGCCCTCAAAATTGTCAAAGACTCCAGCCACCCTAGTCATAGCCTGTTCTCTCTGCTACCTCATGGCAAGCGGTACCGGAGCGCCAAGTCTAGGTCCAAAAGACTTCTCAACAGTTTCTACCCCCAAGCCATAAGACTCCTAAACAGCTAATCATGGCTACAATTGCCTCTGTATCGGTACCCCCTGTATATAGTGTCATTTTTACTGTTATTTTACTGCTTTTATTTTCTAATTATCTATTGTTTACTTAACACTTATTTTTCTTAAATCTGCATTGTTGGTTAAGGGCTTGTAAGTAAGCATTTCACTGTAAGGTCTACACCTGTTGTATTCGGCGCATGTGACAAATAAAATGTGATTTGATTTGAATAATAGGAAATGATCTGAGACCAGGTTGTGGAACAAGGTACTAGCTACAGATCAGGGCAGGTACTCTGAAATACCGTTATCAAGTGCATTACACACACACACTGTATTTTGTCATCCAGATATTGTCAGTGTATGAATTTATATTTATCGCTGTACTATGCTTTTTCAGTGTTTATTTATTAAATAAAAAAACTAAAACTGGCAACAAGTTTTTTTTTTTTTTGCCGCTCATTTAAATATTTAGCAAAACACTAAGGATAGAGGTTTATGTGTTCTTGTGTTAATATTGGCAACCACTGCACCAAGCTAAATGATACATGGACAAGTTGGTTAATCTTGACCCTCCCCTGTTAGTTACTGATTGACTGGGGACCAGATATGAGTGATGTTGACCCTCCCCTGTTAGTTATTGATTGACTGGGGACCTGATATGAGTGATGTTGTGTAACAAAGATCGTTGCTGTCTTTTTCAAACTGATGATCAATTACAGTGCAGAGATGGGCTTTGGGAACGTTCCACGTATCGGTTTTCACATGGAAAGCAGTGACATAGCGGTGTTAAGGAACTTCCAGTATATTTTAGAAGCCTGAGTTATGGACATACAGGATGACCATGGTCAGCTTGACTGGAATGAAACGCCCCTAAAACAGTGACCCAGATCAAGGCTATGTCCCAAATGGCACCCTATTCCCTATATAGTGCACTACTTTAGACCAGAGAATGGCACCCTATTCCCTATATAGTGAACTACTTTAGACCAAAGAATGGAACCCTATTCCATATATAGTGCACTACTTTAGACCAGAGAATGGCACCCTATTCCCTATATAGTGCACTACTTTTGACCAGAGAATGGCACCCTATTCCCTATATAGTGCACTACTTTTGACCAGAGAATGGCACCCTATTCCCTATATAGTGCACTACTTTAGACCAGAGAATGGCACCCTATTCCCTATATAGTGCACTACTTTTGACCAGAGAATGGTACCCTATTCCCTATATAGTGCACTACTTTAGACCAGAGAATGGCACCCTATTCCCTATATAGTGCACTACTTTTGACCAGACAATGGAACCCTATTCCCTATATAGTGCACTACTTTAGACCAGAGGTCTGTGGGCCTTGGTCACAAGTAGTGCACTAAGTAGGGGATAGGGTGCCCTTTGGAATGCAAGCAGTCTGAATCTCCACGTTGTCACTTACAGTGGGGAAAAAAAGTATTTAGTCAGCCACCAATTGTGCAAGTTCTCCCACTTAAAAAGATGAGAGAGGCCTGTAATTTTCATCATAGGTACACGTCAACTATGACAGACAAATTGAGAAAAAAAAATCCAGAAAATCACATTGTAGGATTTTTTATGAATTTATTTGCAAATTATGGTGGAAAATAAGTATTTGGTCACCTACAAACAAGCAAGATTTCTGGCTCTCACAGACCTGTAACTTCTTCCTTAAGAGGCTCCTCTGTCCTCCACTCGTTACCTGTATTAATGGCACCTGTTTGAACTTGTTATCAGTATAAAAGACACCTGTCCACAACCTCAAACAGTCACACTCCAAACTCCACTCTGGCCAAGACCAAAGAGCTGTCAAAGGACACCAGAAACAAAATTGTAGACCTGCACCAGGCTGGGAAGACTGAATCTGCAATAGGTAAGCAGCTTGGTTTGAAAAAATCAACTGTGGGAGCAATTATTAGGAAATGGAAGACATACAAGACCACTGATAATCTCCCTCGATCTGGGGCTCCACGCAAGATCTCACCCCGTGGGGTCAAAATGATCACAAGAACGGTGAGCAAAAATCCCTGAACCACACGGGGGGACCTAGTGAATGACCTGCAGAGAGCTGGGACCAAAGTAACAAAGCCTACCATCAGTAACACACTACGCCACCAGGGACTCAAATCCTGCAGTGCAGGCGTGTCCCCCTGCTTAAGCCAGTACATGTCCAGGCCCATCTGAAGTTTGCTAGAGTGCATTTGGATGATCCAGAAGAGGATTGGGAGAATGTCATATGGTCAGATGAAACCAAAATATAACTTTTTGGTAAAAACTCAACTCGTCATGTTTGGAGGACAAAGAATGCTGAGTTGCATCCAAAGAACACCATACCTACTGTGAAGCATGGGGGTGGAAACATCATGCTTTGGGGCTGTTTTTCTGCAAAGGGACCAGGACGACTGATCCGTGTAAAGGAAAGAATGAATGGTACCATGTATCGTGAGATTTTGAGTGAAAACCTCCTTCCATCAGCAAGAGCATTGAAGATGAAACGTGGCTGGGTCTTTCAGCATGACAATGATCCCAAACACACTGCCCGGGCAATGAAGGAGTGGCTTCGTAAGAAGCATTTCAAGGTCCTGGAGTGGCCTAGCCAGTCTCCAGATCTCAACCCCATAGAACATCTTTGGAGGGAGTTGAAAGTCTGTGTTGCCCAGCGACAGCCCCAAAACATCACTGCTCTAGAGGACATCTGCATGGAGGAATGGGCCAAAATACCAGCAACAGTGTGTGAAAACCTTGTGAAGACTTACAGAAAACGTTTGACCTGTGTCATTGCCAACAAAGGGTATATAACAAAGTATTGAGAAACTTTTGTTATTGACCAAATACTTATTTTCCACCATAATTTGCAAATAAATTCACTAAAAATCCTACAATGTGATTTTCAGGATTTTTTTTTTTCATTTTGTCTGTCATAGTTGACGTGTACATATGATGAAAATTACAGGCCTCTCTCATCTTTTTAAGTGGGAGAACTTGCACAATTGGTGGCTGACTAAATACTTTTTTCCCCCACTGTATCTATGAGAACTCACTAGCCCTCCCTCCTGCAGTCATATGAAGCCTGTTGTTTTCCCCGCGTCATACAGCCTGTGACTAAATCAATGACTTTACCCTCACTGGCTATTGAGGATCAGTGACATCACAATGGCCGGACTGTGTCCTAAATGGCAGCCTTTTTCCTGGATGGACTGGTACTGATGGACTGGTACTGATGGGCTGGTACTGATGGACTGGTACTGATGGATGGACTGGTACTGATGGACTGGTACTGATGGACTGGTGCTGATGGACTGGTACTGATGGATGGACTGGTACTGATGGACTGGTACTGATGGATGGGCTGGTACTGATGGACTGGTACTGATGGGCTGGTACTGATGGATGGACTGGTACTGATGGACTGGTACTGATGGATGGACTGGTACTGATGGGCTGGTACTGATGGATGGACTGGTACTGATGGACTGGTACTGATGGACTGGTACTGATGGATGGACTGGTACTGATGGATGGACTGGTACTGATGGACTGGTACTGATGGACTGGTACTGATGGATGGACTGGTACTGATGGATGGACTGGTACTGATGGACTGGTACTGATGGACTGGTACTGATGGATGGACTGGTACTGATGGACTGGTACTGATGGATGGACTGGTACTGATGGACTGGTACTGATGGACTGGTACTGATAGATGGACTGGTACTGATGGACTGGAACTGATGGATGGGCTGGTACTGATGGACTGGTACTGATGGGCTGGTACTGATGGATGGACTGGTACTGATGGACTGGTACTGATGGGCTGGTACTGATGGATGGACTGGTACTGATGGACTGGTACTGATGGACTGGTACTGATGGATGGACTGGTACTGATGGATGGACTGGTACTGATGGACTGGTACTGATGGACTGGTACTGATGGATGGACTGGTACTGATGGATGGACTGGTACTGATGGACTGGTACTGATGGATGGACTGGTACTGATGGACTGGTACTGATGGATGGACTGGTACTGATGGATGGACTGGTACTGATGGACTGGTACTGATGGACTGGTACTGATGGATGGGCTGGTACTGATGGACTGGTACTGATGGACTGGTACTGATGGACTGGTACTGATGGCCTGGTACTGATGGGTTGGTACTGATGGACTGGTACTGATGGATGGACTGGTACTAATGGACTGGTACTAATGGACTGGTACTGATGGATGGACTGGTACTGATGGATGGACTGGTACTGATGGACTGGTACTGATGGACTGGTACTGATGGACTGGTACTGATGGATGGACTGGTACTGATGGACTGGTACTGATGGACTGGTACTGATGGACTGGTACTGATGGATGGACTGGTACTGATGGATGGACTGGTACTGATGGGCTGGTACTGATGGACTGGTACTGATTGATGGACTGGTACTGATTGATGGACTGGTACTGATGGACTGGTACTGATGGATGGACTGGTACTGATGGACTGGTACTAATGGACTGGTACTGATGGACTGGTACTGATGGACTGGTACTGATGGACTGGTACTGATGGACTGGTACTAATGGACTGGTACTGATGGACTGGTACTAATGGACTGGTACTGATGGACTGGTACTGGTACTGATGGACTGGTACTGATGGATGGACTGGTACTGATGGACTGGTACTGATGGATGGACTGGTACTGATGGACTGGTACTGATGGATGGACTGGTACTGATGGATGGACTGGTACTGATGGACTGGTACTGATGGATGGGCTGGTAATGATGGACTGGTACTGATGGGCTGGTACTGATGGATGGACTGGTACTGATGGACTGGTACTGATGGGCTGGTACTGATGGATGGACTGGTACTGATGGACTGGTACTGATGGATGGACTGGTACTGATGGACTGGTACTGATGGACTGGTACTGATGGATGGACTGGTACTGCTGGATGGACTGGTACTGATGGACTGGTACTGATGGATGGACTGGTACTGATGGACTGGTACTGATGGATGGACTGGTACTGATGGACTGGTACTGATGGATGGACTGGTACTGATGGATGGGCTGGTACTGATGGACTGGTACTGATGGACTGGTACTGATGGGCTGGTACTGATGGATGGACTGGTACTGATGGATGGACTGGTACTGATGGACTGGTACTGATGGGCTGATACTGATGGATGGACTGGTACTGATGGACTGGTACTGATGGACTGGTACTGATGGATGGACTGGTACTGATGGATGGACTGGTACTGATGGACTGGTACTGATGGACTGGTACTGATGGGCTGGTACTGATGGACTGGTACTGATGGACTGGTACTGATGGATGGACTGGTACTGATGGACTGGTACTGATGGACTGGTACTGATGGATGGACTGGTACTGATGGATGGACTGGTACTGATGGATGGATTGGTACTGATGGATGGACTGGTACTGATGGACTGGTACTGATGGACTGGTACTGATGGATGGACTGGTACTGATGGACTGGTACTGATGGACTGGTACTGATGGACTGGTACTGATGGATGGACTGGTACTGATGGACTGGTACTGATGGCCTGGTACTGATGGCCTGGTACTGATGGGTTGGTACTGATGGACTGGTACTGATGGACTGGTACTGATGGATGGACTGGTACTAATGGACTGGTACTAATGGACTGGTACTGATGGATGGACTGGTACTGATGGACTGGTACTGATGGACTGGTACTGATGGACTGGTACTGATGGACTGGTACTGATGGATGGACTGGTACTGATGGACTGGTACTGATGGACTGGTACTGATGGACTGGTACTGATGGATGGACTGGTACTGATTGATGGGCTGGTACTGATGGACTGGTACTGATTGATGGACTGGTACTGATGGACTGGTACTGATGGATGGACTGGTACTGATGGACTGGTACTGATGGACTGGTACTGATGGACTGGTACTAATGGACTGGTACTGATGGACTGGTACTGATGGACTGGTACTGATGGATGGACTGGTACTGATGGATTGGTACTGATGGATGGACTGGTACTGATGGACTGGTACTGATGGACTGGTACTGATGGATGGACTGGTACTGATGGACTGGTACTGATGGACTGGTACTGATGGACTGGTACTGATGGATGGACTGGTACTGATGGACTGGTACTGATGGCCTGGTACTGATGGCCTGGTACTGATGGGTTGGTACTGATGGACTGGTACTGATGGACTGGTACTGATGGATGGACTGGTACTAATGGACTGGTACTAATGGACTGGTACTGATGGATGGACTGGTACTGATGGACTGGTACTGATGGACTGGTACTGATGGACTGGTACTGATGGATGGACTGGTACTGATGGACTGGTACTGATGGACTGGTACTGATGGACTGGTACTGATGGATGGACTGGTACTGATGGATGGACTGGTACTGATGGGCTGGTACTGATGGACTGGTACTGATTGATGGACTGGTACTGATGGACTGGTACTGATGGATGGACTGGTACTGATGGACTGGTACTGATGGACTGGTACTGATGGACTGGTACTGATGGACTGGTACTGGTACTGATGGACTGGTACTGATGGATGGACTGGTACTGATGGACTGGTACTGATGGATGGACTGGTACTGATGGACTGGTACTGATGGACTGGTACTGATGGACTGGTACTGATGGATGGACTGGTACTGATGGATTGGTACTGATGGATGGACTGGTACTGATGGACTGGTACTGATGGATGGGCTGGTACTGATGGACTGGTACTGATGGGCTGGTACTGATGGATGGACTGGTACTGATGGACTGGTACTGATGGATGGACTGGTACTGATGGACTGGTACTGATGGATGGACTGGTACTGATGGATGGGCTGGTACTGATGGACTGGTACTGATGGACTGGTACTGATGGATGGACTGGTACTGCTGGATGGACTGGTACTGATGGACTGGTACTGATGGATGGACTGGTACTGATGGACTGGTACTGATGGATGGACTGGTACTGATGGACTGGTACTGATGGATGGACTGGTACTGATGGATGGGCTGGTACTGATGGACTGGTACTGATGGACTGGTACTGATGGACTGGTACTGATGGATGGACTGGTACTGATGGATGGACTGGTACTGATGGACTGGTACTGATGGGCTGGTACTGATGGATGGACTGGTACTGATGGACTGGTACTGATGGACTGGTACTGATGGATGGACTGGTACTGATGGATGGACTGGTACTGATGGATGGACTGGTACTGATGGACTGGTACTGATGGGCTGGTACTGATGGACTGGTACTGATGGACTGGTACTGATGGACTGGTACTGATGGATGGACTGGTACTGATGGATGGACTGGTACTGATGGATGGATTGGTACTGATGGATGGACTGGTACTGATGGACTGGTACTGATGGACTGGTACTGATGGATGGACTGGTGCTGATGGCCTGGTACTGATGGCCTGGTACTGATGGCCTGGTACTGATGGACTGGTACTGATGGATGGACTGGTACTAATGGACTGGTACTGATGGATGGACTGGTACTGATGGATGGACTGGTACTGATGGACTGGTACTGAGGACTGGTACTGATGGACTGGTACTGATGGATGGACTGGTACTGATGGACTGGTACTGATGGGCTGGTACTGATGGATGGACTGGTACTGATGGATGGACTGGTACTGATGGGCTGGTACTGATGGACTGGTACTGATTGATGGACTGGTACTGATTGATGGACTGGTACTGATGGACTGGTACTGATGGATGGACTGGTACTGATGGACTGGTACTAATGGACTGTACTGATTGGACTGGTACTGATGGATGGACTGGTACTGATGGACTGGTACTGATGGACTGGTACTAATGGACTGGTACTGATGGACTGGTACTGATGTACTGGTACTGATGGGCTGGCTACAGATGGATGGACTGGTTACTGATTGGACTGGTACTGATGGATGGACTGGTTGATGGACGGTCTGATGGACTGACTTACTGATGGACTGGTACAGATGGAGACTGTTACTGATGGACTGTACTGATGGATGGACTGGTACTGATGACGGCTACTGATCGGGCTGGTACTGACTGGTACGATGACTGTACTGATGGATGGACTGGTTACTGATGGGCTGGGTACTGATGGACTGGTACTGATGGACTGGTACTGATGGGCTGGTACTGATGGGCTGGTACTAATGGACTGGTACTGATGGATGGACTGGTACTGATGGATGGACTGGTACTGATGGTATGGACCTGGTACCTGATGGACTGGTACTGATGGATGGACTGGTACTGATGGACTGTACGGATGGACTGGTACGTGATGGAGTGGACTGGTACTGTTGGATGGACTGGTACTGATGGACTGGTACTGATGGACTGGTACTGATGGATGGACTGGTACTGATGGACTGGTACTGATGGATGGACTGGTACTGATGTGCTGGTACTGATGGACTGGTACTGATGGACTGGTACTGATGGGCTGGTACTGATGGACTGGTACTGATGGACTGGTACTGATGGGCTGGTACTGATGGATGGACTGGTACTGATGGACTGGTACTGATGGACTGGTACTGATGGACTGGTACTGATGGATGGACTGGTACTGATGGACTGGTACTGATGGACTGGTACTGATGGATGGACTGGTACTGATGGACTGGCGTGGCGAGAAGCTGTCTCCGCACCACGTGCTCTCACCACTGGTGTCCCCCAGGGCTCAGTTCTAGGCCCTCTCCTATTCAAATCAAATCAAATCAAATCAAATCAAATTTTATTGGTCACATGCGCCGAATACAACAGGTGCAGACATTACAGTGAAATGCTTACTTACAGCCCTTAACCAACAGTGCATTTATTTTAAACAAAAAAGTAAGAATAAAACAACAACAAAAAAGTGTTGAGAAAAAAAGAGCAGAAGTAAAAATAAAGTGACAGTAGGGAGGCTATATATACAGGGGGGTACCGTTGCAGAGTCAATGTGCGGGGGCACCGGCTAGTTGAGGTAGTTGAGGTAATATGTACATGTGGGTAGAGTTAAAGTGACTATGCATAAATACTTAACAGAGTAGCAGCAGCGTAAAAAGTATGGGGGTGGGGGGGCAGTGCAAATAGTCCGGGTAGCCATGATTAGCTGTTCAGGAGTCTTATGGCTTGGGGGTAGAAGCTGTTGAGAAGTCTTTTGGACCTAGACTTGGCACTCCGGTACCGCTTGCCGTGCGGTAGCAGAGAGAACAGTCTATGACTAGGGTGACTGGAGTCTTTGACAATTTTGAGGGCCTTCCTCTGACACCGCCTGGTATAGAGGTCCTGGATGGCAGGGAGCTTTGCCCCTGTGATGTACTGGGCCGTACGCACTACCCTCTGTAGTGCCTTGCGGTCAGAGGCCAAGCAGTTGCCATACCAGGCGGTGATGCAACCAGTCAGGATGCTCTCGATGGTGCAGCTGTAGAATTTTTTGAGGATCTGAGGACCCATGCCAAATCTTTTTAGTCTCCTGAGGGGGAATAGGCTTTGTCGTGCCCTCTTCACGACTGTCTTGGTGTGTTTGGACCATGATAGTTCGTTGGTGATGTGGACACCAAGGAACTTGAAGCTCTCAACCTGTTCCACTACAGCCCCGTCGATGAGAATGGGGGCGTGCTCAGTCCTCTTTTTTTTCCTGTAGTCCACAATCATCTCCTTTGTCTTGGTCACGTTGAGGGAGAGGTTGTTGTCCTGGCACCACACGGCCAGATCTCTGACCTCCTCCCTATAGTCTGTCTCATCGTTGTCGGTGATCAGGCCTACCACTGTTGTGTCGTCCCCAAACTTAATGATGGTGTTGGAGTCGTGCCTGGCCATGCAGTCATGGGTGAACAGAGAGTACAGGAGGGGACTGAGCACGCACCCCTGAGGGGCCCCCGTGTTGAGGATCAGTGTGGCAGATGTGTTGTTACCTACCATTACCACCTGGGGGCGGCCCGTCAGGAAGTCCAGGATCCAGTTGCAGAGGGAGGTGTTTAGTCCCAGGATCCTTAGCTTAGTGATGAGCTTAGAGGGCACTATGGTGTTGAATGCTGAGCTGTAGTCAATGAATAGCATTCTCGCTATACACCAAGTCACTTGGCTCTGTCATATCCTCACATGGCCTCTCCTATCATTGCTACGCTGACGATACACAACTAATCTTCTCCTTTCCCCCTTCTGATAACCAGGCGGCGAATCGCATCTCTGCATGTCTGGCAGACATATCAGTATGGATGACGGATCATCACCTTAAGCTGAACCCTGGCAAGACGGAGCTGCTCTTCCTCCCGGGGAAGGACTGCCCGTTCCATGATCTCGCCATCACGGTTGACAACTCCGTTGTGTCCTCCTCCCAGAGTGCGAAGAGCCTTGGCGTGACCCTGGACAACACCCTGTCGTTCTCCGCTAACATCAAGGCGGTGACCCGCTCCTGCAGGTTCATGCTCTACAACATTCGGAGAGTACGACCCTGCCTTACACAGGAAGCGGCACAGGTCCTAATCCAGGCACTTGTCATCTCCCGTCTGGATTACTGCAACTCGCTGTTGGCTGGCCTCCCTGCCTGTGCCATTAAACCCCTACAACTCATCCAGAATGCCGCAGCCAGTCTGGTGTTCAACCTTCCCAAGTTCTCTCACGTCACCCCGCTCCTCCGCCTACTCCACTGGCTTCCAGTTGAAGCTCGCATCCGTTACAAGACCATGGTGCTTGCTTATGGAGCAGTGAGGGGAACGGCACCTCTGTACCTTCGGGCTCTGATCAGTCCCTACACCCAAACGAGGGCATTGCGTTCATCCACCTCTGGCCTGCTGGCTCCCCTTCCTCAGCGGAAGCATAGTTCCCGCTCAGCCCAGTCAAAACTGTTCGCTGCTCTGGCACCCCAATGGTGGAACAAGCTCCCTCACGACGCCAGGACAGCGGAGTCACTCACCACCTTCCGGAGACATTTGAAACCCCACCTCTTTAAGGAATACCTGGGATAGGATAAAGTAATCCTTCTACCCCCCCCCCCCCCCCCCCCCCCCCAAAAAAAAAAATTGTAAAGTGGTTATCCCACTGGCTACAGGGTGAATGCACCAATTTGTGAGTCGCTCTGGATAAGAGCGTCTGCTAAATGACGTAAATGTGCCCTTGAGCAAGGCACTTAACCCTAATTGCTCCTGTAAGTCGCTCTGGATAAGAGCGTCTGCTAAATGACTAAAATGTAAATGTAAATGGTCCTGATGGACTGGTACTGATGGACTGGTACTGATGGATGGACTGGTACTGATGGATGGACTGGTACTGATGGACTGGTACTGATGGATGGACTGGTACTGATGGACTGGTACTGATGGACTGGTACTGATGGATGGACTGGTACTGATGGACTGGTACTGGTACTGATGGACTGGTACTGGTACTGATGGACTGGTACTGATGGATGGACTGGTACTGATGGACTGGTACTGATGGGCTGGTACTGATGGACTGGTACTGATGGATGGACTGGTACTGATGGACTGGTACTGATGGACTGGTACTGATGGATGGACTGGTACTGATGGATGGACTGGTACTGATGGACTGGTACTGATGGACTGGTACTGATGGATGGACTGGTACTGATGGACTGGTACTGATGGATGGACTGGTACTGATGGACTGGTACTGATGGATGGACTGGTACTGATGGACTGGTACTGGTACTGATGGACTGGTACTGATGGCCTGGTACTGGTACTGATGGGCTGGTACTGATGGATGGACTGGTACTGATGGACTGGTACTGATGGATGGACTGGTACTGATGGACTGGTACTGATGGACGGACTGGTACTGATGGATGGACTGGTACTGATGGACTGGTACTGATGGACTGGTACTGATGGATGGACTGGTACTGATGGACTGGTACTGATGGACTGGTACTGATGGATGGACTGGTACTGATGGACTGGTACTGATGGATGGACTGGTACTGATGGATGGACTGGTACTGATGGACTGGTACTGATGGACTGGTACTGATGGATGGACTGGTACTGATGGACTGGTACTGATGGATGGACTGGTACTGATGGACTGGTACTGATGGATGGACTGGTACTGATGGACTGGTACTGATGGACTGGTACGGATGGACTGGTACTGATGGACGGACTGGTACTGACGGATGGACTGGTACTGACGGATGGACTGGTACTGATGGATGGACTGGTACTGATGGATGGATGGACTGGTACTGATGGATGGACTGGTACTGATGGACTGGTACTGATGGATGGGCTGGTACTGATGGATGGACTGGTACTGATGGATGGACTGGTACTGATGGACTGGTACTGATGGACTGGTACTGGTACTGATGGACTGGTACTGATGGGCTGGTACTGATGGATGGACTGGTACTGATGGACTGGTACTGATGGATGGACTGGTACTGATGGACTGGTACTGATGGATGGACTGGTACTGATGGACTGGTACTGATGGACTGGTACTGATGGACGGACTGGTACTGATGGACTGGTACTGATGGACTTGTACTGATGGGCTGGTACTGATTGATGGACTGGTACTGATGGATGGACTGGTACTGATGGACTGGTACTGATGGACTGGTACTGATGGATGGACTGGTACTGATGGACTGGTACTGATGGACTGGTACTGATGGACTGGTACTGATGGATGGACTGGTACTGATGGACTGGTACTGATGGATGGACTGGTACTGATGGATGGATGGACTGGTACTGATGGATGGACTGGTACTGATGGACTGGTACTGATGGACTGGTACTGATGGGCTGGTACTGATGGGCTGGTACTGATGGGCTGGTACTGATGGATGGACTGGTACTGATGGGCTGGTACTGACGGGCTGGTACTGATGAATGGACTGGTACTGATGGATGGACTGGTACTGATGGACTGGTACTGATGGATGGACTGGTACTGATGGACTGGTACGGGTGGACTGGTACGGATGGACTGGTACTGATGGATGGACTGGTACTGAATGATGGACTGGTACTGATGGACTGGTACTGATGGACTGGTACTGATGGGCTGGTACTGATGGACTGGTACTGATGGATGGACTGGTACTGATGGACTGGTACTGATGGACTGGTACTGATGGATGGACTGGTACTGATGGACTGGTACTGATGGACTGGTACTGATAGATGGACTGGTACTGATGGATGTATCAGAGTGATGGACTGCGGTACTGATGGATGTATCAGAGTGATGGACTGGTACTGATGGATGTATCAGAGTGATGGACTGGTACTGATGGATGTATCAGAGTGATGGACTGGTACTGATGGATGTATCAGAGTGATGGACTGGTACTGATGGATGTATCAGAGTGATGGACTGGTACTGATGGATGTATCAGAGTGATGGACTGTGGTACTGATGGATGGACTGGTACTGATGGACTGGTACTGATGGATGGACTGGTACTGATGGACTGGTACTGATGGATGTATCAGAGTGATGGACTGGTACTGATGGATGTGTCAGAGTGATGGACTGGTACTGATGGATTGACTGGTACTGATGGACTGGTACTGATGGATGGACTGGTACTGATGGACTGGTACTGATGGATGTATCAGAGTGATGGACTGGTACTGATGGTTGTATCAGAGTGATGGACTGGTACTGATGGATGTATCAGAGTGATGGACTGGTACTGATGGATGTATCAGAGTGATGGACTGGTACTGATGGATGTATCAGAGTGATGGACTGGTACTGATGGATGTATCAGAGTGATGGACTGGTACTGATGGATGTATCAGAGTGATGGACTGCGGTACTGATGGATGTATCAGAGTGATGGACTGGTACTGATGGATGTATCAGAGGGATGGACTGTGGTACTGATGGATGTATCAGAGTGATGGACTGGTACTGATGGACTGGTACTGATGGATGGACTGGTACTGATGGACTGGTACTGATGGACTGTGGTACTGATGGATGTATCAGAGGGATGGACTGGTACTGATGGATGTATCAGAGTGATGGACTGGTACTGATGGATGTATCAGAGTGATGGACTGGTACTGATGGATGTATCAGAGTGATGGACTGGTACTGATGGATGTATCAGAGTGATGGACTGGTACTGATGGATGTATCAGAGGGATGGACTGTGGTACTGATGGATGTATCAGAGTGATGGACTGGTACTGATGGACTGGTACTGATGGATGGACTGGTACTGATGGACTGGTACTGATGGACTGTGGTACTGATGGATGTATCAGAGGGATGGACTGGTACTGATGGATGTATCAGAGTGATGGACTGGTACTGATGGATGTATCAGAGTGATGGACTGGTACTGATGGATGTATCAGAGTGATGGACTGGTACTGATGGATGTATCAGAGTGATGGACTGGTACTGATGGACTGGTACTGATGGATGTATCAGAGTGATGGACTGGTACTGATGGACTGGTACTGATGGATGTGTCAGAGTGATGGACTGGTACTGATGGACGTATCAGAGTGATGGGCTGGTACGGATGGATGGACTGGTACTGATGGATGGACTGGTACTGATGGACGGACTGGTACTGACGGATGGACTGGTACTGATGGATGGACTGGTACTGATGGATGGACTGGTACTGATGGATGGACTGGTACTGATGGACTGGTACTGATGGATGGGCTGGTACTGATGGATGGACTGGTACTGATGGATGGACTGGTACTGATGGACTGGTACTGATGGACTGGTACTGATGGACTGGTACTGGTACTGATGGACTGGTACTGATGGATGGACTGGTACTGATGGGCTGGTACTGATGGATGGACTGGTACTGATGGACTGGTACTGATGGATGGACTGGTACTGATGGACTGGTACTGATGGATGGACTGGTACTGATGGACTGGTACTGATGGACTGGTACTGATGGACGGACTGGTACTGATGGACTGGTACTGATGGGCTGGTACTGATGGATGGACTGGTACTGATGGATGGACTGGTACTGATGGACTGGTACTGATGGACTGGTACTGATGGATGGACTGGTACTGATGGACTGGTACTGATGGACTGGTACTGATGGACTGGTACTGATGGATGGACTGGTACTGATGGACTGGTACTGATGGATGGACTGGTACTGATGGACTGGTACTGATGGGCTGGTACTGATGGATGGACTGGTACTGATGGATGGACTGGTACTGATGGACTGGTACTGATGGGCTGGTACTGATGGATGGAATGGTACTGATGGATGGACTGGTACTGATGGATGGACTGGTACTGATGGATGGACTGGTACGGATGGACTGGTACGGATGGACTGGTACTGATGGATGGACTGGTACTGATGGATGGACTGGTACTGATGGACTGGTACTGATGGACTGGTACTGATGGGCTGGTACTGATGGGCTGGTACTGATGGACTGGTACTGATGGATGGACTGGTACTGATGGACTGGTACTGATGGACTGGTACTGATGGATGTATCAGAGGGATGGACTGGTACTGATGGATGTATCAGAGTGATGGACTGGTACTGATGGATGTATCAGAGTGATGGACTGGTACTGATGGATGTATCAGAGTGATGGACTGGTACTGATGGATGTATCAGAGTGATGGACTGGTACTGATGGATGTATCAGAGTGATGGACTGGTACTGATGGATGTATCAGAGTGATGGACTGGTACTGATGGATGTATCAGAGTGATGGACTGGTACTGATGGACTGGTACTGATGGATGTATCAGAGTGATGGACTGGTACTGATGGATGTATCAGAGTGATGGACTGGTACTGATGGACTGGTACTGATGGATGTATCAGAGTGATGGACTGGTACTGATGGATGTATCAGAGTGATGGACTGGTACTGATGTACGGGTACTGATGGATGTATCAGAGTGATGGACTGGTACTGATGGATGTATCAGAGTGATGGACTGGTACTGATGGACTGGTACTGATGGATGTATCAGAGTGATGGACTGGTACTGATGGATGTATCAGAGTGATGGACTGGTACTGATGGATGTATCAGAGTGATGGACTGGTACTGATGGATGTATCAGAGTGATGGACTGGTACTGATGGACTGGTACTGATGGATGGACTGGTACTGATGGATGTATCAGAGTGATGGACTGGTACTGATGGATGTATCAGAGTGATGGACTGGTACTGATGGATGTATCAGAGTGATGGACTGGTACTGATGGATGTATCAGAGTGATGGACTGGTACTGATGGATGTGTCAGAGTGATGGACTGGTACTGATGGATGTATCAGAGTGATGGACTGGTACTGATGGATGTATCAGAGTGATGGACTGGTACTGATGGATGTATCAGAGTGATGGACTGGTACTGATGGATGTATCAGAGTGATGGACTGGTACTGATGGATGTATCAGAGTGATGGACTGGTACTGATGGATGTATCAGAGTGATGGACTGGTACTGATGGATGTATCAGAGTGATGGACTGGTACTGATGGATGTATCAGAGTGATGGACTGGTACTGATGGATGTATCAGAGTGATGGACTGGTACTGATGGATGTATCAGAGTGATGGACTGGTACTGATGGATGTATCAGAGTGATGGACTGGTACTGATGGATGTATCAGAGTGATGGACTGGTACTGATGGATGTATCAGAGTGATGGACTGTGGTACTGATAGATGTATCAGAGTGATGGACTGGTACTGATGGATGTATCAGAGTGATGGACTGGTACTGATGGATGTATCAGAGTGATGGACTGGTACTGATGGACTGGTACTGATGGACGTATCAGAGTGATGGACTGGTACTGATGGATGTATCAGAGTGATGGACTGGTACTGATGGACTGGTACTGATGGATGTATCAGAGTGATGGACTGGTACTGATGGACTGGTACTGATGGATGTATCAGAGTGATGGACTGGTACTGATGGATGTATCAGAGTGATGGACTGGTACTGATGGATGTATCAGAGTGATGGACTGGTACTGATGGACTGGTACTGATGGATGTATCAGAGTGATGGACTGGTACTGATGGATGTATCAGAGTGATGGACTGGTACTGATGGATGTATCAGAGTGATGGACTGGTACTGATGGATGTATCAGAGTGATGGACTGTGGTACTGATGGACTGGTACTGATGGACTGGTACTGATGGATGTATCAGAGTGATGGACTGGTACTGATGGATGTATCAGAGTGATGGACTCTGGTACTGATGGATGTATCAGAGTGATGGACTGGTACTGATGGATGTATCAGAGTGATGGACTGGTACTGATGGATGTATCAGAGTGATGGACTGTGGTACTGATGGACTGGTACTGATGGATGTATCAGAGTGATGGACTGGTACTGATGGATGTATCAGAGTGATGGACTGGTACTGATGGATGTATCAGAGTGATGGACTGTGGTACTGATGGACTGGTACTGATGGACTGGTACTGATGGATGTATCAGAGTGATGGACTGGTACTGATGGATGTATCAGAGTGATGGACTGGTACTGATGGATGTATCAGAGTGATGGACTGGTACTGATGGATGTATCAGAGTGATGGACTGGTACTGATGGACTGGTACTGATGGATGTATCAGAGTGATGGACTGTGGTACTGATGGATGGACTGTGGTACTGATGGATGTATCAAGAGTGATGGACTGGTACTGATGGATGTATCAGAGTGATGGACTGGTACTGATGGATGTATCAGAGTGATGGACTGGTACTGATGGATGTATCAGAGTGATGGGCTGGTACTGATGGACTGGTACTGATGGATGGACTGGTACTGATGGATGTATCAGAGTGATGGACTGGTACTGATGGATGTATCAGAGTGATGGACTGCGGTTTGTTGATGTCAACATTGTGAACAGAGTGCCCCGTGGTGGCGGTGGTGTTATGGTACGGGCAGGCATAAGCTACGGACAACGAACACAATTGCATTTTATCAATGGCAATTTGAATGCAGCGATACCGTGACGAGATCCTGAGGCCCATTGTCATGCCATTCATCCACCGCCATCACCTCATGTTTCAGCATAATGCATGGCCCCATGTCGCAAGGATCTGGACACAATTCCTGGAAGCTGAACATGTCCCAGTTCATCCATGGCCTGCATACTCACCAGACATGTCACCCATTGAGCATGTTTGGGATGCTCTGGATTGACATGTACCACAGAGTGTTCCAGGTCCCGCCAATATCCAGCAACTTCGCACAGCTATTGAAGAGGAGTGGGATAACATTCCACAATCAACAGCCTGGTCAACTCTAGGCACACTTAACCAGCATGGCTACCACAGCATTCTGCAGCAATACGCCATTCCCACTAAGCCCAAACCAGATGGGATAACCTGGGGCGGCGCACAATTGGCCCAGCGTCGTCCAGGGTAGGGGAGGGAATGGCCGGCAGGGATGTAGCTCAGTTGGTAGAGCACGGCGTTTGCAACGCCAGGGTTGTGGGTTCGATTCCCACAGGGGGGACAGTATGAAAATTTTTTATAAATAAAAAATAATGTATGCACTCACTAACAGTAAGTCGCTCTGGATAAGAGCGTCTGCTAAATGACTAAAATGTAAATGTAAAATAACATTTGTTTTTCAACAGAACAATGACCCAACACACCTCCAGGCTGTGTAAGGGCTATTTTACCAAGAAGGAGAGTGATGGAGTGCTGCATCAGATGACCTGGCCTCCACAATCCCCCGACCTCAATCCAATTGAGATGGTTTGGGATGAGTCGGACGGCAGAGTGAAGGAAAAGCAGCCAACATGTGCTCAGCATATGTGGGAACTCTTTCAAGACTGTTGTAAAAGCATTCCAGGTGAAGCTGGTTGAGAGAATGCCAAGAGTGTGCAAAGCTGTCAAGGCAAAGGGTGGCTAATTAAAGAATCTCAAATATAAAATATATTTTGATTTGTTTAACACTAAATGATTCCATATGTGTTATTTCATAGTTGTGATGTCTTCACTATTATTCTACAATGTAAAAAATAGTAAAAATAAAGAAAAACCCTGGAATGAGTAGGTGTGTCCAAACTTTTGACTGGTGGTGTATATATATGATACACTCGTTGGCCAGTTTATTAAGTACACTCATCTGGTACCGGGTCGGACCCCCCTTTGCCTCCAGAACGGCCTGAATTCTTTGGGGCATGGATTCTACCTGTCGTAAACGTTCCATAGGGATGTTGGTCCATGCTGACGCGATGGCATCACGCAGCTGCTGCTTATTGGACGACGTTACACCACCGCCACCAGCCTGTACTGTTGAGACCAGGCAGGATGGGTCCTTCGACTTATGCTGGTAACGCCAAATCCTGACTCTGCCATCAGCATGATGCAACAGGAACCGGGATTTGTCGGACCACGTGATGTTTTTCACGCCATCCAGAATCACAACAGGCTGACTTCTGCCCCTTGGAAGCGTGCACATCGATTAAAACTAGGACTAATCGCCCCCTAGTGGTGAGATGATAGAAATGCCATAGAAGCCTTAGAATGGTTACGAAAAATACAAACATATATTTTGAATGTTTTCTTGAACGTGTTTTATACCATAAATGTATTTATTCCTATTTTTTCCCCAAGTACTTTCAAGGTCCAGGACTAAAACTGACCTGAAGGAAATGATCAACACACGTAACACTTCTGATTTTAAAGTAAACATTCTAATCACATATTGAAATAAAAATGAGTGCGAGGGCCGATTAGGAGGCAACAGCATAAAGCTTTTCAGAGAGAAAGCATTTGAACACTGTGATGAGGATAGCCTAGTGGGAGGGGAGTGGATACTCTCACAGAAACACCTGGAACGATCACAGGAATATTGGGCATGAGGAATGATGGGTGAGGAATTCTCGCAATAACATTAAGAACTGAGTCAAAGACGAAAGTCCTTAACTCAAGGCACTAGCATTGGAACGAAGGAACTAAAAGTTAGCTGTCTTTGAATCATACTGTCAGTGTCCATAGAGAGGCTGTGTATAGGGTTCCATTCTCTGGTCTAAAGTAGTGCACTATATAGGGAATAGGGTTCCATTCTCTGGTCTAAAGTAGTGCACTATATAGGGAATAGGGTGCCATTCTCTGGTCTAAAGTAGTGCACTATATAGGGAATAGGGTGCCATTCTCTGGTCGAATGTAGTGCACTATATAGGGAATAGGGTGCCATTCTCTGGTCTAAAGTAGTGCACTATATAGGGAATAGTGCGCCATTCTCTGGTCTAAAGTAGTGCACTATATAGGGAATAGGGTGCCATTCTCTGGTCTAAAGTAGTGCACTATATAGGGAATAGGGTGCCATTCTCTGGTCTAAAGTAGTGCACTATATAGGGAATAGTGCGCCATTCTCTGGTCTAAAGTAGTGCACTATATAGGGAATAGTGCGCCATTCTCTGGTCTAAAGTAGTGCACTATATAGGGAATAGGGTGCCATTCTCTGGTCTAAAGTAGTGCACTATATAGGGATTAGGGTGCCATTCTCTGGTCTAAAGTAGTGCACTATATAGGGAATAGGGTGCAATTTGGGACACAGCCTCAGTCTCAGTGTTAAAGCTGCAGTAGATTCCCCAGTAATCGCTGGTGTAGCGACCACAGTCCAGCTTCTCTAACCCCACCAGGGCCATGTGGTCTGGGGCCATCCGGGACCCAGGGCCCTCCCTGGCTGGCTGGAGGTAGCCGCAGTCACACCGATAACTGCTGACATACGGTCCACTCTCGTTGCTGTTACTGCAGTGCTCCTGCTTCCCAAGCTGCTCCACACACACCACTGGGCAGGCCTCCAACCTTTGTCACCTGTGAAAGAAGTAATGTTGAATGAAATGTTAGAGGGTTTCCAGATTCCTATTTTGAGATATTGATTAGCTTGTCAAGTTTTCAAGATAAACAGTGCATTCGGAAAGTATTCAGACTTTTTCAACATTTTGTTACGTTTCAGCCTTATTCTAAAATGGATGATTTTTTTTTTCCCCCTCATTAATCTACACACAGTATCCATAATGACATAAGAGGATAAGAGCGTCTGCTAAATGACTAAAATATAAAATGTGTACATGAGTATTCAGACCCTTTACTCAGTACTTTGTTGAAGCACCTTTGGCAGCGATTACAGCATTGAGTCTTTTTGGGTATGACGCTACAAGCTTGGCACACCTGTATTTGGGGAGTTTCTCCCATTCTTCTCTGCAGATCATCTTAAACTCTGTCAGGTTGGATGAGGAGCGTCGCTGCACAGCTATTTTAAGATCTCTCCAGAGATGTTCAATCGGGTTCAAGTCCGGGCTCTGGCTGGGCCACTCAAGGACATTCAGAGACTTGTCCCGAAACCACTCCTGCGTTGTCTTGGCTGTGTGCTTAGGGTCGTTGTCCTGTTGGAAGGTGAACCTTCACCCCAGTCTATGGTCCTGAGAACTCTGGAGCAGGTTTTCATCAAGGATCAAGGATCTCTCTGTACTTTGCTCCGTTCATCTTTCCCTCCATCCTGACTAGTCTCCCAGTCCCTGCTGCTGAAAAACATCCCCACAGAATGATGCTGCCACCACCATGCTTCACCGTAGGGATGGTGCCAGGTTTCCTCCAGGCGTGACGCTTGGCATTCAGGCCAAAGAGTTACATCTCCAATGGGCGGTTATGTGCCTTTTACTGAGGAGTGGCTTCTGTCTGGCATCTCTACCATAAAGGCCTGATTGGTGGAGAGCTGCAAAGATGGTTGTCCTTCTGGAAGGTTCTCCCATCTCCACAGAGGAACTCTGGAGCTCTGTCAGTGACCATCAGGTTTTTTGGAACCCTTCCCCAGATCTGTGCCTTGACACAATCCTGTCTCGGAGCTCTATGGACAATTATTTCAACCTCATGGCTTGGTTTTTGTTCTGACATGCACTGTCAACTGTGGGACCTTATATAGACAGGTGTATGCCTTTCCAAATCATGTCCAATCAATTGAATTTACCACAGGTGGACTCCAATCAAGTTGTAGAAACATCTCAAGGATGATCAATGGAAACAGGATTCACCGGTACTCAATTGTTAGTCTCAGAGCAAATAAATAAGGTATTTCAGGTTTTAATATTTAATACATTTGCAAAAATTTCTAAAAACCTGTTTTCACTTTGTCATTATGGGGTATTGTGTGTAGATTGATGAGGAAAATGTTTTATTTAATCCATTTTAGAATAAGGCTGTAACATAACAAAATATGGAAAAAGGGAAGGGGTCTGAATACTTTCCGAATGCACTGTATAACTCTCGAAATAAAAAAGTACAGCAGGTATGATGCATTTTGCATCATAAAATGCATCATACCCATTTTGGCCCATTTGCTTCCATTTTGTGCCTAGTGTCTTGTTTTGAAAGGACCGATCGTAGAACAGGGGCCGTATGTATCAAGCGTCTGAATAGGAGTGCCTTTTAGTCAATGAATAAGACTAGACAGGACGGACCTGATCCTAGTTACCTCTACTGCTTCATACAGATCTAGAACCACAGTGATCTAGACCCCTAGACACAATAAACAGCAATGTAAAACCAAGGGGGTAGAAGCTAATCTCAGTAGTGGAAAAAGTACCCAATTGTCATACTTGAGTAGAAGTAAAGATATGTTAATAGAAAATGACTCAAGTAAAAGTGAAAGTCACCCAGTAAAATACTACTTGACTAAAAGTCTACAAGTATTTGGTTTTAAATCTACTAAAGTATCAAAAGTAAAAGAAAGTATAAATCATTTCAAATTCCTTATATTAAGCAAACCAGACGCCACCATTTTTTTTTTTTTTTTTACGGATAGCCAGAGGCACACTCCAACACTCAGACATCATTTACAAACAAAGTATTTGTGTTTAGTGAGTCCGCCAGATCAGAGGCAGTAGGGATGACCAGGGATGTTCTCTTGATAAGTGTTTGAATTTGACAATTTTCCTGTCCTGCTAAGTATTCAAAATGTAACGAGTACTTTTGGGTGTCAAGGAACATGTATGGAGTAAAAAGTACATTATTTTCTTTAGGAATGTAGTAAAAGTTGTCAAAAATATAAATAGTAAAGTAAAGTACAGGTACCCAAATAAACTACTCCTTATTGATTTCATTTCCTGCCAGAAGGATGCCTGTCCAGATGACTTCCTGATTGAAGTAACCGTGTTTGTCATGGCAACGATCGGCCTGCCTTCACTGATGGAGGAGTAATTCACTGGAGGCAAGATTGTCTAGGAAAACGAATATTTTGCTATAACCTGTATCTGTTACCAGCACCTTGACACACATTCTATCTGTTACAGTCGGCTCAGTGTTTTGACAGCATTCCCACTTCCTTCCCTACAGTGAGGGAAAAAAGTATTTGATCCCCTGCTGATTTTGTAAATTTAGAATAACAACAAAAAAAATCCAGAAAAACGCATGTCAAAAATGAGGAAAATAAGTATTTGACCCCCTCTCAATCAGAAAGATTTCTGTCTCCCAGGTGTCTTTTATACAGATAACGAGCTGAGATTAGGAGCACACTCTTAAATGCGTTTTCTGGATTTTTGTTGTTGTTATTCTGTCTCTCACTGTTCAAATAAACCTACCATTAAAATTATAGACTGATCATGTCTTTGTCAGTGGGCAAACGTACAAAATCAGCAGGGGATCAAATACTTTTTTCCCTCACTGTAAGTAGTTCTTTAAAGTATTTTTACACCACTGGCTAATCTTACACTTAACCTGGCATAGAAAATCAAAACATTTACAAAATAGACATTAATGTTGTAAATAGGCCTAGAAAATACATATTGCAATAAGTGTCAGTCCTCTTTGCTCTTGTCCAACTTCTGTCTCTTAACTTTGGGTGGGCTACTTTTCCTCTCTTCCACTGCAAAAACCGCTCCTTGTCAGCCTCGAAAAATGAGTTCAATGCTCTCTGAAAGTTAACACAACATGCATGCAGTTAGGTGAGGGGTGGTCCTTGTTTGGTCAGTTGTTTTCAGACCTGTTCAGTTCATGTCCCATGCCTCCAACTTCATCATCTTTGATGGTGCATATGTTCCCATTCATTTGCCTTGATAGCTGAATCTGTTACAAGGTGATGATGGACATAACATTAGAACAGTTTTGAGGCCTGAAAATATCGGACAAACTTTGATATGGGAGTGAACTCTCAGAAATAACTTTTACCACAAACCAAACAGGCTGTGGGGTAAAAACCGGCTATTGGCAACACACTGGATAGAATTTCAATAGTTTCGTACAAGGGAAAGGAGATCTAATAATAATTGGACTGATATGAGCTAGCTAGCTATACCTCCATTTCCCAGTCATTTTCAGCAAGGCAACGTCAGCTTTGAGCCTCGTTTATTATTAAGTCGACTTGGAAATATTACTAATTGTTTCTCTATTTCATAGCGATGCCTAAATCTTGTTAGATGCGACGCAAAGCCATTTTAGTTGAGTGTTGTTGCTGGATGTGTGTCACCAGTTACAGCTGTGAGAGCATCTAAATAGTCCGGCTTGACGCAAAGATCCGTTTTTAGGTTGAATATTAAATTCAAGTCAATATGCCGAAAATGAACACGAACTCCATCAATATATAAGACACTTTCATATGCGAGTAAAAAAAAAAAAAGCATAATCATGGCCAATAAATATGAAATCAAAGCGGAACCTTGTTAAACTGTCTATGATTTCCGGAACACTTAGCTATCAGAACAGTTTCCTGTTTGGAGGAAAATCTACTTGTAAGAAGTTGACATTGAACACATTCAGCGTTAAAAACATGGTTTCTCTGTCTTTAAACTCGTTAAAAACAATCATGCGGGCGATGGTGGACACTCCGGGGTTTGATCGAGTTTTAAGTAAGGTATGTCACAGTAAAAAAAAATATATTTTATGAGTTACTGTAGAAGAAACTACTGTAAGCACCGGAGGTTGCGGCCCAACTCCACCCATTTACCTCCTTGACAGGCTTGTTGTGCATGTAAAAATACATTTTGAAAAAACTTACATTTTCTCTCGTTACCTAGGGTGAATCTCAATTATATTTTCTTGATTCCTCACTTCCTCCCTCGTGTCCTTCTCATTGCACATCTGAGGTTCCTCCAATGCATTTTGAGGCAAGTAGAGACAAGGAAATATTCAGATTTACCCCTAGTCTTGCTACTCTGATATATTACAATGCCGTCTTCTTTAATTGTTCAAGGGATAATGAATGACTGGTTGTCTGTTTCCCAGGTGGACATTGTAACAGCCAGCCCAGGGACAGTGGTGTGTGAGTTTAAAGTTGAAGAGGAGCACACCAACCGGGGGGGCACCCTTCACGGGGGTCTAACGGCAACGCTGGTCGACGTCATCTCCACCACGGCCATCATGTACACGGAACGGGGGGCGCCTGGTGTCAGCGTGGACATGAACATCACGTGAGTTTTATGGTTTAAATTACACTAGCTAGCTGATACACGGGGAATAGCCTGGTCTCAGATCTGTTTGTGCGGTTTGGCATGATGGCACAAAGACTGGTACCCACGCTTGATAATATATGTGTAGAACAAATCTGTCGATGTGCCCTTAAGCAAGGCACTCTAATTGCTCCTGTAAGTCGCTCTGGATAAGAGAGTCTGCTAAATGACTAAAATGTAAATAATATATGTGTAGAATGCATGTGCTCTATGTAGAGGCCACCGGAACAAGGCTTTGCTGTTTTGGTTTTCAAGTCTTGGGCTGAGCCCAAACTGTCTAGGCCTCTACAAGTCACACACTGTAGTAGGTGAAGGATTAAAGAGTAACCGGTTGTCAAAACACAATGGAACATCTCACTGTGTCTGAAATAGCGCTCTAGTCTAAAGAAGTGCACAGTAGGGTGCAATTTGGGACTCACCCACTGAATGGAACAACTGTTTACCGACAGGTACATGAACGCTGCCAAGGTGGGTGAGGACGTGCTGATCACTGCCAAGGTGTTGAAGCAAGGACGGACCCTGGCGTTCGCTACTGTAGACCTCACTAGCAAAGCCTCCGGGAAACTCATCGCACAAGGAAGACACACTAAGCACCTTGGAAGCGAGATCAGCCACTCGGTGGAAGGGTGACGTTGCCCCTAGACGCTGATCAGCCGCTCGGTGGAAGGGTGACGTTGCCCCTAGACGCTGATCAGCCGCTCGGTGGAAGGGTGACGTTGCCCCTAGACGCTGATCAGCCGCTCGGTGGAAGGGTGACGTTGCCCCTAGACGATCTTGGGTCGGTTTTGCATCCCCCCCCCCACTAATGGTTAGGATTGGGGGGGGGGGGGAAGCTGATCCGAGATCTGTACCTAGGGGAAACTCCCCCCACACCAGAGACATCTGTCAGCAAATTGGGAATCATCATACAGCTGCTATAGTAGTCAGGCAGGAAGTCTGTGGGGGTGAAGAAAGATGACTGTTGTGGTACTGTGTCAGTAATTGTTCTTCACCCCCACAGACTTGCTAAATAGTTTTTGCATGTCATTCTGCTGTAAATATATACTTTGTGTACACACAATAAAACACACCAGTAAATACTTTCAAAGTTTGCACTGTATTGGGATATTGTTCAGCCGTGTTGATTTTTTTAGATTCATTTCAAAATGAAGAATAAACTCAGAAAAATGACCCGCCTTTAATCGAACATATTGAATCAACAAAGAAAACCCTAAATTAAATGTACTGACTGATTTGTGACTTATTTCTCCCAGCAAAGCAAGCTTGCAAAAAAACACCCCATTTTACATTTTATAAGCACTGCAACAATTAGTACTCTTTAGGATACTTGTCTGTCAAATTAAAGAACATAAAAATGTAACGATCCCATTAATTTTAACTCAACAACCTGTTCCATTGTTAGGTACATTAGCTTTAACATTAGTTCTTCCATATTCAACACCCATGCCAACCCACACCCGGGAAAAAAACAAACCCATCCTATTTCAGTAGCTTGAATGGCTTGCGTGGTTACAACCTTCAGCATATAACAAACATATTCAACCCTGTATACTCCAGATCTCCCATCAGTTCCCATCTATACTCCAGATCTTACCAATGGTGTTCCTGGAATATTTCACAGGAAAAGCAAATTAACCCCAAAATAAAAAGAGCCAAACATTAAACAACGGTGGCTTAAAAGGAAAAATAAAGCTGTAACTACCTACACCAAATGATTTGACAAATACTGTTCACCTTTTATCTTTGCTTTACAGGAAACGTTTTAACACCACCTAGGCTGACCTGTCATCATAGATTGAACCTAGTTGTTCTAGAACCCCCCCCCCCCAGTATAATTTCCTCTTTCACCTATCTTTGAAATGACAGAAGCTTTTCCAATCTGTTATGAGATGGGTTACGATGCGTCCAGCAGAGACTGAGGACCCCCGTGAACATCATGAAAACCTGGTGTGGCTTCGTTCCTGCTTGGTAGCAACATAAAAAGGTCCTTCAGTGGACTGGACTGGTCTGTGTCGTTGACAGTGCAGCTCCAGGTTGAATAACCAACCACTCAAATCAATGTTCGTGCAGGTTCAAAATAAACCAAAAGATGG
Source organism: Coregonus ussuriensis (assembly GCA_031479575.1). NCBI lineage: Eukaryota > Metazoa > Chordata > Actinopteri > Salmoniformes > Salmonidae > Coregonus > Coregonus ussuriensis. The sequence continues at coordinate 1,880,973 of CM062489.1, forward strand.
ATGGAGAAATGGGTGAGGATAAAAGGGACAACCAATCCCGAACTGGTGGAGCAGAGCTAGGAGGAAGAAGCTTGGTAGGGAAAAACATGTGGATTCAGGAGGATGGAAACTAACAAACACGTGGTTAACAACAAATTGGAGATCCAAGCATCAGTTCAATTCTATTCAATGGAAGGAAGAATGTGTGGTGGATGAGAGAGGTCAACTTGCTTCAGTGGCTTGGGGGGGGGGGGGGGGTTAGTCTTCTGTGTTGTGGGTGGAAGCCATGGAGGCAGGCTGGCCCTAGTCAGGCATGTACGGGCGGAGATGGTCCTCGATGTCGCCAACGCCCCAGCACGTTAGCTGGTCCTGGGGCAGGTAGAGGCAAAGGCTGCACAACTTGACAACGGTGGCCTTGGTTTTAGGAGTCTGACAGGGACAGAAGAGATGACGAGAGAGAACATGGTTGACAGAGAGAAGGGTAAAACCATAGAATCTATTAATAATAAGTCATTTCACTAATATATTCTATTTCTATGGGTAAGACATCATTGTCCCATGACAGAAAGAGGACTGTTTTGTCTGAATGATCCTCTACCAGCTACGTTAGTGCTCCAATTAGAGCTCTTAGCTTTCCCAAAGCCATTGTGACTAGTGCAGTGGTGACAGGGTAGCATGGAGGGGAGTCTGCCACAAAGAGAAGGACTGTCAGACAAGCTACATGCCCAAATGGTGATCCATTTCCAACATGGTGCGCTACCTTTGACCAGAGCTCTACGGGCGGTAAGCTCAGCTGTGCCGTGTATGGACTGACCTGTAAGTGCTGTCGGTCCATAAAGAGGAAAACGGACTGAGTGGGGTTGTTCAGAACCATTCCAGCCTTGTCCCTCCGGCCGACAGCATGCAACAACTGCTTCTCGTAGTCTCCATGATGAAACTCAAACCTGGCCTGTGGATAAACATTGGATTACAAGTGCAATAAGCCCTACTCCGTCCACCATGACTGGCCCTCAACATAACAGTATAAAATACTCTTTGAATATATGACAATTGAATTCAGGGGCATATTAACTCGGAACCAAACAGAGAGGGACTACCTGAATGTCCAATAAGAAACTTGTTTTCATTGCAAACCTTTTTCCTACGGTGTGCGCTAGTGAATACCACCCAGCTATTTGATGAAGGAAGCTAAATGTTTTACCTGAACAGGCCTGAAGGGTTCGTCCTCGGCCCCCTTCCATCTGGAGAACAGGAGACAGACTATCTTCTCTATGTCGTTGCGCGGCCACAGGATGAAGTCCATCTCCTGGGTGCACCCTATGACATCCTGCAACAACAGAGAGGAAAGCTACAGTCAATAAACAGCATAATGTCTGTTCGCTTTCCAAACAGCACCCTATTCCCTACATAGTGCACTACTTTAGACCAGAGAATGGCACCCTATTCCCTATGTAGTGCACTACTTTAGACCAGAGAATGGCACCCTATTCCCTATGTAGTGCACTACTTTAGACCAGAGAATGGCACCCTATTCCCTATATAGTGCACTACTTTAGACCAGAGAATGGCACCCTATTCCCTATATAGTGCACTACTTTAGACCAGAGAATGGAACCCTATTCCCTATATAGTGCACTACTTTAGACCAGAGAATGGCACCCTATTCCCTATATAGTGCACTACTTTAGACCAGAGAATGGCACCCTATTCCCTATATAGTGCACTACTTTAGACCAGAGAATGGCACCCTATTCCCTATATAGTGCACTACTTTAGACCAGAACCCTATGTCACTAGCTAGGTTTCCATCCAATTGGTGACAGATTTCCATGTGAATATTCAAATATTTGCATAAAGAAAATGTACCCTTTCCCCACCAGTGGAGCGTTTCCACCAAACGGACTTGTTGTGGATAAAAATCAATGCGTGATGACGTAGCACACAAAATGTACTTTTTCGCTTAAATTTTCATGTACCGAATAAAACTCTAAAGTGTTGCTTTAAATAGCAAATGTGCCTATTCTGGTCTTAGTCAACAGCTGGCAGATTCAGTAGGTTAGTCTACATTATGAGATTATTCTGGATATTTTTAATTGTCAAACGGCAGTCAAGCATCGATGCCGAAAGGTGCAACGAGCACATCAACGTGCACCACCCTTTGAAGTTCATCATAACATATTTCAGCTGATAAACGGCATGGTTTCAGCTAATAAACGGCATGGTTTCAGCTGATAAACGGCATGGTTTCAGCTGATAAACGGCATGGTTTCAGCTGATAAACGGCATGGTTTCAGCTGATAAACGGCATGGTTTCAGCTGATAAACGGCACTACAATGTGGTATGCTGGCTGAAACACTACAATGTGAGTCATGCTAGTAGAAATGAGGAACATTCATTGTTGACACATTTCCTCAACAACAACTAGGAATGGCCAACTGTCTGTGTCCATCGCAGTGTTTGTAAGCACATGGTTTGGTAGGTTTGCCCAATGGAAGGAATCCGGTTCTTGACTTACCCTGCGCATTGACTGGTAGCGTGGGGCATGTAACTGCACAACATCTTTTTGCATTAGTTCTATGGAACTCTGGAGGGAGTAGCTGGAATCCTGCACACCTTTCAGGATAGTCTCTTCATAGTTGTTGGTCATCACTGGTACCACTTCAGCTACCTCAAACAGTGCAGACTTCTTCTTCTGCCATAGGAAGGAGCACAGAGGAAAGGGAAGAGACATTAAAGGGATACTTGGGGATGTTGACAATGAGGCCCTTTATCAACTTCCCCAGAGTCAGATGAACTCGTGGATCCGATTTTAATGTCCAGTATGAAGTTAGTTAAGAGGTAGTTTTGCGAGCCAATGCTAACTAGCATTGACTTAAGTCATTGCACTAACGCTAGTTAGCAGCTTCTTTCAAACTGCAGGCAGAGACAAATGGTATCCACGAGTTAATCGGACTCTGGCGAAGCAGATAAAGGGCCTCACTGCCAAAATCTTTAATTGCGTCCTCCATAATACTCACCTTGTCTTTGAACACAAAGGCTACGTAGATCTTGAAGTCAAACTGGTCAGCCAAAGATTCCCTTTTCTTTCGAATCTGAGCACGGAGTCTATCTCTAGTTTGGTTTCTTCTCCAGGTTGGGTCCCCCATTATTAGATTTTGGTGCTAGTGTCTTCTCTTTTACAGAATATTTTGACTATACTTTCGAGTTGTCTATTTACTTGAGAGAAATGTAGCTAGTTAGCTACCCTTTACAGAAACGAGAAATCTAATTATTCTACACTAGCTCTTTCGAAATAACTAACTGAAGGAGGAAACAAATGAAATATCAAGCTATGTCATTTTAAATGTATTTAAATGGATATGCTCAGGAGGGGGGTCTTAATCAATATTTGGCTACATTTGTTTTATTAATTACTCAAGAAGCCATGTGATTAAAAGTATGACATTCGAATACAGGCCAAAGGAACTTTAATTCAACACATCATTGGCCTTGTGAAAACAAATGAGCAAATCGCATTTAGGTGCACTTTTTCTTTATGTTACTGACAACTGCTAACAGAAAGGATAGCCATTTCCAAAACCCATACCGACACTAATTCTCGCTAGTGAAATAGAAGATTATTACACAAACTAAAAAGCAGACAATTCTATTCGTGTCTTCTCAAACTCAAAGCTTCGTCCATGACTGACGCCTGTTTGTGTATTTCTCTGCAGAGACCGTGTTATGAACGTGCTGCTGAATGACTGGGGGTATAGAAAACCATCATGGCAAGTAAATGTGGATGCCAGAAGATGTTGGCACCAAGTTACAACGTTAAAGTTTACAGCGTAGCTTGACATCTCGGGGCTTACTGCCATTGAACTGGCCCGCGGCCTTGTTTACTTCCATTGTCGATACTCATAGTGACGGAGTATTTTAGCTGACTAGCTAACACGAGCTAGCTAGGCTAAGCAGCATACACTTCAACACTAACTAGTTAGTGGGCCAACTAGCTAGCTACATCTTTTTACTACTTGACGTAATTGAGGCCTATGTCGTGCGGTTAGTTAACTAACTAGCTGACAGTCATCTTTCGTTTTACATTTAAGCCGAGTTCTGTCTGGCTTGCTTGGTATTTAATGTCGAATGACTTGTCCGGTTGACTGGCTATCTTAACTGTTGTCTCTCTGCATTTTAAATGACATTTTGCTTCAATATCATCATGATGTTTAGGATTCCCGTCGAGAGAACCAACTAGATTTTTTACAGCCAACAACAAACGTGTTCAAAATCTCTTTCACGCACTGAAGTTGAGGTATTAACTAGCTATCTGCGCTTGTTTTTCGTGGTTTTCTTCAGTCGTCACAACCACCAACTAACCTGCATGCCATGTCAAGATAAATTGACAAACCAACTGAAATCCTCCGTTCTTTCAGAGGACACATGACGTGGGTTGTCTCCTGGTGGACCCATATTTAACGATGTTTTCTGTAAAACGGCTTTTGTTCAGTTCGGTTGAAGTATTCGGCCTGGTGTTGTCGTGTGGTAGCTAGCAGCTCGTCGTCGAACAACCTACCCAAAATGGCTGAACAGCGTCAGACAGCCACAACGAAGACGTGTTCTATCTGACAGAAACAGGAAGCGAGAGGCCCAACTCGGCGTCAATCTGTCTCCTTCCGGCAGGTGGCGTTGTTTCACCCACCAAGCGAGGAGTTTTTGTATGGGGGGGGGTCAAATCAAATCAAATTGTATTTGTCTCATGCGCTGAATACAACATTTACATTTACGTCATTTAGCAGACGCTCTTATCCAGAGCATCTTACAAATTGGTGCATTCACCTTATAGCCAGTGGCATAACCACTTTACAATTGTTTTTTTATTATTGTTTTTATTATTTTATTTATTATTTTTTTGGGGGGGGGTAGAAGGATTACTTTTACAGTTGTAGACCTTAGCGTGAAATGCTTACTTACAAGCCCATAACCAACAATGCAGTTCGAGAAAGAGTTAAGAAAATATTTACTAAATAAAATAAAGTAAAAAATAAAATTTAAATAAAAAGTAACACAATAAAATAACAATAACGAGGCTATATACAGGGGGTACTGTTATCGAGTCAATGTGCTGGGGTACAGGTTAGTCGAGGTAATTTGTACATGTAGGTTGGGGCAAAGTGACTATGCATAGATAATAAACAGCGAGTAGCAGCAGTGTAAAAACAAAGGGGGGGTCAGTGTAAATAGTCCGGGTGGCCATTTGATTAATTGTTCAGCAGTCTTATGGCTTGGAGGTAGAAGCTGTTAAGAAGCATTTTGGATCTAGACTTGGCGCTCCAGTACCACTTGCCGTGCGGTAGCAGAGAGAACAGTCTATGACTTGGGTGACTGGAGTCTTTGACAATTTTTTGGGCCTTCCTCTGACAACGCCTGGTATAGAGGTCCTGGATGGCAGGAAGCTTGGCCCCAGTGATGTAAAAATAAAAATTAAAGCAATCAGAGTTAATTCTAATTGATCTCTGTAATTCTCTTGGCTGCCCCCTAAAAAACGTAATGTGAAAACAGTGCCTGATATCCATCTGCCACACTGATCCTCAACACGGGGGCCCCTCAGGGGTGCGTGCTCAGTCCCCTCCTGTACTCTCTGTTCACCCATGACTGCATGGCCAGGCACGACTCCAACACCATCATTAAGTTTGCCGACGACACAACAGTGGTAGGCCTGATCACCGACAACGATGAGACAGCCTATAGGGAGGAGGTCAGAGATCTGGCCGTGTGGTGCCAGGACAACAACCTCTCCCTCAACGTGACCAAGACAAAGGAGATGATTGTGGACTACAGGAAAAAAAAGAGGACTGAGCACGCCCCCATTCTCATCGACGGGGCTGTAGTGGAACAGCTTGAGAGCTTCAAGTTCCTTGGTGTCCACATCACCAACAAACTATTATGGTCCAAACACACCAAGACAGTCGTGAAGAGGGCACGACAAAGCCTATTCCCCCTCAGGAGACTGAAAAGATTTGGCATGGGTCCTCAGATCCTCAAAAAATTCTACAGCTGCACCATCGAGAGCATCCTGACTGGTTGCATCACCGCCTGGTATGGCAACTGCTTGGCCTCTGACCGCAAGGCACTACAGAGGGTAGTGCGTACGGCCCAGTACATCACTGGGGCAAAGCTCCCTGCCATTCAGGACCTCTATACCAGGCGGTGTCAGAGGAAGGCCCTCAAAATTGTCAAAGACTCCAGCCACCCTAGTCATAGACTGTTCTCTCTGCTACCGCACGGCAAGCGGTACCGGAGTGCCAAGTCTTGGTCCAAAAGACTTCTCAACAGCTTCTACCCCCAAGCCATAAGACTCCTGAACAGCTAATCATGGCTACCCGGACTATTTGCACTGCCCCCCCACCCCATCCTTTTTACGCTGCTGCTACTCTGTTAAGTATTTATGCATAGTCACTTTAACTCTACCCACATGTACATATTACCTCAACTACCTCAACTAGCCGGTGCCCCCGCACATTGACTCTGCAACGGTACCCCCCTGTATATATAGCCTCCCTACTGTCACTTTATTTTACTGTATATATAGCCTCCCTACTGTCACTTTATTTTACTTCTGCTCTTTTTTTCTCAACAATTTTTTTGTTGTTGTTTTATTCTTACTTTTTTTGTTTAAAATAAATGCACTGTTGGTTAAGGGCTGTAAGTAAGCATTTCACTGTAATGTCTGCACCTGTTGTATTCGGCGCATGTGACCAATAAAATTTGATTTGATTTGATTTGATTTAAGAATGTATTTGTGTTGGGCTGGCCCGGGGTTGATGGTTTGCGCAACATTGTAGCCTATATAGACCAACGCCTGGATGGCAGGAATCTTGGCCCCAGTGAAGTACTGGGCCATACGCACTACCCTCTGGAGTGCCTTACGGTCAGATGCAGAGCAGTTGACATATCAGGTGGTGATGCAACCGGTCAGGATGCTCAATGGTGCAGCTGTAGAACTTTTTCAGCATCTGGGGACCCATGCCAAATATTTTCAGTCTCCTGAGGGGGAAAAGGTGTCGTCATGGCTCTTCACCACTTTCTTGGTGTGTTTGGACCATGATAGTTTGTTGGTGATGTGGACACCAAGGAACTTGAAACTCTCTACCCGCTCCACTACAGCCCCGTCGATGTTAATGGGGGCCTGTTCGACCCGCCTTTTCCTGTAGTCCACGATCAGCTCCTTTGTCTTGATCACGTTGAGGGAGAGGTTGTTATCCTGGCACCACACTGCCAGGTCTCTGACCTCCTCCCTATAGGCTGTCTCATCGTTGTCGGTGATCAGGCCTACCACTGTTGTCGTCAGCAAACTTAATGATGGTGTTCGAGTCGTGTTTGGCCATGCAGTCATGGGTGAAGGATCCAGTTGCAGAGGGAGGTGTTTAGTCCCAGGGTCCTTAGCTTAGTGATGAGCTTTGTGGGCACTATTATGTTTAACACTGAGCTGTAGTCAATGAACAGCATTCTCACATAGGTGTTCCTTTTGTCCAGGTGTGAAAGGGCAGTGTGGCGTGCGATTGAGATTGCGTCATCTGTGGATCTGTTGGGGCGGTATGCGAATTGGAGTGGGTCTAGGGTTTCTGGAATGATGGTGTTGATGGGAGCCATGACCAGCCTTTCAAAGCACTTCATGGCTACCGACGTGAGTGCTACGGGGCAGTAATTATTTAAGGCAGGTTACCTTCGCTTCCTTGGGCACAGGGACTATGGTGGTCTGCTTGTAAGATGTAGGTATTACCGACTCGGTCAGGGAGAGTTTGGAAATGTCAGTGAAGACACTTGCCAGCTGGTCAGTGCAGTTACATGCTCTGAGTACACATCCTGGTAATCTGTCTGGTCCCGCAGCTTTGTGAATGTTGACTTGTTTAAAGGTCTTGCTCACGTCGGCTACCGAGAGCGTGATCACACAGTCATCCGGAACAGCTGGTGCTCTCATGCATACTTCAGTGTCGCTTGCCTCGAAGCGAGCATAAAAGGCATTTAGCCCATCTGGTAGGCTCGCTTCACTGGGCAGCTCGCGGCTGGGTTTCCCTTTGGACTAACTGGTTTTGACTCATTACATACGCTGCTGCTACTATTTATTATCTGTCACTTTATTCCTAGTTATATAGTGCATTCGGAAAGTATTCAGACCCCTTGACTTTTTCCACATTTTGTTACGTTACATCCTTATTCTAAAATGGATTAAATTGATTTTTTCCCTCATCAATCTACACACAATACCCCATAATGACAAAGTGAAAACAGGATTTTAGAAGTTTTGGCAAATCTATTAAACATAAAAAACAGAAATACTTTATTTACATAAGTATTCAGACCCTTTGTTATGAGACTCGATATTGAGTTCAGGTGCATTCTGTTTCCATTGATCAACATTGAGATGTTTCTACAACTTGATTGGAGTCCACTTGTAGTAAATTCAATTGATTGGACATGATTTGGAAAGGCACCCACCTGTCTATATAAGGTCCCACAGTTGACAGTGCATGTCAGAGCAAAAATCAAGCCATGAGGTCGAAGGAATTGTCCGTAGAGCTCCCAGACAGGATTGTATCAAGGCACAGATCTGGGGAAGGGTACCAAAAAATGTCTGCAGCATTGAAGGTCCCCAAGAACACAGTGGCCTCCATCATTCTTAAATGGAAGGTGTTTGGAACCACCAAGACTCTTCCTAGAGCTGGCCGTCCGGCCAAACTGAGCATTTGGGGGAGAAGGGCCTTGGTCAGGGAGGTGACCAAGAACCTGATGGTCACTCTGACAGAGCTCCAAAGTTCCTCTGTGGAGATGGGAGAACCTTCCAGAAGGACAACCATCTCTGCAGCACTCCACCAATCAGGCCTTTATGGTAGAGTGGCCAAACGGAAGCAACTCCTCAGTAAAAGACACATGACAGCCCACTTGGAGTTTGCCAAAAGGCACCTAAAAACCATGATTCTCTGGTCTGGTGAAACCAAGATTGAACTCTTTGGACTGGATGCCAAGCGTCACGTCTGGAGGGAACTTGGCACCATTCCTACGGTGAATCATGGTGGTGGCAGCATCATGCTGTGTTTATGTCTTTCAGCGGCAGGGACTGGGACACTAGTCAGGATCGAGGGAAAGATGAACGGAGCAAAGTACAGAGAGATCCTTGCACAGCCAAGACAATGCAGGAGTGGCTTCGGGACAAGTCTCTGAATGTCCTTGAGTGGCCCAGTCAGAGCCCGGACTTGAACCCGATTTAACATCTCTGGAGAGACCTGAAAATAGCTGTGAAGTGACGCTCCCCATCCATCCTGACAGAGCTTGAGAGGATCTGCAGAGAAGAATGGGAGAAACTCCCCAAATACAGGTGTGCCAAGCTTGTAGCATCATATCCATGAAGACTTGAGGCTGTAATCACTGCCAAAGGTGCTTCAACAAAGTACTGAGTAAAGGGTCTGAATACTTATGTAAATGTGATATTTCAGTTTTTTTTTTTTATACATTTGCAAAATGTTTTAAAACCTGTTTTTGCTCTGTCATTATGGGGCACTGTGTGTAGATTGATGAGGGGAAAATACAATTCAATCAATTTCAGAATGAGGCTGTAACATAACAAAATGTCGAAAAAGTCAATGGGTCTGAATACTTTCCCGAATGCACTGTACAATATCTACCTCAATTACCTTGTACCCCTGCAAATAGATTTGGTTGGTACCCCATGTATACAGTATGGTTATCGGCACTCATTATAATCAGCTAGTGTGAAATCAGATTTTTTACATTTTGACGCTTTTCTATAATGATATAAAATATATGCAACACATTTTCAACCAACAGGTTTCTGTGCCAATGCACCAAATACAACCAATAAGCAATGCATAACTCTGATTACCGACTTCGAGTGCTCATTGTTTGAGTTTTCTACACCACAATCAAGTAGAGTATGTAAATCTGGACAAACAGAAATACATCTCTCTATAGTATTGAAGGATTGGTTTGACAATCTCCGAATGTCATTAAACCTTTTGGTTCTTTCCATTAATCAAATGGCAGTTGCCCGGTTTGGATGTTGGAATTATATCAGAGTGCAGTGGATGAACATGAGCATCTACAGGAGACTTTTGAAGAAGCCTAATCCGATTAAAACATTGTGACAGGTTGTGTTTATGCCACACATAAAAACATTTACATTTTAAAAAGTTAAATGAGAATTATTTAGGCTAAATTGAAGCATTAGGTCGAGGAATAGCCACTTGGATTGGAAAGGAGGTGGAACCTGTTTAAACAAGCCTGAATAGCTAAGCCTGCTGGGAGCATAGGACTATGTGGCTACATTATAGAGGATGACTGATCATCGGCAACAAAAATACAGAATATCATCATCAGAAGTAAAAATACAGCCAGACTGGCTACTGTGCCTTTCTAGAAGATGTCTAGAAACTGCGTGTCTTCAATCTTCTTTCATGTGCAACGATGCACCTGCCCTCTCTGCCGCCTATCAGCTATTCCTCTATCTTGTGGATTTATATTGAACATTGGTGCAGATCAGTGGCGTTCAGTGCCGTTTAAGATGAGTGAGGACAATGTTTTTTTTTTTGATGAGCATGGCCTTATTTCTATTACAGCATATTGGATGACTGTCATCCATATTCCATTCACCCAGTTCAATGTAACAGAGATACGTTTAGGCTACTACATGATACTCAAATGTTCCCTATAACCATCATGAGGTTGCTATAACCTAGTCTATGAATGAACGTTTACAACGTAGTTGCACACAGGTCGAGAGAAAAGATTGAGGTGACAGACAGTGACACATGGACAGACAGTGACCCATTCAGTACCGCCTTGCACACTCTTGCCTGCATCTAGCTTATCTAGGGTGTAATCATTAGTCCAATAGTTGCAAACAAGAGTTTCTATTGGACAAATTCAGGTATGTTTATCCCTGTTTTGTTCCAGTTGCTTCCGTTTAAGAAACGTTTTTCAACAGAATTGGATGAATGAATACACCCCTGATCAAGCGTAAACACAGTTCACTTTCATAGCAGCCACGTTGTATTCCTTCTCACATCTATACGCTCTCCTCCTCTCACCTTGTCCCTTCGCATGTGGACTTCACACATCAGCTGTATGTGACCAGGTGAAAAAACCTTTCCAAGCCAAACCATATCATAACTGCTAACCACAGCCTACATCGTTGTCACCATATTAGCTAAAGTAACGTCATAGCCAACAAAGCTAATAGAACTAACGCGTTAGTAAACCCGCTACGATCATGCAGTAACGTTACAGTGTACAGTCAGTAAGCAGTTACACCGGCAGGCCCCGGTGGCAATAAATTAGTAAAACCAAAAGCTTACCTTGACAGTGTTGTGTTGGATAGTCATAGCCAGCTAGTTAACATAGCATCCCTCTGTTTGAGCAGGGTGTTTCAGTAGGCTAAACTAGCTAGCTGCATTTGCTACCTAAGTGAAACTGTTATGAAATCTCTCTCTTGCTTCTCCTTCATTTTGGAAGGAATTAATTTGTTCAAAACTGTTCAACTATTGTCATCTCTCTCTCTTTGAGTCAACTACTCTCCACATTTTATGCACTGCATTGCTAGCTAGCTGTAGCTTATGCTTTCAGTACTAGATTCATTCTCTGATCAACAACATGTCAGTTCATGCTGCAAGAGCTCTGATAGGTTAGAGGACGTCCTCCAGAAGTTGTCATACTTACTGTGTAATTCTATGGAAGGAGGTGAGAACCATGAGCCCCTAGGTTTTGTATTGATGTCAATGTACCCAGAGGAGGACGGAAGCTAGCTGTCCTCCGGCTACACCATGGTGCTACCCTACAGAGTGCTGTTGAGGCTACTGTAGACCTTCATTACAAAATAGTATGTTTTAATCAATTATTTGTTGACGTGATTATATCTAGTATAGTTTTATTTAAAAAGGATAACTTTTAAAATGTGTTTTTTTAAATAGGTTTTTTTGTGAAATTCACTGAATAGGATGGTCCTCCCCTTCCTCCTCTGAGGAGCCTCCACTGGTGCAGATTTGAATGATGTTATGTGTAGCATGATTGCTAGTTAGCCTATTGCAGATCTGGACAAATGATCCAACTACCACTATTGTCACTATGGATAGAGGGCAGGATAGACAGTTGACTGGTAGATTATATTGACCTGGTAGTGAGTGGATAAGGGAAGTATTAAACCATCTTGATATTTATTTTATTTTATTTATTTGACCTTTATTTAACCAGGTAAGCCAGTTGAGAACAAGTTCTCATTTACAACTGCGACCTGGCCAAGATAAAGCAAAGCAGTGCGATTAAAAACAACAACACAGAGTTACATATGGGGTAAAACAAAACATAAAGTCAAAAAATACAACAGAAAATATATATACACTGTGTGCAAATGTAGCAAGTTATGGAGGTAAAGCAATAAATAGGCCATAGTGCAAAATAATTACAATTAGTATTAACACTGGAATGATAGATGTGCAAGAGATGATGTGCAAATAGAGATACCGGGGTGCAAATGAGCAAAATAAATAACAATATAGGAATGAGGTAGTTGGGTGGGCTAATTTCAGATGGGCTGTGTACAGGTGCAGTGATCGGTAAGCTGCTTTGACAACTGATGCTTAAAGTTAGTGATTGAGATTCTTAATGTGAGTCTGGAAGGAGAGTTTACAGTCTAACCAGACACCTAGGCATTTGTAGTTGTCCACATACTCTAGGTCAGATCCGTCGAGAGTAGTGATTCTAGTCGGGTGGGCGGGTGCCAGCAGCGTTCGATTGAAGAGCATGCATTTAGTTTTACTAGTGTTTAAGAGCAGTTGGAGGCTACTGAAGGAGTGTTGTATGCCTTTGAAGCTGATTTGGAGGTTTGTTAACACAGTGTCCAATGAAGGGCCAGATGTATACAAAATGGTGTCGTCTGCGTAGAGGTGGATCTGAGAGTCACCAGCAGCAAGAGCGACATCATTGATATACACGGAGAAAAGTGTCGGCCCAAGAATTGAACACTGTGGCACCCCCATAGAGACTGCCATAGGTCCAGACAACAGGCCCTCCGATTTGACACATTGAACTCTATCTGAGAAGTAGTTGGTGAACCAGGTGAGGCAGTCATTTGAGAAACCAAGGCTATTTAGTCTGCCAATAAGAATGCGGTGGTTGACAGAGTCGAAAGCCTTGGCCAGGTCGATGAAGACGGCTGCACAGTACTGTCTATTATCGATCGCGGTTATAATATCGTTTAGGACCTTGAGCGTGGCTGAAGTGCACCCATGACCAGCTCGGAAACCGGATTGCATAGCGGAGAAGGTACGGTAGGATTCGAAATGGTCGGTGATCTGTTTGTTAACTTGGCTTTCAAAAACTTTCGAAAGGCAGGGCAGGATGGATATAGGTCTGTAACAGTTTGGGTCTAGAGTGTCACCCCCTTTGAAGAGGGGGATGACCGCGGCAGCTTTCCAATCTCTGGGGATCTCAGACGTTACGAAAGAGAGGTTGAACAGGCTAGTTGTCACGCCCTGACTCAGGGGACTCGTATATGTTGAGTCAGGGTGTGTATATTCCTTGTTGTATATATTCTATGTTGTATTCTAGTATGTACAGATCTATGTTGGCCGGTGTGGTTCCCAATCAGAGGCAGCTGTTGCTCGTTGCCTCTGATTGGGGATCATACTTAGGCAGCCTATTGGCACTGTGTAGTTGTGAGATCTTGTTCCTTGTAAGGTATGTTGTGTGTTCTACCTTGGACTTCACGTTTCGTTTTGGTTGTTGTTTTGTCGTTGTGTTTATAAGTTAATAAACATGTACGTATATCACGCTGCGCCTTGGTCGGACCCGTCATTCAACGAACGTGACAGAAGATCCCACCAAACGAGGACCAAGCAGCGTGCCCAGGCGGAGCGAATAGCCATGTCACAGGTGGGCAATTTGTGGTCATGGGAAGAGATATTTGCGGGGAGAGGACCATGGGCTAAGGTAGATGCCCAGGCAGGAGAGGTGCAACGGAAACATGGAGGAGGCCGGTCGAGGAGGAAGCCCGAGAAGCAGCCCGGGGGTGGTTGGCGGAGCCTAGTGTCAGAGCAGAGACAACTCCCCATACTCACGCGAGGAAGCGTATGACTGGGCAGGCTCTGTGTTATGCGGAGCTACGTACTGTGTCTCCAGTCCTGTACGACCTGTGCTTGCACCACGCACGTGCCGTGCGAAGATGGGCATCCAGCCAGGACGGGGTGTGCCGGCTCAATGCTCTAGACCTCCAGTACGCCAGCTCGGTCCCGCATATCCTGCGCCTGTTCTACGAACTGTATCGCCAGTGCGCGTGCACAGCCTAGTGGGTCCTGTGCTGATGCCTCACACATACTGTGCGGATGTAGGCATTCAGCCAGGACGGGTTGTGCCAGCTCTCCGCTCCAGACCTCCAGTCCGCCTCCACAGTCCGGCCCGGCCTGTTCCGGCTCCTCGCACCAAGCCAGTGGTGCGCCTCGCCAGTCCGGCCCGGCCTGTTCCTGCTCCTCGCCACAAGCCAGTGGTGCGCGTCGCCAGTCCAGCCCGGCCTGTTCCTGCTCCTCGCACCAAGCCAGTGGTGCGCGTCGCCAGTCCGGCCCGGCCTGTTCCTGCTCCTCGCACCAAGCCAGTGGTGCGCGTCGCCAGTCCGGCCCGGCCTGTTCCTGCTCCTCCCACCAAGCCAGTGGTGCGCCTTCGCCAGTCCGGCCCGGCCTGTTCCTGCTCCTTGCACCAAACCAGTGGTGCGCGTCGCCAGTCCGGCCCGGCCTGTTCCTGCTCCTCGCACCAAGTCAGTGGTGCGTGTTCCTAGTCGGGTCCGGCCCGTGCCTGCTCCTTGCACCAGACCAGTGGTGCGTTTGTCCAGTCCGGCACGGCCCGTGCCCGTTCCACCGGTGCCTGGTCCAGTTCCGGTCAGCTGTTCCACTCCGGAACCAGAGCAGTCCGTTCCACCGGTGCCTGGTCCAGTTCCGGTCAGTGGCTCCACTCTGGAACTAGAGCAGTCCGCTCCACCGGTGTCTGATCCTGCTCCGGTCAGTGGCTCCACTCCAGAGCCAGAGCAGTCCGCTCCACCGGTGCCTGATCCAGCTCCGGTTAGCAGCTCCACTCCGGAGCCAGAGCAGTCCGCTCCACCGGTGCCTAGTCCAGCTCCGGTCAGCGACTCCAGTCCAGACCATGACGTCAGCCCCTCTCCAGGTTCGGGGTCTCCCACACCAGGGTCCAGACAGGGCCTGGCATATCGTGGGAGGAAGGAGAGGGGAAGCAGCGCACCGAGGTCCAGACCAGACCAGGGGCGCAACAGGGAGGCGGAGAGGGTGTGGTCGTCACGCCCGGAGCCGGATCCGGCTCCGAGGCGGAATGCCCAACCGGCCCCTTCCCTGGTATGTGAAGGTTGTGCGGTCGGAGTCCGCACCTTTGGGGGGGGGGGTACTGTCACGCCCTGACTCAGGGGACTCGTATATGTTGTGTCAGGGTGTGTATATTCCTTGTTGTATATATTCTATGTTGTATTCTAGTATGTATAGATCTATGTTGGCCGGTGTGGTTCCCAATCAGAGGCAGCTGTCGCTCGTTGTCTCTGATTGGGGATCATACTTAGGCAGCCTATTGGCACTGTCTAGTTGTGGGATCTTGTTCCTTGTAAGGTATGTTTTACCTTGGACTTCACGTTTCGGTTGTTGTTTTGTCGTTGTGTTTATCAGTTAATAAATATGTACGTATATCACGCTGCGCCTTGGTCTGACCCGTCATTGAACGAACGTGACACTAGTAATATGGGTTGCGACAATTTCGGCGGCTAGTTTTAGAAAGAAAGGGTCTAGCCCAGCTGATTTGTAGGGGTCCAGATTGTGCAGCTCTTTAAGAACATCAGCTGTCTGAATTTGTGTGAAGGAGAAGCGGGGGGGGCATGGGCAAGTTGCAGCGGAGGGTGCAGAGCTGGTGGCCGGGGTAGTGGTAGCCAGGTGGAACGCATGGCCAGCCGTAGCAAAATGCTTGTTGAAATTCTCGATTATTGTAGATTTATCGGTGGTGATAGTGTTTCCTAGCCTCAGTGCAGTGGGCAGCTGGGAGGAAGTGCTCTTATTCTCCATGGACTTTACAGTGTCCCAAAACTTTTTGGAGTTAGTGCTACAGGATGCAAATTTCTGTTTGAAAAAGTTAGCCTTTGCTTTCCTAACTGCTTGTGTATATTGGTTCCTAACTTCCCTGAAAAGTTGCATATCGCGGGGGCTATTTGATGCTAATGCAGTACGCCACAGGATGTTTTTGTGCTGGTCAAGGGCAGTCAAATCTGAGGAGAACCAGGGGCTACATCTGTTCTTAGTTCTGTATTTTTTGAATGGGGCATGTTTATTTAAGATTGAGAGGAAATTACTTTTAAAGAACAACCAGGCATCCTCTACTGACGGAATGAGATCTATATCCATCCAGGATACCTGGGCCAGGTCAATTAGGAAGGCCTGCTCGCTAAAGTGTTTTAGGGAGCGTTTGACAGTGATGAGGGGTGGTCGTTTGACCGCGGACTCGTTACGGACGCAGGCAATAAGGCAGTGATCGCTGAGGTCCTGGTTGAAGACAGCGGAGGTGTATTTAGAGGGTAAATTAGTCAGGATGATATCTATGAGGGTACCCATGTTTACGGATTTAGGGTTGTACCTGGTAGGTTCGTTGATAATTTGTGTGAGATTGAGGGCATCTAGTTTGGATTGTAGGATGGCCGGGGTGTTAAGCATATCCCAATTTAGGTCACTAACAGTACGAACTCTGAGGATAAATGGGGGGCAATCAATTCACATATGGTGTCCAGGGCACAGCTGGGGGCTGAGGGGGGTCTGTAGCAAGCGGCAACAGTGAGAGACTTATTTCTGGAAAGGTGGATTTTTAGAAGTAGAAGCTCAAACTGTTTGGGCACAGACCTGGATAGTATGATAGGATCTCTACAGTAGATTGCAACTCCACCCCCTTTGGCAGTTCTATCTAGACGGAAAATGTTATAGTTGTGGATGGAAATTTCAGAATTTTTGGTGGCCTTCCTAAGCCAGGATTCAGACACTGCTAGAACATCAGGGTTGGCGGAGTGTGCTAACGCAGTGAATAACTCAAACTTAGGAAGGAGACTTCTGATATTAACATGCAAGAAACCAAGGCTTTTACGGTTACAGAAGTCAACAAATGATAGCGCCTGGGGAGTAGGAGTGATACTGGGGGCTGCAGGGCCTGGGTTAGCCTCTACATCACCAGAGGAACAGAGGAGGACTAGAATAAGGATACGGCTAAAGGCTTTAAGAACTGGTCTTCTAGTGCGTTGGGTACAGAGAATAAAGGGGGCAGATTTCCGGGCGTTGTAGAATAGATTCAGGGCATTATGTACAGACAAGGATATGGAAGGATATGAGTACAGTGGAGGTAAACCTAAGCGTTGGGTAACAATGAAAGAGATAGCATCACTGGAGGCACCGATTGAGTCGGTCTCCACGTGTATGGGGGGTGGGACAAAGGAGCTATCTAAGGCAGGTTTAGCTGGGCTGGGGGATCTACAGTGAAATAGTATTTTTTTTTATTTTTTTTTTTTAGTCATTTAGCAGACGCTCTTATCCAGAGCGACATACAGGAGCAATTAGGGTTAAGTGCGTTGCTTAAGGGCACATCGACAGATTTTTCACCTAGTCGGCTCGGGGATTAGAATCAGCGACCTTTCGGTTACTGGCACAACGCTCTTACCCACTAAGCTACCTGCCGAATAACCGAAACAGCAATAAGCAATCCATATTGACATGGGAGAGAGGCATAAAGCAATCACAGGTGTAATTTGAGAGAGCTAAGACAACAGCTGGTAATGGCGACACAGTTTGGGCTGAGGCTAAACATAAACAGGATGCGGTACCGTAAAAAGGAACAGTCCAGCAGGCATCAGCTGTATAGCTGAGTTATCATAAGGTCCGGTGAACAGCAATAGGATAGTTCGGAGGTAGTTCGGGGGCTGCTAAAGCACTAGCGAGCAAGAGTCCACGGCTAGCGTGTGCTAGCGGGCCGGGGTTAGCAGATGGAATCTTTGAGGTCGACGTCGTAACGGGAAGCCTGTTGTAACCACATCAGACGATTTCGTCGGCAGACCGGTCGTGTTGGATCGGCAGGGCTCCGTGTCAACACTAGGTGGTCCCGTCCGGTTGACAGAGAGGTAGATAGCCGGGAGATGGGCCTGGCTCATCTCATGGGCCTGGCTCAAACTAGCTCAGGCTGATTAGCCAAACCACAACGTCCATTTTGTTGCAGCTAGCTGGTAGCGATGAATCCCGTGTTAAAGGTCCAGTGATTCAGTGATTCCAGCAGAAAAAAACTATATGTTCTGGGTCGATAACGCGCTGTGCAGATAATAGTCCAGGCTAGAGCTGGCTGGTAGGTAGTGCAGGCCATGGACAAAGGTGAAAAACCGCTAACGGTAGCTAATAGCAAGTAGCTAGTTAGCTGGCTACTCCCGTCCGGTAGACCGAGAGGTAGATAGCCGGGATATGGGCCTGGCTCTAGGCTAGCTCGAGGCTAACTGGTGCTTGCATCGGGGGCAGTGGTGATTAGCCAAACAGCAACATCCATTCGGTTGTGGCTAGCTAGTTGCCATCCGGTGATTAATGTCCAGTGATTAAATTATTCCGGCAGAAAAATCCAATGTTCTGGGTGAAATACCGCTAACTGTGGCTAATAGCAAGTAACTAGTTAGCTGGCTAGCTAGTTTCAACTGGAGATTCTAGATAAAAGGTAAGTCAATAATAGAATCCGTTCCACATTGAGTGAGGCGGGTTGCAGGAAAGTATATTTTGTAGAAGGATGAAAAGTCTGATAGGGAAATATGTACGAAAAATACAAAAAAAAAACAGGGTATTTACAAGCTATTTACAGACACACTAAAAAAACTACACTGCATTGCTACGCCATCTTGGATAAGGGAATGTGTCTATATGGAAGACAGTAAACCCTGCAAAATGGTCAATGTAAACCAGGGAAAAACACACTAGCCTCCCCTGTGCCCAATAAAAACACACCATCCTCCCCTGTGACCAATAAAAACACACTAGCCTCCCCTGTACCCAATAAAAACACACCATCCTCCCCTGTACCCAATAAAAACACACCATCCTCCCCTGTGACCAATAAAACACACCATCCTCCCCTGTGCCCAATAAAAACACACTAGCCTCCCCTGTACCCAATAAAAACACACCATCCTCCCCTGTGACCAATAAAACACACCATCCTCCCCTGTGACCAATAAAACACACCATCCTCCCCTGTGCCCAATAAAAAAAACACAACCTTCCCCAAAGCACAAAAAAAGTTAGACAACCTTCCAACCCCAGTAAATTTCGAAATGTCCCTTAGGCTTTATTAGTTGAGTGACAACCTATGTAATTTGCTAGGTTATTGTTATATGTTGAAAATGCTGTTTTACCAGAATAAAAGTAAGCTACTCTCATCTGGATATACCTGCTGAATGGGGTTTACAATAGATTTTATTTTGATTGTTCAGGTTCACCATCAGCAATAGCTTTGGTAGTTTTGCTTTAAGCAATCAGTGTATATGTACATTTTTAGATATACAGGGTAAAGTTGATCATTTCACACTGCATGGCCAAAGCAACAAGAGAAGATCTCCATAAAAACTTCCAAACGGTCAAAACCATATGATTTTGAGATGGGGGTGAAATCCAAAATTGTTCTATATATTCATTGGCTGTCATACCTAATTTGTAATCAATAAATATTAATACATTACTAGCTCAAACACTTAATCTGTAAAAATGACAAATTAATTAGTGGGTGATGGTGATTTCAGAACCAACGTGGGCAGACAATAAACACAGGCTACATTGCCCTCCCTAATCTGATGGGGTAGTGGGGTGGTAGATGCCTAGTCCCCCTACATAATCTGATGGGGTAGTGGGGTGGTAGATGCCTAGTCCCCCCCCTAATCTGATGGGGTAGTGGGGTGGTAGATGCCTAGTCCCCCCCCTAATCTGATGGGGTAGTGGGGTGGTAGATGCCTAGTCTCTCCCCTAATCTGATGGGGTAGTGGGATGGTAGATGCCTAGTCTCTCCCCCCCCTAATCTGATGGGGTAGTGGGGTGGTAGATGCCTAGTCTCTCCCCTAATCTGATGGGGTAGTGGGGTGGTAGATGCCTAGTCTCTCCCCTAATCTGATGGGGTAGTGGGGTGGTAGATGCCTAGTCTCTCCCCCCCTAATCTGATGGGGTAGTGGGGTGGTAGATGCCTAGTCTCCCCCCCCCCCCCCCCCTAATCTGATGGGGTAGTGGGGTGGTAGATGCCTAGTCTCCCCCCCCCCCCCCCTAATCTGATGGGATAGTGGGGTGGTAGATGCCTAGTCTCCCCCCCCCCCCCCCCCTAATCTGATGGGGTAGTGGGGTGGTAGATGCCTAGTCTCTCCCCCCCCCCCCTAATCTGATGGGGTAGTGGGTTGGTAGATGCCTAGTCTCCCCCCTAATCTGATGGGTTAGTGGGGTGGTAGATGCCTAGTCTCTCCCCTAATCTGATGGGGTAGTGGGGTGGTAGATGCCTAGTCTCTCCCCCCCTAATCTGATGGGGTAGTGGGGTGGTAGATGCCTAGTCCCCCCCCCCCCCCCCCCCCCTAATCTGATTGGGTAGTGGGGTGGTAGATGCCTAGTCTCTCCCCTAATCTGATGGGGTAGTGGGGTGGTAGATGCCTAGTCTCCCCCCCCCTAATCTGATGGGGTAGTGGGGTGGTAGATGCCTAGTCTCTCCCCTAATCTGATGGGGTAGTGGGGTGGTAGATGCCTAGTCTCTCCCCCCCTAATCTGATGGGGTAGTGGGGTGGTAGATGCCTAGTCTCTCCCCTAATCTGATGGGGTAGTGGAGTGGTAGATGCCTTGTCTCCCCCCTAATCTGATGGGGTAGTGGGTTGGTAGATGCCTAGTCTCCCCCCTAATCGGATGGGGTAGTGGGGTGGTAGATGCCTAGTCTCCCCGCCCCTAATCTGATGGGGTAGTGGGGTGGTAGATGCCTAGTCCCTCTCCCTAATCTGATGGGGTAGTGGGGTGGTAGATGCCTAGTCTCCCCCCTAATCTGATGGGGTAGTGGGGTGGTAGATGCCTAGTCTCTCCCCCCCTAATCTGATGGGGTAGTGGGGTGGTAGATGCCTAGTCTCCCCCCTAATCTGATGGGGTAGTGGGGTGGTAGATGCCTAGTTTCTCCCCCCTAATCTGATGGGGTAGTGGGTTGGTAGATGCCTAGTCTCTCCCCCCTAATCTGATGGGGTAGTGGGTTGGTAGATGCCTAGTCTCTCCCCCCCTAATCTGACGGGGTAGTGGGGTGGTAGTTGCCTAGTCTCTCCCCCCCTAATCTGATGGGGTAGTGGGGTGGTAGATGCCTAGTCTCTCCCCCCTAATCTGATGGGGTAGTGGGTTGGTAGATGCCTAGTCTCCCCCCTAATCTGATGGGGTAGTGGGGTGGTAGATGCCTAGTTTCTCCCCCCCTAATCTGATGGGGTAGTGGGGTGGTAGATGCCTAGTCTCTCCCCTAATCTGTTGGGGTAGTGGGGTGGTAGATGCCTAGTCCCCCCCCCTAATCTGATGGGGTAGTGGGGTGGTAGATGCCTAGTCTCCCCCCTAATCTGATGGGGTAGTGGGGTGGTAGATGCCTAGTCTCTCCCCTAATCTGATGGGGTAGTGGGGTGGTAGATGCCTAGTCTCTCCCCCCCTAATCTGATGGGGTAGTGGGGTGGTAGATGCCTAGTCTCTCCCCCCTAATCTGATGGGGTAGTGGGGTGGTAGATGCCTAGTCTCTCCCCTAATCTGATGGGGTAGTGGGGTGGTAGATGCCTAGTCTCCCCCCTAATCTGATGGGGTAGTGGGGTGGTAGATGCCTAGTCTCTCCCCCCCTAATCTGATGGGGTAGTGGGGTGGTAGATGCCTAGTCTCTCCCCCCTAATCTGATGGGGTAGTGGGGTGGTAGATGCCTAGTCTGTCCCCCCCCTAATCTGATGGGGTAGTGGGGTGGTAGATGCCTAGTCTCTCCCCTAATCTGATGGGGTAGTGGGGTGGTAGATGCCTAGTCTCCCCCTAATCTGATGGGGCAGTGGGTTGGTAGATGCCTAGTCTCCCCCCTAATCTGATGGGGTAGTGGGGTGGTAGATGCCTAGTTTCTCCCCCCCTAATCTGATGGGGTAGTGGGTTGGTAGATGCCTAGTCTCCCCCCTAATCTGATGGGGTAGTGGGGTGGTGAATGCCTAGTCTCTCCCCCCCTAATCTGATGGGGTAGTAGGGTGGTAGATGCCCAGTCTCCCCCTAATCTGATGGGGTAGTGGGGTGGTAGATGCCTAGTCTCTCCCCCCCTAATCTGATGGGGTAGTGGGGTGGTAGATGCCTAGTCTCTCCCCACCCTAATCTGATGGGGTAGTGGGGTGGTTGATGCCTTGTCTCTCCCCCCCTGATCTGATGGGGTAGTGGGGTAGTAGATGCCTAGTCTCCCCCCTAATCTGATGGGGTAGTTGGGTGGTATATGCCTAGTCTCTCCCCCCTAATCTGACGGGGTAGTGGGGTGGTAGTTGCCTAGTCTCTCCCCCCCTAATCTGATGGGGTAGTGGGGTGGTAGATGCCTAGTCTCTCCCCCCTAATCTGATGGGGTAGTGGGTTGGTAGATGCCTAGTCTCCCCCCTAATCTGATGGGGTAGTGGGGTGGTAGATGCCTAGTCTCTCCCCCCCTAATCTGATGGGGTAGTAGGGTGGTAGATGCCTAGTCTCCCCCCCCCCCCCCCCCCCCTCTAATCTGATGGGGTAGTGGGGTGGTAGATGCCTAGTTTCCCACTAATCTGATGGGGTAGTGGGTTGGTAGATGCCTAGTCTCCCCCCCCCCTCTAATCTGATGGGGTAGTGGGGTGGTGAATGCCTAGTCTCTCCCCCCCTAATCTGATGGGGTAGTAGGGTGGTAGATGCCCAGTCTCCCCCTAATCTGATGGGGTAGTGGGGTGGTAGATGCCTAGTCTCTCCCCCCCTAATCTGATGGGGTAGTGGGGTGGTAGATGCCTAGTCTCTCCCCACCCTAATCTGATGGGGTAGTGGGTGGTTGATGCCTTGTCTCTCCCCCCCTGATCTGATGGGGTAGTGGGGTAGTAGATGCCTAGTCTCCCCCCTAATCTGATGGGGTAGTTGGGTGGTATATGCCTAGTCTCTCCCCCCTAATCTGATGGGGTAGTGGGGTGGTAGTTGCCTAGTCTCTCCCCCCCTAATCTGATGGGGTAGTGGGGTGGTAGATGCCTAGTCTCTCCCCCCTAATCTGATGGGGTAGTGGGTTGGTAGATGCCTAGTCTCCCCCCTAATCTGATGGGGTAGTGGGGTGGTAGATGCCTAGTTTCTCCCCCCCTAATCTGATGGGGTAGTGGGTTGGTAGATGCCTAGTCTCCCCCCTAATCTGATGGGGTAGTGGGGTGGTAGATGCCTAGTCTCTCCCCCCCTAATCTGATGGGGTAGTAGGGTGGTAGATGCCTAGTCTCCCCCTAATCTGATGGGGTAGTGAGGTGGTAGATGCCTAGTTTCTCCCCCCCTAATCTGATGGGGTAGTGGGTTGGTAGATGCCTAGTCTCCCCCCTAATCTGATGGGGTAGTGGGGTGGTAGATGCCTAGTCTCCCCCCCCCCCCCTCTAATCTGATGGGGTAGTGGGGTGGTAGATGCCTAGTCTCCCCCTAATCTGATGGGGTAGTGGGTTGGTAGATGCCTAGTCTCCCCCCCCCCCCTCTAATCTGATGGGGTAGTGGGGTGGTAGATGCCTAGTCTCTCCCCCCCCCCCCCCCCCCCCCTCTAATCTGATGGGGTAGTGGGGTGGTAGATGCCTAGTCTCCCCCCCCCCCCCCCCCCCCTCTAATCTGATGGGGTAGTGGGGTGGTAGATGCCTAGTCTCCCCCCCCCCCCCCCCCTCTAATCTGATGGGGTAGTAGGGTGGTAGATGCCTAGTCTCACCCTAATCTGATGGGGTAGTGGGTTGGTAGATGCCTAGTCTCCCCCCCCCCCCCTCTAATCTGATGGGGTAGTGGGGTGGTAGATGCCTAGTCTCTCCCCCCCCCCCCCCCCCCCCCTCTAATCTGATGGGGTAGTGGGGTGGTAGATGCCTAGTCTCCCCCCCCCCCCCCTCTAATCTGATGGGGTAGTAGGGTGGTAGATGCCTAGTCTCCCCCTAATCTGATGGGGTAGTGGGTTGGTAGATGCCTAGTCTCCCCCCCCCCCCTCTAATCTGATGGGGTAGTGGGGTGGTTGATGCCTTGTCTCTCCCCCCCTGATCTGATGGGGTAGTGGGGTGGTAGTTGCCTAGTCTCTCCCCCCTAATCTGATGGGATAGTGGGGTGGTAGATGCCTAGTCTCTCCCCCCTAATCTGATGGGGTAGTGGGTTGGTAGATGCCTAGTCTCCCCCCTAATCTGATGGGGTAGTGGGGTGGTAGATGCCTAGTTTCTCCCCCCCTAATCTGATGGGGTAGTGGGTTGGTAGATGCCTAGTCTCCCCCCTAATCTGATGGGGTAGTGGGTTGGTAGATGCCTAGTCTCCCCCCTAATCTGATGGGGTAGTGGGTTGGTAGATGCCTAGTCTCCCCCCTAATCTGATGGGGTAGTGGGGTGGTAGATGCCTAGTCTCCCCCTAATCTGATGGGGTAGTGGGGTGGTAGATGCCTAGTCTCCCCCCTAATCTGATGGGGTAGTGGGTTGGTAGATGCCTAGTCTCCCCCCTAATCTGATGGGGTAGTGGGGTGGTAGATGCCTAGTTTCTCCCCCCCCTCTAATCTGATGGGGTAGTGGGGTGGTAGATGCCTAGTTTCTCCCCCCCCTCTAATCTGATGGGGTAGTGGGGTGGTAGATGCCTAGTTTCTCCCCCCCCCTCTAATCTGATGGGGTAGTGGGGTGGTAGATGCCTAGTCTCCCCCCCCCTTCTAATCTGATGGGGTAGTGGGGTGGTAGATGCCTAGTCTCCCCCCCCCCCCCCCCCCCCCTCTAATCTGATGGGGTAGTGGGGTAGTAGATGCCTAGTCTCCCCCCCCTCTAATCTGATGGGGTAGTAGGGTGGTAGATGCCTAGTCTCCCCCTAATCTGATGGGGTAGTGGGTTGGTAGATGCCTAGTCTCCCCCCCCCCCCTCTAATCTGATGGGGTAGTGGGGTGGTAGATGCCTAGTCTCCCCCCCCCCCCCCCCCCCCCCCTCTAATCTGATGGGGTAGTGGGGTGGTAGATGCCTAGTCTCTCCCCCCCCCCCCCCCCCCCTCTAATCTGATGGGGTAGTGGGGTGGTAGATGCCTAGTCTCTCTCCCCCCCCCCCCCCCCTCTAATCTGATGGGGTAGTGGGGTGGTAGATGCCTAGTCTCCCCCCCCCCCCCTCTAATCTGATGGGGTAGTAGGGTGGTAGATGCCTAGTCTCCCCCTAATCTGATGGGGTAGTGGGTTGGTAGATGCCTAGTCTCCCCCCTAATCTGATGGGGTAGTGGGGTGGTAGATGCCTAGTCTCTCCCCCCCTAATCTGATGGGGTAGTGGGGTGGTAGATGCCTAGTCTCTCCCCCCCCTAATCTGATGGGGTAGACTAAACTTTGTATCTGCACAGTTCTTCCTGTAAATGTATTTTTGTAAAATTCTCATGTGACATTGTTTTAAGTAGTCCTTGTGCATTGAGCTGTACGGCTTGTTAAACTTTGAAATCAATGGTTTTTGCTTGGCATACAAGTGAAACAAAAGTCTCAGCGCAATGCCGTTACTCTTGAATTACCCCTAACTATCTAGCTAACTAGCTAAGTACTAGCTAACTAGCTAGGTAGCTAGTAGCGTACTGCAGCTAGCTAGCTAGCACAAATGGATGAATTCATCCCACTGTGTAAACTAGCTAGCTTGCTAAACTTTTGTAAACATGTAGCTATCTAATTGCAGTTCACTGTTTCTGAGAAATATGGCTCCAATTTTAGATTCCAAACGTCTTAACTATTTATTTAATGATAATAATACTTATTAACCCAGACCCCCAACAGCTCACCCACCCAGTCTCTGAAGAGGAGGTTCCCCCTGAGCAGCAGCACTGTGACCAGGAGTGGAGCCCCCGTCTGGGGCAGGAAGACCCAGAGCCCACACAGATTAAAGACGAGCAAGAGGAACCAGTCAGGAAGAACGTTTGAACTCCCGTTAGACGTTTAAACTCCGGAGTAACTAACTAACTGTAAGTCGCTCTGGACAAGAGCGTCTGCTAAATGACCAAAGACTTCATAACTGTCTGTGTGGGTATGAACACACTGTGGGTTCTCCGTTCAATAACATGACTGGAGAGATCCAGACAGAGCCTGATGATGAAGACTATATGGCCTACATAGTATCAGGAACCATCCAGTCCTGCAGCTCAGAGTGAAAACAGTGTTAACAGTGGAAGGGAGAATGATGGGGAGAGCAGGGAGCTACCGACGGGGGTCAAAGCCACGGAAATCACAAAGAAAACAGAAGAAGAAGAAAGGAACAAGCTTTCTTGAAGATGCTGCTCCTTATTGCTGCAAGCTGTGGGGGAGGACTTTTGATCCTATGGGTTTTTTAGTTAACGACGTGCAAAGAACACACACAAAGCATGCTGAACAATACCGCTGTGGTGTGTGTGAAGTAGTATTGGACTCCAAAGCAAATCTGACAGTCCATGTGCAAACCCACACTAAAGAGAAACCTACTCCTCACCCTCAAACCCACACTGAACCAAAACCTACTCCTCACCCTCAAACCCACACTGAACCAAAACCTACGCCTAACCCTCAAACCCACACTGAACCAAAACCTACGCCTAACCCTCAAACCCACACTGAACCAAAACCTACTCCTCACCCTCAAACCCACACTGAACCAAAACCTACGCCTAACCCTCAAACCCACACTGAACCAAAACCTACTCCTCACCCTC
>CM062489.1:1912885-1927885 GCA_031479575.1 Coregonus ussuriensis
GAGAGAGAGGGGGGGGGGTGGAGAGAGAGAATGGGAGTGGAGATTACAGAAGAGAGAGAATTGAGAGAGAGAGAGAGAGAGGGAGTGGAGCTTACAGAAGAGAGAGAAGGGGAGGGAGTGGAGCTTACATAAGAGAGAGAGCGAGAGAGAGAGAGAGAGAGAGAGAGAGAGAGAGAGAGAGAGAGAGAGAGAGAGAGAGAGAGAGAGAGAGAGAGAGAGAGAGAGAGAGAGAGAGAGAGAGAGAGTGGAGCATACCGAAGAGAGAGAGAGAGTGATAGAGGGGGAGGGGAGATTACAGAAGAGAGAGAGAGAGAGAGAGAGAGAGAGAGAGAGAGAGAGAGAGAGAGAGAGAGAGAGAGAGAGAGAGAGGAGAGAGAGAGAGAGAGAGAGAGAGAGAGAGCAAGAGAGAGAGAGGGAGTGGAGCTTACAGAAGAGAGAGAAGGGGAGGGAGTGGAGCTTACATAAGAGAGAGAGAGAAATAATTGAGAGAGAGACAGAGAGAGAGAGAAAGCATTGAGAGAGAGAGAGAGAGAGAGAGAGAGAGAGAGAGAGAGAGAGAGAGAGAGAGAGAGAGAGAGAGAGAGAGTGGAGGATTCAGAAGAGAGACAGATAGAGAGAGAGGGGGGGGTGGAGAGAGAGAATGGGAGTGGAGATTACAGAAGAGAGAGGGAGAGAGAGAGAGAGAGAGAGTGGAGCATACAGAAGAGAGACAGAAGAGAGAGGGAGAGAGAGAGAATTGAGAGAGAGCAAGAGAGAGAGAGGGAGTGGAGCTTACAGAAGAGAGAAGGGGAGGGAGTGGAGCTTACATAAGAGAAAGAGAAAGAATTGAGAGAGAGACAGAGATAGAAAGCATTGAGAGAGAGAGAGAGAGAGAGAGAGAGAGAGAGAGAGAGAGAGAGAGAGAGAGAGAGAGAGAGAGAGAGAGAGAGAGAGAAAGCGAGTGGAGCTTACAGAAGAGAGAGCAAGAGAGAGTGAGAGAGGTAGAGAGAGGGTGGGAGTTGAGTGTACAGAAGAGAGAGCGAGAGAGAGAGGGAGAGAAAGAGAGAGGGAGAGAGAGAGAGAATTGAGAGAATGAGAGCGTGGAGCTTACAGAAGAGAGAGAGAGAGAGAGAGAGAGAGAGAGAGAGAGAGAGAGAGAGAGAGAGAGTTTGAGTTTTTATAAAACCTTTATTTTATACTCAAGTGTTAACACAAATAATGGCACACTGCCTTTTCAGAAATGAAACAGCAAATGTCATTCCTAAATAGAAATGAAAACAAAAATAAAAAATAAATTATATACAACTACAAAAAAACATATACATTCAACTAATTTAATCAACAAAAAATAGTTTCCCCTCCTCCACAAATCAAACCGCTCCTCCGTAAGCACACTTCTCCTCAAACAATGGGAGATCTTTTATAGCCGAGAAGAACTCAAAATCCACTTTTATTCTCGCTTTCACTGATCCTTTAAAAACACATCTTACATCCTGCCCATATCCCGTTTCTATCTTATGTTTCCTACTCAGAAAAATCCCAGGTCTATCTTAGCTTGTCCCAAAATAAAATTTAACATTTGACATTTTCTTTTCTTATGCTTACTATATTGAAACCCCAAAATAAAATAAATCTCCCCTACAGCTTTAAACAAAGACTCCAGCATTTCCAAGAGAGGTTTTATCCTCTCACACTCCATAAAACAGTAAAAAATTGTTTCTCACATATTTCAAAAAGGACATCCGTCTCCACACATCTGAGTTAATAACAGAAACAAAAGCATTAACTGCAAACATGCAAAACCCTCCATTGCATATCCCCAGTACCCTTTTGTAACGGTGGCTTGTACAGTGCTCTCCATGCTGGCTTTACCTTGTCATCAATGCCCAATTTGACCCTCCATGGAGTGTCTTTTCTATTTTTCAATGTATCTTTATTCAACACCTTGACACACCCCCTATATAAGTCTTTCCCATTCACCTCATCCAAACCCACCTCTTCCAACCCTCTCAAATCCAGTAATAACACCTTTCTTTCTGACTCTGTGATATTGGGTGTAATCCCTAGTCTTGGAAATGAGACGTTTTCATCTTGTACCTTCTTCTTGTGACTATTCAGCATACCCCACTCTTCTGCTGACAGAGCCTTCCTGCAGCTTCCCAGCAGTTGTCGGACAATCCTTTCCGACCTCACCCCCAAATGTTCAGCCACCCGTCTTCCATCCGTTAAGGCGGGCCCAGCCATGGCCATTAACTGTTTTAAGGGAATGATTTTGCCCTTCACCAGAATCTTGGAGAAATGTGGAACAGCTGCAGTTGTACAATCCAGTCTTGCCCCATACACCAGAGGTTCCTCCAACAGCCAATGCACTGACTCCGCTGAAGTGTGTCTGGACACCTTCATTATGCTCCACACCCTAAGAAGGCCTCTGTAAAATGGAGGTACTCCCTAGAAATCTGGCTACTATCAACCAAAAATAAAGCCTTCTTTAAACCTAATCCCCCAACCTGCTGTAATACAAGACCTGCCACCCCTCTCCAAACCACATTTTCCGGTCCATAAAGCAACCTTTGAATAAACTGAAACCGGAAAGCAGCAGCCCTACAAGCAAGATGTACAAGACCTTGTCCCCCCTCCTCTTTTGATAAATACAAAACACTTTGTGGAACCCAGTGATATTTATCCCAAAATAAATCTACAATAATCGCCTGTATCTTAGCCAGAAGGCCAGATGGTGGCTCTAAAACTGACAGCCGATGCCACAGTGCAGAGGCAACCACATTGTTAACTATAATAGTGCGCCCCCTATATGACATACGAGATAACAACCAATGCCATCTCCTCATCCTCCCTTCCAACTTTTCAACCACACCAATCCAATTTTTTTCCATTGTCCCCTCATCTCCTAGGTACACTCCAAGATACTTAAAACCTCCCTTACACCATTCCAGCCCCCCTGGCAAAGCCATGATCCCTCCAGACCATTCTCCAATCTGTAAAGCACAACTTTTTTCCCAATTTACCTTTGCAGAGGATATTCCCCTAAAACGATCAACCATTAGACTCAAACTATCCACCTCCGCTTGATTTTTCACTAAAACAACTACATCATCAGCATAGGCTGAGAGACGAATAGGAGGAATATCCTCTGAAAGGTACACCCCTTCAATGCGACTTCTAATGCTATTTAGTAGTGGCTCTAAAGCGATGGCATATAACATTCCTGACAAAGAGCATCCCTGCCTAATACCTCTACACACTTTAAAAGGAGCACTCAAACCACCGTTAACTTTCAATACACTTTCAATGTCCCCATATATCACCTTTATCATGGCAATAAAACCAGAGCTGAAACCAAACACCTCAAAAGTGTGCCATAAGTATTGATGTTCAACTCGGTCAAATGTATTTTCCTGATCAATTGAAATTAGGCCAGCATCCATCCAACCCAATAGCCCTAGAGACGTCCAAAAAATCCAGAATCAGAGAAATGTTATCCGCTATCTGCCTGCCAGGAACACAGTAGGACTGGTCTGTATGTATGATTTTCCCCATCACCTCCCTCAGCCTGTTGGACAAAGTCTTTGACAGGATCTTATAATCAGTGCACAATAAAGCCACCGGCCTCCAGTTCTTCACCTCCCTAGGGTCACACCCGTCGCTATGGGCGGGCCATAGGGGGCCGGGCCCGCCCCCAAAAATGCTTGTGCCCCCCCCCCACTTGAGGCACAGATCTCTTAAAAAAATTACTTTAATTTTATATTATAATAGTTGCTAATTTTGTGTTGCATTAATGTTGCATTCTTTATCATTAAAACATTAAAAATATAAAGAAACAATGGTGTGATTTTGTTTGATTGATGGGAATCTACACTGCAACATCTTATCACGGCCTTAATAAAAAGAAAGTTAGGCTACGTACCTGACGTAGCCTATGTCAGTGTAGCTGCTCAACAGTTACTGCGCATTTTTGAAGGCTGGATGAGTTTTCACCGGCTTACTCGCCTTCAGTTCGTCATGGATATCCGTAAGTGGTTGAAAAGCCCACCAACAGTCTCCTCTGCCAAATTGGATACGACACCGACACCTCCTGATGTTGTAGTTGGAGAAGGAGACCCTGGACGACAGTCTGAGCCTGATGCTAGTAGCTCCGTTGAGTCCGACCCTGGACCTGGCAGGACCTGCAAGTCAAGTGCAACCGCGACTGGGGCAGCATTTGGGCCACAACTGCCTGTTGAATCAGTGGGTGTGAGTGACTTCGGCATGGACACACCCAAACAGGTTGTGTTGAGGAAATATCCAGTCAAAATGTTTGGTTCAAAAAAACGATAATTTTCCTCTAGCTGGTATTTGAACAGGGACTGGCTTGAGTACTCGGTGGAAAAGGACTCCGCATTTAGTTATGCCTGCAGGAAATTCAAATCTGTATCATCGGACGCGACCTTCTCCATTAAGGGATTTAATGATTGGAAACATGCAATTGAAACAGGCAAGGGCTTAAATAAGCATGCAGCTTCAAAATAACATTTAGCCTGTGAAGCAATGTGGAGAGATTCAGAAAAACGTAGAGAGACAGGAAAAGAGATTTCCACTCTCTTAAATTCAGAGCAACTGGCTCGCAACAGATACTACATGTCAGCTGTAATTGATATGCTGGAGTTTTTAGTGGTGAATCAATTGCCGTTACGTGGAGATAATGCTGGTTTTGCCAGTGTGCTAGATGATAATAGATCAATGGGGCTGTTTTTGTCTCTCTTTGAGTACACCATGCACCAAAGATCCCAAACTGACACGGATTACAAAAACAATCCCACAGAATGCACGCTATACCAGCCCACAGATACAAAACGAGATTATCGAAATGATGAGCAAACTCGTGACAGAGGAGATAGTGAGACAAGTCGGCGATAGCTGGTATTCAATTAAAGTGGATGGCACACGGGATCCTTTAGGCCAAGAAAACATATCTGTAGTTGTGCGTTTTGTTGACAAAAACTATGGTCTGTGTGAGCGCCTCTTGGTAATGGCCACATCTGAGAAAGGTGATGCAGAGGCTCTGACAGGTGTCATCATTGATGAGCTCACCAGCGCCGGACTCAGTACGGACAAAATCCTGAGTCAAGTTTATGATGGCGCATCACTCATGTCTGGCAGGCATGGTGGTGTGCAGAAATTGCTCCAAAACAAGCTGGATCGTAACATACCATATATTCACTGCTTTAATCACCAACTTCATCTGGTTGTGATTCACGCCATGGCCAGTGAAGCAGCTGTCGATGATTTTTTTGGAGTATGCAACAGGCTGTACGACTTCATCAGGAAGCCAACCGTGGAAGTATGCAACATGCTGTACAACTTCATCAGGAAGCCAACCGTGGAAGTATGCAACATGCTGTACAACTTCATCAGGAAGCCAACCGTGGAAGTATGCAACATGCTGTACAACTTCATCAGGAAGCCAACTGTGGCTATTCTGTACAAAGGTGATACCCTGAAACGTCTCTATAATAATAATATGCCATTTAGCAGACGCTTTTATCCAAAGCGACTTACAGTCATGTGCGCATACATTGTTTGTGTATGGGTGGTCCCGGGGATCAAACCCACTTCCTTGGCGTTACAAGCGCCGTGCTCTACCAGCTGAGCTACAGAGGACCACAGATGGACCAGAGATGGACTGGCCACTTGGCAACGGTCAAAGTTGTGGTGAAGAGTTTTCACGACATATCCACATTACTGACCGAGGTGGAAAACACTCGAGGCCTTGGAGCGGAGGTGCGCGTCGAGGCTACCGGGCTGCTTCGTGCCATTACGCAGCGCAGTTTTCTTTTCATTGCGCACCTTGTTATGAAACTGTTGTCACTTTTCGAGCCGCCTAACAGACTACTACGGGCCGAAGATATGGACATGTTCACTGCGGTGACACTTGTGAACAGCGCTTCTGACTGCGTGAAGACACTGTGGGATCTCTGCGCTCCTCCAGCATCGGCCACCGAGGCTGTGCCGGTGACCGACCCTGGTCCAAGCAAGAGAAGACGCACAATTAATAAGAACCTCCGCGGATCTGCAGTTGAAGAAACAGTTGGTCAGCCACAAAGTGACACAGATGAAAAGACTGAGTTCATGAGATTGTTTTACAGTGTTATCGATGCTGTGCAAGGAGAGATGAATGCGCGTTTTGGAGAGCGCAGTAGCGAGCTCATTGGCGCACTGGCTGCTTTGAACCCAGAGGCCGAGGATAATTTCCTGGACCCATCAAAGGTAACCCCTCTCCTGGTATTAGCTGGAACTGATGTGGTTGAATCTGAATATACTGTGGCTCGTTAGTTCCTGGTGAAGAAAATGACTGACAC
Organism: Coregonus ussuriensis; assembly: GCA_031479575.1. Classification (NCBI taxonomy): domain Eukaryota; kingdom Metazoa; phylum Chordata; class Actinopteri; order Salmoniformes; family Salmonidae; genus Coregonus; species Coregonus ussuriensis. The sequence continues at coordinate 1,919,218 of CM062489.1, forward strand.
CCCGGTTCCCCCCGAAGATGGAAAATGGACAATAGCCAACATCCTCAGCACATTCAACTGTGCACTCCAGGCTATCCCGACTGTTCTCACAGTCTACACACTTGCCCTAACTTTAGGAGCTTCCACTGCAATGTGTGAAAAACTCATTTTCCACGCTCAAAAGCGTCTTCTCAGAGCATCGGCACAGTATGCTGCACAGACGCAAGGCCCAGCTGATTCAGCTTGCTTTTGAAAAGGACCTCACTCACAAGTTTAAGTCCAAGTGGAAGGATACTTTGATGAGGAGGTTCTGCTCGGAGAAACGCCGCCTCCCGCTCTACCGACAGGAGGGACTGGAGAGAGGACAGCGCTGCCTCCACTCAAAGTACCGGTAGGTTCAAAGTCTCTGTGTGTGTGTGTATATGCGTGCGTGTGTGTGTGTATATGCGTGCGTGTGTGTGTGTGTGTCTCTTGGCAATGCATATCCCTCTGTTGACTGCTTTAAAATGCAATATTTGAGAGATGCTTCTGGTGTTACATCTAATATGTTGTATAGTCAAGTGTTTTATGGATATTCATAGAGTAGAGAAAATAGAGTATACGATTATTATAAATATACGTACTGTAGGTTAATAATAATTGTGCCCTGCCCTCCCATGCATTTCAGATGCCCCCCTTAAGACTGAGGTCTGGCGACGGGTCTGCCTAGGGTCACCCTTTTTGGGCAGTAGGGTGAGGACAGCCCTTCTGCAGCTTATTGGTAGTGACCCTCCGGTCAAACTATCATTAATTACTGCTAGCCAATCCTCTCCCAACATAGCCCAAAAAAAGTCAACGGGAAGCCCATCAATGCCTGGTGCCCTTCCATTTTCCATTCCTTTTAATGCAGTGTATAGCTCCTGCAAAGACAATGGTTGCTCTAGCTCAACCTGAGCTTCTGCAGCCACCTGTGGGAGCCCATCAAGGAACTGCTGTGTCACTGTTTTATCCTCTTTGAACTCACACTTGTAGAGCTCAGCATAGAACTCTACTGCCCTCTTTCTAATTTCACTAGGGCTAGTGAGCTCCTGTCCAACAGCTGATTTGAGACAATTAATAATTATTCTTTGTCCATTCTTTTTCTCTAAACCAGAGAAATATTTGGATGAGGCATCCATTTCAGAGATTCCCTGAAACGTACTTCTCACCAAGTCCCCTGTGCTCTGACACCCAGCAGGTCTGCCAATGCAGCTCTTTTCCTCCTGAGGGCCTGAGTATGGCCTCGATCTCCTGTGGTCTCAACCAACGTCAGGAGTTCCACTATTTCAGACTCTAGGGCATTCATTGATCTGGTGATATCCTTGGTGACATTCATCGTGTATTGATTACGGAATTGTTGAATCTGGATTTTCCCTATATCCCACCACTGTTGAAGGGATACAAAACTGGCCTTTTGAGACCTCTACCTCTCCCAGAAAAAACTAAAACATTTCCTGAAGTGAGCGTCACTCAATACAGTTATATTAAAATGCCAGTATGCGCTTTTGGGTTTTACAACGTTAATGAACACCACCTCTGTTATTAAACAATGATCAGAAAATCCCACTGGGGTTATCACACTTGATTTACAGACCTGAGATTGATGCTCAAAACAATAAAACCTATCTAACCTGGCCATAGAGATGGTGTTCTCTCTCACATGGGCCCAGGTGTACTGTCTCGTGCCTCCATGTTGACTCCGCCAAATATCACACAGTTCATGTGTTACAATGAGGCGTTTTAAAAAAGTCCTTGAGGCTATATGAGGTTCTTTGTGATTTCTATCTAAATCACTGACTGTGCAGTTAAAATCCCCAGCAATAAATAAATAATCCTCAGTATTACATTTCTCAATGGTATTTGATAATGTCTCTATAAAACATACCCTCTCAACTGCCACCACTGGGGCATATACATTTATCAGACACATAGTGATGTTTTCATACCTTGCTCTAACTTTTAATAACCTCCCCTCAACTACCTCTTCAACCTCATATGACAAAGGCAAAAACCCTTTTGAGAACAAGATGGCCACACCCCCACTTTTTGAGTCTTTATGACTACACACCACTGTCCCCCCCCCCACTCCTGTTGCCACATAACTTCATTTTCCATATTACTATGCGTTTCTTGTAGAACATTTATTTCACTTCCCTTTCCCCTAATTAACTCATACACTACAGCTCTTTTTTTAACGTCTCTCGCCCCATTTATGTTTAAAGAAGAAATCTTAAAACTGCTCATGGATGAAAAAAAAATACAGAGGAAGACACAGAAACCACATCTCTTTACAGAGTTAAGGCTGCGACTGAACTCTTTCATTTTCTTTAGAATTGACATCACTTATCACTCTCGAGACCAGTTCTTGAGCCAAGCAATTTCAGGGCTTGTCAAACCTCCCCCTGTTATTTTTGACATCAGAAACTTTGCTGATTCAATAAACAATTCACTTTCAGGAAAACAATCTGTTACATTATAATCCTGCATATATTTCTTCCCTTTTGTCAACTTCAGAAATTGACGTACCTTCTCAATCCCATGCCTCCCTCCCACCCCATTCATCTCACTATTTTGTTTTGACGCATCAGATGACTCACTCTCGCTATCCTCCCCAGAAGAAAACTCCACCATCTCTACAACCTGTTTATCCTCAACTGATTTATCAATCTCTACCTTCCTCTTGGAATTAGACCCTTCACCACCCCTTACATTCTTCCTCTTACTCCTCGGTACTTTGAAAACAGCTGCTTCCTTTTCCATTATTTCAATCTCCTCTTGACCTCCAATTTCATTTTCCAGCACCACCTCAGCGACGGCAGTCGCAATCTCACCGAATGTTTCCCCTCCTTCTTTGTTCTGATCTATAACAATTGCCCCCGTATCCACACTGCCTTCCTCTCCTACTTTTCCAACCACATCTGCCCACCTTCTCCCTTCCCCTGAACCCTTAGCATGTTCATCCCTTCACGGTGGTGCATTAGCTGCACCAGCACTAGAGCTGCTACCAGACAAATACTGGCGTCTGTGTCTCCCGCAACACCACCTCTGTTATTAAACAATGATCCGAAAATCCCACTGGGGTTATCACACTTGATTTACAGACCTGAGATTGATGCTCAAAACAATAAAACCTATCTAACCTGGCCATAGAGATGGTGTTCTCTCTCACATGGGCCCAGGTGTACTGTCTCGTGCCTCCATGTTGACTCCGCCAAATATCACACAGTTCATGTGTTACAATGAGGCGTTTTAAAAAAGTCCTTGAGGCTATATGAGGTTCTTTGTGATTTCTATCTAAATCACTGACTGTGCAGTTAAAATCCCCAGCAATAAATAAATAATCCTCAGTATTACATTTCTCAATGGTATTTGATAATGTCTCTATAAAACATACCCTCTCAACTGCCACCACTGGGGCATATACATTTATCAGACACATAGTGATGTTTTCATACCTTGCTCTAACTTTTAATAACCTCCCCTCAACTACCTCTTCAACCTCATATGACAAAGGCAAAAACCCTTTTGAGAACAAGATGGCCACACCCCCCACTTTTTGAGTCTTTATGACTACACACCACTGTCCCCCCCCCCACTCCTGTTGCCACATAACTTCATTTTCCATATTACTATGCGTTTCTTGTAGAACATTTATTTCACTTCCCTTTCCCCTAATTAACTCATACACTACAGCTCTTTTTTTAACGTCTCTCGCCCCATTTATGTTTAAAGAAGAAATCTTAAAACTGCTCATGGATGAAAAAAAAATACAGAGGAAGACACAGAAACCACATCTCTTTACAGAGTTAAGGCTGCGACTGAACTCTTTCATTTTCTTTAGAATTGACATCACTTATCACTCTCGAGACCAGTTCTTGAGCCAAGCAATTTCAGGGCTTGTCAAACCTCCCCCTGTTATTTTTGACATCAGAAACTTTGCTGATTCAATAAACAATTCACTTTCAGGAAAACAATCTGTTACATTATAATCCTGCATATATTTCTTCCCTTTTGTCAACTTCAGAAATTGACGTACCTTCTCAATCCCATGCCTCCCTCCCACCCCATTCATCTCACTATTTTGTTTTGACGCATCAGATGACTCACTCTCGCTATCCTCCCCAGAAGAAAACTCCACCATCTCTACAACCTGTTTATCCTCAACTGATTTATCAATCTCTACCTTCCTCTTGGAATTAGACCCTTCACCACCCCTTACATTCTTCCTCTTACTCCTCGGTAATTTGAAAACAGCTGCTTCCTTTTCCATTATTTCAATCTCCTCTTGACCTCCAATTTCATTTTCCAGCACCACCTCAGCGACGGCAGTCGCAATCTCACCGAATGTTTCCCCTCCTTCTTTGTTCTGATCTATAACAATTGCCCCCGTATCCACACTGCCTTCCTCTCCTACTTTTCCAACCACATCTGCCCACCTTCTCCCTTCCCCTGAACCCTTAGCATGTTCATCCCTTCACGGTGGTGCATTAGCTGCACCAGCACTAGAGCTGCTACCAGACAAATACTGGCGTCTGTGTCTCCCGCAACACCACCTCTGTTATTAAACAATGATCCGAAAATCCCACTGGGGTTATCACACTTGATTTACAGACCTGAGATTGATGCTCAAAACAATAAAACCTATCTAACCTGGCCATAGAGATGGTGTTCTCTCTCACATGGGCCCAGGTGTACTGTCTCGTGCCTCCATGTTGACTCCGCCAAATATCACACAGTTCATGTGTTACAATGAGGCGTTTTAAAAAAGTCCTTGAGGCTATATGAGGTTCTTTGTGATTTCTATCTAAATCACTGACTGTGCAGTTAAAATCCCCAGCAATAAATAAATAATCCTCAGTATTACATTTCTCAATGGTATTTGATAATGTCTCTATAAAACATACCCTCTCAACTGCCACCACTGGGGCATATACATTTATCAGACACATAGTGATGTTTTCATACCTTGCTCTAACTTTTAATAACCTCCCCTCAACTACCTCTTCAACCTCATATGACAAAGGCAAAAACCCTTTTGAGAACAAGATGGCCACACCCCCACTTTTTGAGTCTTTATGACTACACACCACTGTCCCCCCCCCACTCCTGTTGCCACATAACTTCATTTTCCATATTACTATGCGTTTCTTGTAGAACATTTATTTCACTTCCCTTTCCCCTAATTAACTCATACACTACAGCTCTTTTTTTAACGTCTCTCGCCCCATTTATGTTTAAAGAAGAAATCTTAAAACTGCTCATGGATGAAAAAAAAAATACAGAGGAAGACACAGAAACCACATCTCTTTACAGAGTTAAGGCTGCGACTGAACTCTTTCATTTTCTTTAGAATTGACATCACTTATCACTCTCGAGACCAGTTCTTGAGCCAAGCAATTTCAGGGCTTGTCAAACCTCCCCCTGTTATTTTTGACATCAGAAACTTTGCTGATTCAATAAACAATTCACTTTCAGGAAAACAATCTGTTACATTATAATCCTGCATATATTTCTTCCCTTTTGTCAACTTCAGAAATTGACGTACCTTCTCAATCCCATGCCTCCCTCCCACCCCATTCATCTCACTATTTTGTTTTGACGCATCAGATGACTCACTCTCGCTATCCTCCCCAGAAGAAAACTCCACCATCTCTACAACCTGTTTATCCTCAACTGATTTATCAATCTCTACCTTCCTCTTGGAATTAGACCCTTCACCACCCCTTACATTCTTCCTCTTACTCCTCGGTACTTTGAAAACAGCTGCTTCCTTTTCCATTATTTCAATCTCCTCTTGACCTCCAATTTCATTTTCCAGCACCACCTCAGCGACGGCAGTCGCAATCTCACCGAATGTTTCCCCTCCTTCTTTGTTCTGATCTATAACAATTGCCCCCGTATCCACACTGCCTTCCTCTCCTACTTTTCCAACCACATCTGCCCACCTTCTCCCTTCCCCTGAACCCTTAGCATGTTCATCCCTTCACGGTGGTGCATTAGCTGCACCAGCACTAGAGCTGCTACCAGACAAATACTGGCGTCTGTGTCTCCCGCAACACCACCTCTGTTATTAAACAATGATCCGAAAATCCCACTGGGGTTATCACACTTGATTTACAGACCTGAGATTGATGCTCAAAACAATAAAACCTATCTAACCTGGCCATAGAGATGGTGTTCTCTCTCACATGGGCCCAGGTGTACTGTCTCGTGCCTCCATGTTGACTCCGCCAAATATCACACAGTTCATGTGTTACAATGAGGCGTTTTAAAAAAGTCCTTGAGGCTATATGAGGTTCTTTGTGATTTCTATCTAAATCACTGACTGTGCAGTTAAAATCCCCAGCAATAAATAAATAATCCTCAGTATTACATTTCTCAATGGTATTTGATAATGTCTCTATAAAACATACCCTCTCAACTGCCACCACTGGGGCATATACATTTATCAGACACATAGTGATGTTTTCATACCTTGCTCTAACTTTTAATAACCTCCCCTCAACTACCTCTTCAACCTCATATGACAAAGGCAAAAACCCTTTTGAGAACAAGATGGCCACACCCCCACTTTTTGAGTCTTTATGACTACACACCACTGTCCCCCCCCCACTCCTGTTGCCACATAACTTCATTTTCCATATTACTATGCGTTTCTTGTAGAACATTTATTTCACTTCCCTTTCCCCTAATTAACTCATACACTACAGCTCTTTTTTTAACGTCTCTCGCCCCATTTATGTTTAAAGAAGAAATCTTAAAACTGCTCATGGATGAAAAAAAAATACAGAGGAAGACACAGAAACCACATCTCTTTACAGAGTTAAGGCTGCGACTGAACTCTTTCATTTTCTTTAGAATTGACATCACTTATCACTCTCGAGACCAGTTCTTGAGCCAAGCAATTTCAGGGCTTGTCAAACCTCCCCCTGTTATTTTTGACATCAGAAACTTTGCTGATTCAATAAACAATTCACTTTCAGGAAAACAATCTGTTACATTATAATCCTGCATATATTTCTTCCCTTTTGTCAACTTCAGAAATTGACGTACCTTCTCAATCCCATGCCTCCCTCCCACCCCATTCATCTCACTATTTTGTTTTGACGCATCAGATGACTCACTCTCGCTATCCTCCCCAGAAGAAAACTCCACCATCTCTACAACCTGTTTATCCTCAACTGATTTATCAATCTCTACCTTCCTCTTGGAATTAGACCCTTCACCACCCCTTACATTCTTCCTCTTACTCCTCGGTACTTTGAAAACAGCTGCTTCCTTTTCCATTATTTCAATCTCCTCTTGACCTCCAATTTCATTTTCCAGCACCACCTCAGCGACGGCAGTCGCAATCTCACCGAATGTTTCCCCTCCTTCTTTGTTCTGATCTATAACAATTGCCCCCGTATCCACACTGCCTTCCTCTCCTACTTTTCCAACCACATCTGCCCACCTTCTCCCTTCCCCTGAACCCTTAGCATGTTCATCCCTTCACGGTGGTGCATTAGCTGCACCAGCACTAGAGCTGCTACCAGACAAATACTGGCGTCTGTGTCTCCCGCAACACCACCTCTGTTATTAAACAATGATCCGAAAATCCCACTGGGGTTATCACACTTGATTTACAGACCTGAGATTGATGCTCAAAACAATAAAACCTATCTAACCTGGCCATAGAGATGGTGTTCTCTCTCACATGGGCCCAGGTGTACTGTCTCGTGCCTCCATGTTGACTCCGCCAAATATCACACAGTTCATGTGTTACAATGAGGCGTTTTAAAAAAGTCCTTGAGGCTATATGAGGTTCTTTGTGATTTCTATCTAAATCACTGACTGTGCAGTTAAAATCCCCAGCAATAAATAAATAATCCTCAGTATTACATTTCTCAATGGTATTTGATAATGTCTCTATAAAACATACCCTCTCAACTGCCACCACTGGGGCATATACATTTATCAGACACATAGTGATGTTTTCATACCTTGCTCTAACTTTTAATAACCTCCCCTCAACTACCTCTTCAACCTCATATGACAAAGGCAAAAACCCTTTTGAGAACAAGATGGCCACACCCCCACTTTTTGAGTCTTTATGACTACACACCACTGTCCCCCCCCCCACTCCTGTTGCCACATAACTTCATTTTCCATATTACTATGCGTTTCTTGTAGAACATTTATTTCACTTCCCTTTCCCCTAATTAACTCATACACTACAGCTCTTTTTTTAACGTCTCTCGCCCCATTTATGTTTAAAGAAGAAATCTTAAAACTGCTCATGGATGAAAAAAAAATACAGAGGAAGACACAGAAACCACATCTCTTTACAGAGTTAAGGCTGCGACTGAACTCTTTCATTTTCTTTAGAATTGACATCACTTATCACTCTCGAGACCAGTTCTTGAGCCAAGCAATTTCAGGGCTTGTCAAACCTCCCCCTGTTATTTTTGACATCAGAAACTTTGCTGATTCAATAAACAATTCACTTTCAGGAAAACAATCTGTTACATTATAATCCTGCATATATTTCTTCCCTTTTGTCAACTTCAGAAATTGACGTACCTTCTCAATCCCATGCCTCCCTCCCACCCCATTCATCTCACTATTTTGTTTTGACGCATCAGATGACTCACTCTCGCTATCCTCCCCAGAAGAAAACTCCACCATCTCT
>CM062489.1:1932885-1934555 GCA_031479575.1 Coregonus ussuriensis
GTATCACTGCTCTTGCTAGTATCCCTGTTCTTGATAGTATCACTGCTCTTGATAGTATCACTGCCTTTGATAGTATCACTGCTCTTGATAGTATCACTGCTCTTGATAGTATCACTGCCTTTGATAGTATCACTGCTCTTGATAGTATCACTGCTCTTGATAGTATCACTGCTCTTGTTAGTATCCCTGTTCTTGATAGTATCACTTCTCTTGATAATATCACTATCTTTGATAGTATCACTGTTCTTGATAGTATCACTGCTCTTGATAGTATCACTGCTCTTGATAGTATCCCTGTTCTTGATAGTATCACTGCTCTTGATAGTATCACTGCTGTTGATAGTATCCCTGTTCTTGATAGTATCACTGCTCTTGATAGTATCACTGCTCTTGAGAGTATCACTGCTCTTGATAGTATCACTGCTCTTGATAGTAACCCTGTTCTTTAGAGTATCACTGCTCTTGCTAGTATCCCTGTTCTTGATAGTATCACTGCTCTTGATAGTATCACTGCCTTTGATAGTATCACTGCTCTTGATAGTATCACTGCTCTTGATAGTATCACTGCTCTTGATAGTATCACTGCTCTTGATAGTATCACTGCTCTTGATAGTATCACTGCTCTTGATAGTATCACTGCTCTTGATAGTATCCCTGTTCTTGATAGTATCACTGCTCTTGCTAGTATCCCTGTTCTTGATAGTATCACTGCTCTTGATAGTATCACTGCCTTTGATAGTATCACTGCTCTTGATAGTATCACTGCTCTTGATAGTATCACTGCTCTTGATAGTAGCACTGCTCTTGATAGTATCACTGCTCTTGATAGTATCACTGCTCTTGCTAGTATCCCTGTTCTTGATAGTATCACTGCTCTTGATAGTATCACTGCATTTGATAGTATCACTGCTCTTGATAGTATCACTGCTCTTGATTGTATCACTGCCTTTGATAGTATCACTGCTCTTGATAGTATCACTGCTCTTGATAGTATCACTGCTCTTGATAGTATCACTGCTCTTGATAGTATCCCTGTTCTTGATAATATCACTGCTCTTGATAGTATCTCTGCTCTTGATAGTATCCCTGTTCTTGATAGTATCACTGCTCTTGATAGTATCACTGCTCTTGATAGTATCCCTGTTCTTGATAGTATCACTGCTCTTGCTAGTGTCCCTGCTCTTGATAGTATCACTGCTCTTGATAGTATCACTGCATTTGATAGTATCACTGCTCTTGATAGTATCACTGCTCTTGATTGTATCACTGCCTTTGATAGTATCACTGCTCTTGATAGTATCACTGCTCTTGATAGTATCCCTGTTCTTGATAATATCACTGCTCTTGATAGTATCTCTGCTCTTGATAGTATCCCTGTTCTTGATAGTATCACTTCTCTTGATAGTATCACTGCTCTTGATAGTATCACTTCTCTTGATAGTATCACTGCTCTTGATAGTATCCCTGTTCTTGATAGTATCACTGCTCTTGCTAGTGTCCCTGCTCTTGATAGTATCACTGCTCTTGATAGTATCACTGCCTTTGATAGTATCACTGCTCTTGATAGTATCACTGCTCTTGATAGTATCACTGCTCTTGATAGTAGCACTGCTCTTGATAGTATCACTTCTCTTGATAATATCACTATCTTTGATAGTATCACTGTTCTT
>CM062489.1:1935055-2007555 GCA_031479575.1 Coregonus ussuriensis
TAGCCTAATATGATCCACTAATGCTAGCCTCAGGAACAACTACACAGACTTGACTGAGGTAAACGGAATGATGCAAAATGTAGACTACAAACTAAAGGAAATTAACACATTTATAACTGTCACTTTAGTATGTGGGTATTACTGATGGTGGCTCACCGATAGTGGCTAATATTTAATATGATACAAATTGTAAAATAAAACGGAGAAAAGGCCGGGCATATAATTAAATCATTCTAAAGCGCATATACAGTGGGGAAAAAAGTATTTAGTCAGCCACCAATTGTGCAAGTTCTCCCACTTAAAAATATGAGAGAGGCCTGTAATTTTCATCATAGGTACACGTCAACTATGACAGACAAAATGAGAAAAAAAAATCCAGAAAATCACATTGTAGGATTTTAATGAATTTATTTGCAAATTATGGTGGAAAATAAGTATTTGGTCAATAACAAAAGTTTCTCAATACTTTGTTATATACCCTTTGTTGGCAATGACACAGGTCAAACATTTTCTGTAAGTCTTCACAAGGTTTTCACACACTGTTGCTGGTATTTTGGCCCATTCCTCCATGCAGATCTCCTCTAGAGCAGTGATGTTTTGGGGCTGTCGCTGGGCAACACAGACTTTCAACTCCCTCCAAAGATTTTCTATGGGGTTGAGATCTGGAGACTGGCTAGGCCACTCCAGGACCTTGAAATGCTTCTTACAAAGCCACTCCTTCGTTGCCCGGGCGGTGTGTTTGGGATCATTGTCATGCTGAAAGACCCAGCCACGTTTCATCTTCAATGCCCTTGCTGATGGAAGGAGGTTTTCACTCAAAATCTCACCATACATGGCCCCATTCATTCTTTCCTTTACACGGATCAGTCGTCCTGGTCCCTTTGCAGAAAAACAGCCCCAAAGCATGATGTTTCCACCCCCATGCTTCACAGTAAGTATGGTGTTCTTTGGATGCAACTCAGCATTCTTTGTCCTCCAAACACGACGAGTTGAGTTTTTACCAAAAAGTTCTAATTTGGTTTCATCTGACCATATGACATTCTCCCAATCCTCTTCTGGATCATCCAAATGCACTCTAGCAAACTTCAGACAGGCCTGGACATGTACTGGCTTAAGCAGGGGGACACGTCTGGCACTGCAGGATTTGAGTCCCTGGCTGCGTAGTGTGTTACTGATGGTAGGCTTTGTTACTTTGGTCCCAACTCTCTGCAGGTCATTCACTAGGTCCCCCCGTGTGGTTCTGGGATTTTTGCTCACCGTTCTTGTGATCATTTTGACCCCACGGGGTGAGATCTTGCGTGGAGCCCCAGATCGAGGGAGATTATCAGTGGTCTTGTATGTCTTCCATTTCCTAATAATTGCTCCCACAGTTGATTTCTTCAAACCAAGCTGCTTACCTATTGCAGATTCAGTCTTCCCAGCCTTGTGCAGGTCTACAATTTTGTTTCTGGTGTCCTTTGACAGCTCTTTGGTCTTGGCCATAGTGGAGTTTGGAGTGTGACTGTTTGAGGTTGTGGACAGGTGTCTTTTATACTGATAACAAGTTCAAACAGGTGCCATTAATACCGATAACGAGTGGAGGACAGAGGAGCCTCTTAAAGAAGAAGTTACAGGTCTGTGAGAGCCAGAAATCTTGCTTGTTTGTAGGTGACCAAATACTTATTTTCCACCATAATTTGCAAATAAATTCATAAAAAATCCTACCATGTGATTTTCTGGATTATTTTTTCTCAATTTGTCTGTCATAGTTGACGTGTACCTATGATGAAAATTACAGGCCTCTCTCATCTTTTTATGTGGGAGAACTTGCACAATTGGTGGCTAACTAAATACTTTTTCCCCCACTGTATAAACTCGCCAAGTTCGGCCCTACAGAACAGAAGCCTATAGCTTGGGTCTCCAAATTTCATCCACGCAAATTATGAGTGCGCACAATTAAAATGTGGAATACAGGCACAGCTATTTATAGGCTAATTCACTGTGGAAAATGGTCCGCAACAAATGTCATGTTGATGTGATTTTCAGTTTGCTTCCATATGAGTGGTTTTACATTAGTCTCCACGGATCATAAGGAAAAATTATCTAAAACAATTGCTATGTGTATTTACAATCCCCTTCTCCAAACGCATTACTCATCTACCTGGCTCTTATAAACAGCTCTTATCAATAGCTCTTCTCTCAGAAAAACAAAACAGAAAGTAGATACTTTTTCCACTTGGAACCGGCAGGTTCGCTCAACCTTATTCATGGTTGTCCTCGCGTGTAAAGGTGGTGGAATCCATTTTTGCTTGCTTACCTCGGGTCGGAATTGCCCCCATAGAGACAGATGAGAGGGGACAGAACATTACAGCCATCATTCACAGGGACCTAATGTTCCACAGCTTTCACTGGAGCATGGCTTAGATACTCTCTGCGTGCGTGCGTGCGTGTGTGTGTGTGTGTGTGTGTGTGTGTGTGTGTGTGTGTGTGTGTGTGTGTGTGTGTGTGTGTGTGTGTGTGTGTGTGTGTGTGTGTGTGTGTGTGTGTGTGTGTGTGTGTGTGTGTGTGTGTGTGTGTGTGTGTGTGTGTGTGTGTGTGTGTGTAATGATTCAAGGCTTACACCAGGGCCTTGATGTGCTGTCTGAATGGTGGCATCACCCTCCCAGATAAAAACTTCCATTACAGTAAAGGACATGTGATGATAGCGTCCCTTCCTTTCAATCTACCTGCATGGGCTTCAAATAGCTACTGGAAAAGTCTATGCTATATCCCACTCAGTGTTTTGAATGAAATGTGTCCAACTGTGTGGAATATTATATATATATTTTTTTAAGGTACTTTTTCCTCTGATTGACGAGAGCGCAATGGATGAAAACGGATCCGGCTAGCAGATGTTTTAAACCTAAACGTGATCAAGAACCCGCAGAGATCTCCACATCAGATCGGAACGAAAGCCAGAAAAGTCCTGACAGGTCAGTGAGGTCCCATCACACACCATGTCAACACCTCCAGCACTGGGTACTGGGGCCTAAAATGATACACACACACACATGCACACACACACACATACCCACACACACACATACCCACACACACACACACACACACACACACACACACACACACACACACACACACACACACACACACACACACACACACACACACACCCCACCCCTCAGGGTTTGAAAAGTGGGAACTACACCCAGGTGCTGTGGACAGGAAGGGGAAGCAGACTGCTGAGTGAGTGAGGGGTCAAAGGTCAGGTAACATGTGTGCCACATGTAATGTAAGCACACACACACACACACACACACACACACACCACAAATGATCTGGTGAGCAAGCTTGCATAGTTGTCATTGGTGTTTTGCAGGGGGTGATTGTGTGGTTAAGTGGTTAGCAAGGAGAGGGGAATGTATTGATGTAGTTCCTGGTCTGAGAGGACAAGAGAACATCATATGTTATCTCTTTTGATGGAAGAACAGCTGGATACAATATGTGATTGGACTGTATAAAGCTTTGTATTACATTACAACAGCACACACACACACACACACACACGAACTGCACTACCCTCACTACACATTGAACCCATTTGTAGCCTCGTGTTTGGGGGAAATGTGGATGGAAGACAGAGCTGTTGAAAGAGAAGAAGTGACAGAGTGTATTGACAGGAAACAGACTGCTCCTCTTCCTGTTGTTAGGGCTCTTTGAACGCATTACACAAACAGAAGGGGTAGCAATCACCATCATCAACCCTCTTCCTCCTCCTCTATCCTCACCATCAGTCATCATCATCATCATCATCAATTTGAACATTCTGTCAATCTGGCAAACAGCAACCAGTGGTGTAAACACTAAACAATTACACATCTATTCTGCTTATTGCACTAGTTGATTGTAAACAGCTTAAGAATGGTTAAAGAGACGTTTAATTGGAGACAGCATGCTGCGAGTAATGGTCTTTTGGATGGTTTACGATGGAGCTTAGGCTACATAACAACCTATATGTTTAGCAGAGCAATGAGCCCGTCACATGGGAAGAAGCTGAAACCTTAAACTGATGGTCATAATAGGAAGTATCACGTTTCAGGAGAAGACCCAGATGCAGACAGTGTCGAGGTAACAAACGTTTATTACAAAAACAGGGGGCAGGCAAACGACAGGTCAAGGGCAGGCAGAGGTCAGTAATCCAGATCAGAGTCCAAAAGGTACAGAACGGCAGGCAGTCTCAGGGTCAGGGCAGGCAGAGGTCAATAATCCAGGGTGGTGTGACAAGGTACAGAACGGCAGGCAGGCTCAGGGTCAGGCCAGGCAGAGGTCAATAATCCAGGGTGGTGTGACAAGGTACAGAACATCAGGCAGGCTCAGGGTCAGGGCAGGCAGAGGTCAATAATCCAGAGTGGTGTGACAAGGTACAGAACATCAGGCAGGCTCAGGGTCAGGGCAGGCAGAATGGTCAAAACCGGGAAAACTAGAAAACAGGAACTTGAGAAAGACAGGAGCAAGGGGAAAAACGCTGGTAGGCTTGCCAAAACAAAACGAACTGGCAGCAGACAAACAGAGAACACAGGTATAAATACCCAGGGGATAATGGGGAAGATGGGAGACACCTGGAGGGGGGTGGAGACACCTGGAGGGGGGTGGAGACACCTGGAAGGGGGGGGGGGGGGGGACACCTGGAGGGGGTGGAGACACCTGGAGGGGGGTGGAGACACCTGGAGGGGGGGTGGAGACAAGCACAAAGACAGGTGAAACAGATCAGGGTGTGACAGGAAGAAGCTGAAACCTTAAACTGATGGTCATATAGAAATGTTTGCAAATTCATTGAAAATGAAATACATAAATATCTCATTTACTGTGCCAAAGTGGAATTATGTTTTTATACATTTTTACAAATTAATTAAAATGAAAAGCTGAAATGTCTTGAGTCAATAATTATTCAACCCATTTGTCATGGCAAGCATAAATAAGTTCAGGAGTAACAATTTGCTTAACAAGTAACATAATAAATTGCATGGACTCACTCTGTGTGCATTTATAGTGCTTAACATGATTTTCGAATGACTACCTCATCTCTGTACCCCACACATAGAATTATCTGTAAGGTCCCTCAGTCGAGCAGTGAATTTCAAACACAGATTAAACCACAAAGACCAGGGAGGTTTTCCAATGCCTCGCAAAGAAGGGCACCAATTGGTAGATAGATGGTTTATCAACACACCCAGTCACTACAAAGATACAGGCATCCTTCCTAACTCAGTTGCCGGAGAGGAAGGAAACCGCTCAGGGATTTCACCATGAAGCCAATGGGGCCTTTGAAACAGTTACAGAGTTTAATGGCTGTGATAGGAGAAAACTGAGAATGGAGTTACTCCACAATACTAACCTAAATGACAGAGTGAAAAGAAAGAAGCTTGTACAGCATAAACATATTCCATGCATCCTGTTTGCTATAAGGCACTAAAGTAAAAGCACAAAAACATTTGGCAAAGAAATGAACTCTACAGTGCCTTGCAAAAGTATTCATCCCTCTTGGAGTTTTTCCTATTTTGCTGCATTACAACCTGTAATTTAAATTTATTTTTATTTGGATTTCATGTAATGGATATACACAAAATAGTTTTTTGATTTTCCCAGTCGGAGCTCTTTTTTTTCTCCAGAATTCTCAGTTGTCTTGAAGTCTGAGATTTCCCAGTTCTGAGTTTCCAGTTGTTTTGAATGCGACAAAAGTCATGCTGGATTGACAGCATGGCCAATGTATCCAACCTTTTCTGGCCCGTGGTGTTGCATGTGAATGTTTATCCTTTTAAGCTTGGAAAAGAGACCCTTAAACCCAGACGTGGACCACACAACCACTCCACTGAATAGCAGGCTAGTGATTGCTTTGCAATGCTTGCAGTTAGCCACAGTTTCTTTCCAAAGCATTGTTGAATTTGAGATTTCCAACTTGTTGTGTAATGTTTATGTCCAATGGCCGATGAGCACCGATACGTTTCTTCTGTAATTTCTCTTCATATGACAAGGATTGAAAAGGATTTGCCAGTAGATTGTCGACTTCATTCGTGATGATGACTGCTAGCTTGCTAGCTAAGATTTTGAAAGTATTGATGTTGACATGATCAGTCCAATCAAAGCTACGGTAGATATAACATGATTTGACGTCATTTTATCTGTGTCCAATGACCTTGAGCCTTATTGGATGGGCACTTCTAATGTAAATCTATGGCAGCACCCAAGAGGCTTGAATTTTTGAGCTCTCCCCGTAGATTTTGACGTGACGTAGTGTCCCCATGAGTGACAGAACACTGAGCCAATCACGGCGCAATTAGAGAACATTACCAACCCCTACGCTCTGTATTTTCCGCTGGCTGCCCCACCACCACAGAAAGCACTGAGCTGGGCTGAAACACCTGCATTTTGGAGCTGCCTTACTCAAGAAAGCAAAAAAGAGACCATGTTTGTATGCGGCTTTATTAACTCAATGTTGTTGTATTTTTTACAATATTTTTTGCAAACTGATATGTGACACGTATTAATGCCAAAATAACATGCAAAACAGGCATACAGTGCCCTCCACTATTATTGGCACCCCTGTTTAAGATGTGGTCGAGGACTTCCAAAAATTCTCCTTTTTTTTAAACAACATAGAACCCAAATGCAAAAAAAAGAGAAAAATCCAACCTTTTATTTAAGTACATTACTTTGGTGGTAAAAAAAAAAAATCACACATTTAGAAAAAGAAAACTTGAAATCATGTGTCCCAAAATTATTGGCACCCCTGATGTTAATACGACAAAACTAAGGCCTGTTGGATCTGCCTTGTTGATAGTGCTGTTAAGAAGGCAGAGCAGCGCTTTATTATGGACAAACTTCTCCCCATCTTAGTTACTGTTGTATCAATAGGTTTTGACCATGACAGTTTACAATCCAGGATTACTCCAAGCAGTTTAGTCTCCTCAACTTGCTCAACTTCCACATTATTTATTACAAGATTTAGTTGAGGTTTAGGGTTTAGTGAATGATTTGTCCCAAATACAATGCTTTTAATTTTGAAATATTTAGGACTAACTTATTCCTTGCCAACCAATCTGAAACTAACTGCAGCTCTTTGTTAAGCGTTGCAGTCATTTCAGTCGCTGTAGTAGCTGACGTGTATAGTGTTGAGTCATCCGCATACATAGACACTCTGGACTTACTCAAAGCCAGTGGCATGTCATTAGTAAAGCTTGAATAAATGAAGGGGCCTAGACAGCTGCCCTGGGGAATTCCTGATTCTACCTGGATTACGTTGGAGAGGCTTCCATTAAATAACACCCTCTGTGTTCTGTTAGACAGGTAACTCTTCATCCACATTATAGCAGGGGGTGTAAAGCCATAACACATATGTTTTTCCAGCAGCAGACTATGATCGATAATGTCAAAAGCCACACTGAAGTCTAACAAAACAGCCCCCACAATCTTTTTATCATCAATTTCTCTCAGTCAATCATCAGTTATTTGTGTAAGTGCCGTGCTTGTTGAATGTCCTTCCCTATAAGTGTGCTGAAAGTCAGTAAAGTGGCTTTACTATTCTTGGGTAGCGGAATTACTTTTGCTTCCCTCCAGGCCTGTGGGCACACACTTTATTGTAGACTTAGATTGAAAATGTGGCAAATAGGAGTGGCAATATCGTCTGCTATTTTCCTCAGTAATTTTTCCTCCAAGTTGTCAGACCCTGGTGGTTTACAGAATTCAAAATGACAACGCTTGTCTTTCAAAATTTGATCAGTTATACTTGGATGTGTTTGTTGCTGGCATGTCATGCCTACGTTTGCTAATCTTGCCAATGAAATAATAATTGTCATTGGCAATATCAGTGGGTTTTGTGATGAATGAGCCATCTGATTCAATGAATGATGGAGCTGAGTTTGCCTTTTTACCCAACATTTCATTTAAGGTGCTCCAAAGCTTTTTACCATCATTCTTTATGTCATTTATCTTTGTTTCATAGTGTAGTTTCTTCTTCTTTTTATTCGATTTAGTCACATGTTTTCTCAATTTGCAGTACGTTTGTGCAGTCAGACTTATTTGCCTCATCCCTCTCAACCAAGTTTTCAATTCCTCATCAATGCACAGGGATTTAACAGTTTTATAGTCATTTTCTTAATGAGTGCATGCTTATTAGTAACTAGAATAAGCAATTTCATAAATGTGTCATGTGCAGTGTCTGGTTGCTCCTCATTACACACCACGGACCAACAAATATTCTTTACATCAACAACATAGGAATCGCTACAAAACGTGTTGTATGACCTCTTAGACACTTTGGAACTTTGGTTTTCCTAGATATGGCTACTATATTGTGATCACTACATCCAATGGATTTGGATACTGCTTTAAAGCACATTTCTGCAGCATTAGTAAAGATGTGATTAGGGCTATGGTGGTCATGACATTTTGTCGACCGGTGATTGTCAAGCAAATAACTGCCAGTCTCACTGTAATTGACCATTAATTAGCATAAGCCATTGATGCAGACCTTTGCAACATCTACATTTAAAAAAGTCTAATAAAGCCATGTAATATAGCCTACACCATCACAATAAATCCATTATTTATTTTAGACAGGTCTAAAGAAACATGATATGAAGAAAACGTAGTCTATTTCAGTAAAACAGAATAGCATACTCTGAGTTGTCCTTATGTTACGTCCTGATCTGGCTATGCCTTATGGCTGTGGGCTACACTAGAGTCATTTAGCAGACTAGATTTTGTGGTCCTCTGTAGCTCAATTGGTAGAGCATGGCGCTTGTAACGCCAGGGTAGTGGGTTCGATCCCCGGGACCACCCATACGTAAAAATGTATGCACGCATGACTGTAAGTCGCTTTGGATAAAAGCGTCTGCTAAATGGCATATTATTATTATTTGCTTAGAATTCCGTGGCATTATTTTATATTATTTTATAGTATGAAGAATACAACTGAACATAGCTGAATAAAATAGAAAGGATATTTTCTCCAAACGACAAGTGATAATATATCATTCACAACTGATAATATATCATTCACAACTGATAATATATCATTCACAACTGATAATATATCATTCATCAGTGATATGCTAATATTGTCACCCATCAGACTATTCTTGATTTAATATTGTCTTTACATTCACTAAATAATATATGTGTGAAATTTGTTTTGATTTAGAATGGACCATTATCATGCACCTGTCTCAAAAAACAAAAATACTTGTCATCTACAGTGGAGAAAAAAAGTATTTAGTCAGCCACCAATTGTGCATGTTCTCCCACTTAAAAAGATGAGAGAGGCCTGTAATTTTCATCATAGGTACACGTCAACTATGACAGACAAAATGAGAAAAAGAATTCCAGAAAATCACATTGTAGGATTTTTAATGAATTTATTTGCAAATTATATGGTGGAAAATAAGTATTTGGTCAATAACAAAAGATTCTCAATAGTTTGTTATATACCCTTTGTTGGCAATGACACAGGTCAAACGTTTTCTGTAAGTCTTCAAAAGGTTTTCACAAACTGTTGCTGGTATTTTGGCCCATTCCTCCATGCAGATCTCCTCTAGAGCAGTGATGTTTTGGGGCTGTCACTGGGCAACACGGACTTTCAACTCCCTCCAAAGATTTTCTATGGGGTTGAGATCTGGAGACTGGCTAGGCCACTCCAGGACCTAGAAATGCTTCTTACGAAGCCACTCCTTCGTTGCCCGGGCGGTGTGTTTGGGATCATTGTCATGCTGAAAGACCCAGCCACGTTTCATCTTCAATGCCCTTGCTGATGGAAGGAGGTTTTCACTCAAAATCTCACGATACATGGCCCCATTCATTCTTTCCTTTACACGGATCAGTCGTCCTGGTCCCTTTGCAGAGAAACAGCCCCAAAGCATGATGTTTCCACCCCCATGCTTCACAGTAGGTATGGTGTTCTTTGGATGCAACTCAGCATTCTTTGTCCTCCAAACACGACGAGTTGAGTTTTTACCAAAAAGTTCTATTTTGGTTTCATCTGACCATATGACATTCTCCCAATCCTCTTCTGGATCATCCAAATACACTCTAGCAAACTTCAGACGGGCCTGGACATGTACTGGCTTAAGCAGGGGGACACGTCTTGCACTGCAGGATTTGAGTCCCTGGCTGCGTAGTGTGTTACTGATGGTAGGCTTTGTTACTTTGGTCCCAGCTCTCTGCAGGTCATTCACTATGTCCCCCCGTGTGGTTCTGGGATTTTTGCTCACTGTTCTTGTGATCATTTTGACCCCACGGGGTGAGATCTTGCGTGGAGCCCCAGATCGAGGGAGATTATCAGTGGTCTTGTATGTCTTCCATTTCCTAATAATTGCTCCCACAGCTGATTTCTTCAAACCAAGCTGCTTACCTATTGCATATTCAGTCTTCCCAGCCTGGTGCAGATCTACAATTTTGTTTCTGGTGTCCTTTGACAGCTCTTTGGTCTTGGCCATGGTGGAGTGTGGAGTGTGACTGTTTGAGGTTGTGGACAGGTGTCTTTTATACTGATAACAAGTTCAAACAGTTGCCATTAATACAGGTAACGAGTGGAGGACAGAGGAGCCTCTTAAAGAAGAAGTTACAGGTCTGTGAGAGCCAGAAATCTTGCTTGTTTGTAGGTGACCAAATACTTATTTTCCACCATAATTTGCAAATAAATTCATAAAAAATCCTACAAAGTGATTTTCTGGATAATGTTTTCTCAATTTGTCTGTCATAGTTGACGTGTACCTATGATGAAAATTACAGGCCTCTCTCTTCTTTTTAAATGGGAGAACTTGCACAATTGGTGGCTGACTAAATACTTTTTTTCCCCACTGTATGCACTTAAATAGCGAATGGAGGACGCTTTTCCCGTGATTCATTTTCATGCCAGCCAGGTAGGCTATACTCCTGTTGTAAAGAGAAGCAATGTGCTTAATATTAGGAAAGTTGAGAAATAAATATAGTAGGCCTGGCCTATAGAAAGCTGATGGGATCCTCCTCTTTTTAATAGAGGCCATCACTCTGTTTTCTCACGCAATTGCTTAGTCTATAAAAATATTGCGCAACATGAGCTCATGGTGTTTGATTAGATTTTCGATTACATTTGCATTGATGTCAGAGTGATTAGAGGGACAATAGAGTGCTGAGTACCAGGCAGTTAGCAAGTTTGGCAGGCTACTAATGACCATCAGCAGCATCAGCGCTTGGAGAAGCCTAGTTACCGTGACTAAAGGGTCACGTGGAACTTGACTGCCGTCATGACTGGTGACCTCTGGTATGGTGGAAATATGTTCACCATAACAGTCCTATATGCGATCAATATATGTTGATGATTTCATTCCTGTGCTGTTTCTAACTACCCTAGTAGGTTGACTGATAACCTGAACCATGGTATAGGCACTGGATACAGTTTGAAGCTTTTTCTTGAGTGGGAAGCTTGATGAAAGCCAGTCAATATTTAAATCACCCAGAAAATACACCTCTCTGTTGATATCACATACATTATCAAGCATTTCACACATGTTATCCAGATACTGACTGTTAGCACTTGGTGGTAATAATTTCCCGACTCCCGAGTGGCACAGTGGTCTAAGGCACTGCATCGCAGTGCTAGCTGTGCCACTAGAGATCTTGGTTCGTGTCCAGGCTCTGTCGCAGCCGGCCGCGACCGGGAGACCCATGGGCGGCGCACAATTGGTCCAGTGTCGTCCAAGGTAGGGGAGGGTTTGGCCGGCAGGGATGTGGGTTTGTTTCCCACAGGGGGCCAGTATGAAAAAAAAAAACCCAAAAAAACATGTATGCATTCACTAACTGTAAGTTGCTCTGGATAAGAGTGTCTGCTAAATGACTAAAATTTTTAATGTGGTCAATAGCAGCTTCCGATCAGAATGGGCAATAGTACAATTTGTCAATGTGGACAGTAGGTTATACCTCCAAAATAGCATCTGGTTAGCTTCCGATTTAGCTAGCTAGTTAACTAGGGTAGTTAGCCTTGTTTACTTAGCTAATATTAGCTAATGTTGTTGATGATGTTAGTCTGAAGTATATAAGAACCTAACATTAACGTACTGCTTTCGGTACCTACGTTATTCAATGGATGACGCTAGCTAGATGGCTAAAGTTCAATATTAGCCTACAATCTTACCTTGGAAAGGATCAAATCAGTTACAATTATATGGGTCCCGCCTTCCAATCCATCCCGAATACAACAGGTGCAGACCTTACGGTGAAATGCTTGCTTACAAGCCCTTAGCTAACAGTGCAGGTTTAAGAAAAATAAGTGTTAAGTAAATAGTAAATAGCCCAGGTAGCCATTTGATTAGTTGTTCAGGACTCTTATAGCTTTGGGGTAGAAGCTGTTAATGAAGCCTTTTTGGAGTTTTAGACTTGGTGCTTCTTATTTGTAATACATTTGCAAACATTTCTAAAAACCTGTTTTCACTTTGTCATTATGGGGTATTGTGTGTAGATTGATGAGGATTTTTAATTATTTCATCAATTTCTGTGACGAGTACTGAGTATACGAAGAGGCAGGACGCAGACGCAGGAGTTAACAAGGTCAAGGTTTATTTAACAATGACGTGGAGAGCAGAAACTCTTCTAGCATGACAGACAAGACATAGAGAGAGAGAGAGAGAGAAAGTGAAAACTTGTCATATATGAGATAGAGAAAGATATGAAGAGACAGCAGAATCTCGTGACTGATAGAGAGATGTACCAAGTCCTGGTAAGTCCACGCTAGTGTTGCTGGTGTTTGCCACTTGATACTAAGTATACCCGGGAGGATTAGTAATAACAGCATTTAAAATATAGCCCTGTTTTACGTGGGAAGGTGAGCTATAAGAGATCTGATAGAGAATGTAAGTGTAGTGTAGGTTATTCGTAGGTGTTATCATCAATCAAGGAGTCTGCTTAGGCTGGATCGTGTTCAAAGGCCTTTATTCAAACCACGAGGTTCCAGCGTAAGTACGGACACAATATCCGGAGAACCAGATCCCAAATAAATCTTGCTGCATTCTAACTCTTCGTCACCGCTCCCCCCTTTATATAGCCTTCCAAGAGTTGAATAGCTCCCTCTACTGTTCAATCCCCGTATCTTACCACCCACTTCCTGTTTGTCATATGTGACGTCACGCTAAAACCCTCCCTCTTGATAGCAATAATCAACCTTCCATTTCTTCATGAAAACCCGTTAACAAAGACATAATTTTAATATACTACATATTCCCCCCTTCGAGACAAAACTAAAAAGTCTCGACAACAATAGGATTATGACCAGTAACAATTTATCTTATTGAGTATCTTTAACCTTAAACCAAACACATTCTCCTCTAGAGTGTAAATACCTTTCTATGAAATACCTGTTTATGAAGTGTGAATACATTACTATGACATATGAAGAAATCTCTATGGAGTGTAAGAGCGAAAAACTGTCCAGCAGCCATCCATCCATATCAATCAAGACAGTAAAATTCTCTCACGGTCCCTCTGCCCCAGGCAACCACCTCGGTACTCCAGATAACCTCATAAACCATGTAAATATATTTGAAACTATGATGCAATTAAATACACATGTAAGGCCCTGCAAACAAAATCCTATCCAGAAACATCCACTCTCAGGCTGGTCAACCCATAGGACCTGAAAGGGAATCTCTCCCTGCCTAAACGTCCTTTCCCTAAACCCCATCGAAATAAACAAAAGCCTCTAAGATCCTTACATGTAGTCAATAACATCAAACATCATTCTACAAAAATTAATACCTAAAAATATGACACAATTATGTATTACACATGTCTATATTTCATTGCAAACACTGGAATGTAATCCACCACACTTCATCTCCCTGTAGTCTTCACTTCCAATGAATTGTTGATGATGAAATCGGCCACACCCTCCTTGTTTCATCTCCTCCAGTCATATTGTCCCTTCATATTGTCTTTGCCTGAATATTCCAATCTCCACGTTCTCCCAAATGCCTCTGGAAGAAAAAGAAAAAGACCAAACAGTATCTTTTCCAAAAAAACACTTTCAAATTAAACATCACTATCCACTAAGATTATAAAACTGATATATAAATGATGCATGAATCACATAAACCCATTCCCCCCTTGATTCATAAATCATACTAAAAATCACACTAATATTGAAAAAAATTGTAAAATGATCAAATAATCAAAAAGGATATTTATCCATCAGTAGTCCATCTAGACCCCCTCGTCCATCTTCGTCCAGATCAGGAACAATCAACAACGGCATCTGAGTGTTGTCTCCAGGCATCACAACACCGACCCATCTTAATATCATAGCTTTTGCAAAGGTCAGTAACAAAGTACAAAAGCAAAACATCACACACAGCGCTATCAGAGCTGCGATTAAAATCTGAACCATCACTGCTCCTATTGGGCCTAACTGATCTTGCAACCAAGACTTCGCTGACCATCCAGCTTTCTCAGATCTTCCAAACGCATCCCTGATATTCTTCAAGGCATCGATAACACTCGTGATATTATCGGTACTATCTGGGATCAAAGTATAACAATCATCCCCCGTCAGATTCATAGCCAAACATAAGCCACCTTGTCTTGCCAAAATATAATCAAGAGCCATGTCATGTTTCAACAACGTCAGTCTGTGACTTTGAGCATTTGACAGAAGGTGAAACCCTCTTATTGTTTCGTTTGCAAAGCCCTGCAACGTATATGTAATATTATCAATATGATCTGCTAAGAATGTTACACCATACCATGGAAAAAGACCAAGTCCCCACTTCTCTCCCAGACTTATTCTCCAATGGTAGGCTTCAAGATTAGTAAATTTAGCCATGTCTCGTTTAACCCTATTTTCAACAGTAGTTTCAGATTGATCTGGGGTCGGTGCTACTCCTCTTCTTATTGTAAAAACCTCATATGGAAGCTTCAACGTGGACATGTAACAACACCCTTTCCATCCATAGGGTAAAAATATATATGCCTTATCACCACAAACCCACCAAATATCTCTAAAATTCCCAATAGTTGCATTGATAGGGAAAAATTGATCCATCACCATCAAAGTCCTTCCCTTCGTACTACCTGGTGCATAAAAAGTTACATTATATTTGTCACCTTTACCCTTTCGTCCGTGTTTACCCAAAGTCAACATATACTCATCACAATCTGATATCCCCATGAACATACCATTTACCTCATCTGTATTATTAGAACAAATACAAGTTTTAGCTCTCACTGCTCTCACCTCAAATGCTTCAGGGATCACTGTCACCTGACTTTCTTTACCACCCACCATATTCACATAGGGAAATTCATTTAACCAAGAACACTTATAACTAGGCTTATACAAATGGTGTGACAACGACATGTCTTTGTCTGTCAATACTCGTTGATGATACAACAGCCATCTCAACGCATAGGCCTGACACCCACCCGCCAATGGTTGAGCAATCGTCTGTAAAATTGAACCCCACGTCTCTGGTGCTGGAATTCTCAACAGACATGGACCCTCAAGATTCCTCACTGATCTTACAGCATGAGTTAATTGCTGAAACCAAAGATTTCTCCCTGCCCATTGATCTTTAATTTTCAAAACCGCCGAATCAAATCCATATGCTTTCCATTTAGCGTCTCTTTTCCCTACCGAGCGGGATTGATCAGATGTATCTTCTGATGTTAAGTTGAACCCAAAAAACCCATCCTGTTCTTCCATGATATTATCCTGTACTACTTCAGATGAACCTGTGTTGTTCTCTACCACTATTTGCTGAGTCATTTCAGTTACATCGTTTACTTTTAGAAAAGTTGTTGTTGGTGTCGGTATCATACCTCCTACATTTGTTATTGCCGTCATATCCTTAAATCTTTTCAAAGTTAACATTAAAGTAGTTGATTTAGTTGATGTTTTTTGTTCTAAAATTGGTGCTGGCACTATCGGTTCCCTTGTAATCGAATGCGATATATTTATGGCTTTACCAACTGTCAATGTTGAAAGAGTTAAATTGCTTCCCATTGTTGTTCTAACAGACTGACGTGTTGGTGTTATTGTTGTTACTTCATTCCTAGTTTTCGTAACGTTTTGGTCTGACTTTTCTCCTAACTGGTCTAGGCCTATTTTGTCCAACCGAATCCCTAGCTTCTCCTTTACCAGAGTTGCCCTTGGTGATCTCTGCTGCTTCACATCCCACTGAAATATTCCCTGTTGCTTCTGGGACGTATTGGAAATCAATTTCCCCAAATCCTCCTTCCTTTCCATCCCCTGCATAGTCATCTCTGGCATAATCAGAAGTGTCATCATTATCAACGTTAATCCCAACATTGACAATCTCTCCCTCTTCCTGTTCTCCCCTATCTCCATCTTCTCTCTCTACGCGTGGCACCTCTTCTGTAGGCGCTTTAACACAATGTGACAAATGATACCACGTAGGAGACCCCTTAACCTGGACAGCTGTTCCAGTACTACGAACCACTTCAAATGGTCCGTCACGACGTTCGTTATACCACTTCCTCCTGAATACCTTTACGAATACTTTGTCTCCCGGTTGTACTGTATTCCTCTTATCCTCCTCAGGCGCCTTCTGCACCTCTTCTTGTCTTTGCCTGTCAGAAACATATGTGGACAACTTTTTATGAAAATTGGCCATATATGTAACGTACGCTCTCATTTCATCTTCCAACAGGGCCAAGCTTGGACCCTTTCCGCTTGTTCGCAAACAAGGCGTTGGCATCCTTCTTCCTGTTACCAACTCATGGGGTGTCATACGTAGATCACGTAACTCACTTGAGCGACACACCATTAGTGCTAAAGGAAGCGCCGCTATCCAGTTTAGACCTGTATGTTGACAAATCTTCACAATGCGGTTCTTCAAGACACCGTTCATTCTTTCACACATCCCCTGACTTTGTGGGTGATAAACTGCTCCAAGACGTTGCTTAATTCCCAATTTTTGCAACATCAATTTTACTGATTTATCCACAAATTCTCTTCCATTGTCTGAGGATATTCGATCGGGTAATCCCCACCTGCTTATCTTTACATAAGAACTTGGCAACCGACTGAGCATCCTTACGCTTGGTTGGACAAGCTTCCGTCCATCGTGAAAATCTATCTACAACCACCAACATGTATCTTTTCCCATCAACTGGTTGTATCATATCAACAAAGTCAATGACCAACTCACGCATAGGACCCCTGGGTGTAGGAATGTAACCTGGATGAACAGGTATCCCTCTTCGAACATTATTTTTAAGACAGATGGTGCATCTTCCTATCAAATAATCAATTTGTTCAAACAAATATGGAGCCCAAACACCATATTCCTTTGTGATCTTTCTGTGAACCTCCCCCCTCGCAACATGAGCTAAGCCATGTGCTTCTTGAATCATCAGACCTAGAAGGTCTAGAGGCGCTACTATCAACCCCTCATGGTTTCTCCACAGACCAGTAGCATCTTTGACCGCTCCTCGGTCTAGCCATAGCTGTTTGTCGATCATAGAAGCGGCTTCTTGCATCAAAATTACATCTCGAAGCGTAATTTTGTCTTCCAAGTCCACTACATGAGTGACCAGAAACACTTTTCCCAATTTATCCGCTCCTGCGACGGCTTTTGCAGCTTCATCAGCAGCTTTGTTCCCTTGTGTCACTCTTGACATATCTGTCTTGTGAGCTGCACACTTAGCTATCGCTATCTCTGTAGGCTTCATCATAGCATGCAACAATTTCATGATTTGTGCATGATGCTGTATCGGAGAACCATCCGATATCTTGAACCCTCGACCTTTCCATACCGCCCCAAACAAATGACATACACTATGTGCATATGCTGAATCAGTGTATATGGTTACTCGCTTACCTTCCGCTAACAAACATGCTTCTGTGAGCCCCACAAGTTCAGCAAGTTGTGCAGACGCAGGCTGTGGTATTACTTCAGCCTTTTCAACAACAAATCCCGTCCCTCTGCCTCTAACTACTGCATAACCAGCACATAACTTATCTCCTACCCGATAGCAAGACCCATCAGTCCAATACTCCAGGTCTGCCTCACGTAACGGAAAGGCTTGTAAATCAGATCGAAGCCTCGAATATCTCTCCGCTTCTTGGACACAATCATGTGGCTCACCATCCTCGGAAGTTGGTAAACTCTCGGCTGGATTTACTGTATCACATCTCACAAGGGTGACATCCTCCTGCTCTAAGAGTCTATGATAGTCTCTGAGCCTAGGCATTGTCAATGTATACTTCCCATAGTTCAAAAGATTTCTGAGACTATGATGGGTAAGAATTGTCACGGGGTAGCCCATCGTGACCGATGATGCTTTGTCATACATGGAATACACCCCCACCATTGCTCTGTAGCATAGTGGTAACCCTAGTTCTACCTCTGAATAAGCAGTAGAGTAGTAGGAAATAGGCTGAGGATTCGTCCCCATGCCTGTCGGTTGACAAAGAACCGCGCATGCATATCTACCTCCAGTAGAAGTAGACACATATAGCAAAAAGTTCTTTGAATAATCTGGTAGTGCAAGTGCAGGTGCCTCCTGCAACCTCTGTTTGATAGTTTCAAATGCCACATGGCCTTCCTGTGTCCAGGAAAGATTGCTATGGAGTTGACCACTCTCAGTACCCCTCACCATAGCCCTCAATGGGGCCATCAAACTAGTATAATCCTCTACCCAAGCGGAGGAATAACCAGCAATACCCAGAAATGTCATCATTTCTCTGACTGTTCTAGGTTTTGGAGCCTTACGAATAGTTTCCACCTGCTTGTCCGAAATGTTCCTGTGGCCATGAGTTATGTTTTGACCTAAATATACAACTTTCTCCTGACAATATTGCAACTTTTTCTGTGACACCTTGTGTCCCTTTTCTGCCAATACCTGTAGTAATTTAATTGAGTCCCTATGACATGTTTCCTTATTTTGTGAGCAAACCATTATATCATCCACGTACTGAATGACAGTGCTTTGCAATATCTGATCTATCCCTACCAAATCTTCCTTCAGTACTTTATTGAAGATATGCGGCGAATGCCGGTACCCCTGTGGCATTCTATTGTACTCATAGAACTGTCCCTTATAGGTGAACCCAAATAAATCCTGACTCTCTACACTAAGTGGAACACTGAAAAATGCTCCACATAAGTCCAGTACTGTAAAATGTGTCGCATCTGGAGGAACTTGAGCTAACAAGGTATGAGGATCTGGCACATCTGCTGGAAAGTCAATCACTATCTCATTTACTGCTCTCAAGTCATGAGCTACACGATAACTTCCATCTGGTTTTTTTACAGGCCACAAAGGCGTGTTACTCCGAGGGTGTTTTGTTGTCCTTAAAACCCCTACTGTCGAAAGTCCATCAATCTGTGGTTCAATCCCTTTGATTGCTTCCTCTGTCAATGGATACTGATTTTTCCATGGAGGTTTGGCTCCTGGTCGAAGTTCAACCTTCACAGGTTGGGCTGATTTCACAAGTCCAATATCAGTACTATGTTGAGACCACAACCCTTCTGGAACTTGTTGTAACATCTCCTCTTTCATAGGGTCTGAATCAATCTTCATATTGCAAATAGATTCATGTGTCATTCCTACAGCCTGTGGCTCTCCTTGTCCTTGAGCCGAAATCATTATTTTGAGAAATCGTTGATCTTCACTTCTCCAAATCGCCAAATTTTCTTTCGTTGGTCTGAAAGTAAGTTTCTCTGCTTCTGTCATCATTTCTCCCATTTGCTTTTGCTCATAGCCTTCTGAAACCAACAAGGTAACATGTGGCACACTCTTCTCAATCTCAAATTCTCTATTCAGATAATCATCGGTGTTTATCTTCATAGCTGCTCCTTGTGGTCCTAAAATAATGCAACTTGAGCTAAGTTGAACATTCTTCGGTTGATGACTCAACCATTCCTCTGATTGTGGTTGAGCAGCCTTCTTGAAATACTTAAGCGTACAATGGAATGGATATTCCGGAAGCTTCGCATCCGGCATATTTGCAACAATAAATCTTTCCCATATCTTAGCCTGCTTCATAAAATCTTCACTGAGATTTCCAATCCAGAATACTGAAGACGAATCCATCTCCGTCATCATCGACAATTGGTAAACCCTTTCCTTTGGCATTTCTATCAGACAGCCGTCTGGTGTACATCTGATTGTACAGTTCAACTTACACAAGGCATCTCTTCCCAATAATGCCACAGGTGTATGTTCTGATACCAGTATGGGTATGTTAATTTTTTGATCTTTATAGCAGAGCTCAATTGGTTCCGTAAGAGGAATCAGCTGTTTTACTCCCTCAAATCCGATTGTCCTAACGAGTTGATTGGACATAGGGAGATGTGTAGCATCTTCAGGTCGAACACAGGTGAACGCAGCTCCGCTATCCGCCATTACTTCCAATGGTCGGTTGTTTATTTTCACCTCAATTGTTGGATCTTTCTCCGATCCTGACGCTACCAGCTGACACCCCCCTTTCGAATCATCTAGGCACCTCTAGAATCCTGGCTACGGACCCCTGTAGGGGTTCACCGGTCCTCCAGATGATTTTGACTGGCCCCTGTATCTTCCTCTAAAATTCCCTCTAAGGTCTCCTCCTGACCAATTACACTCACGGGCAAAGTGACCAACCTGTCCACAATTATAACACACATCTGGAGACGGCGGGAAGACTGGCTTACCCCTTCCTCTCCAATTTTGTGTCTGCCCAGAAATTGGCTGTGGGTATGAATTAACTGGTGCCGCCATTAGTGGCTGGTACAATTGCGGTTGGAACGGTTCTGGTGGAAACTGTGACAGCGCTTGTTGGTTCGGTGCACACGGACTCTGCATAACCAAAGCTTGTTTCTTCTCCTTTTTATTCTCTCCCAGTTGTATTAGATTCAGTTTCCGGAGAGTTTCCTCGTCCTGCTCTTTCTGGTTGAGTTCCTTCTTCCTGTACAGATCCACTTGATGCGCTATGTGATCTGTATAGACCCCTTTTGTCATGCTTCCAAGTCCAACCACTTCTGCCAGTTTGCTTCTTACTGGGGCGGGTAGTCCCATTTGCAGTTTAGCTCTCAAAATTGACTGCTCAATTTGACTCACATCTGGATCATTTCCAGTAATATTTCTCCACACTTGATGAACTCTTGACACATAGGCTCTCGGATTTTCTTGTTGTCCTAGTGGGTCAATCAGAATGTTATCAGGATGCACATTCGTTGGAAATGTATCTTTCAATGCTCTCCACAGACGATTCCTACTTGCAGCCAACAATTCAGGATCGTTCACTGCCGTCCCAACATATCTCATGAGTCCAGACCTCTGGAAGACTTCTTCCATATCTGGAATCCCAATGAGATTAGCCAACAGTCTCTTAACGTCTCCTATGGCAGACTGTGTTCCCACCGTAATTTCTTCCAATTTCGAAATCCAAGGATAGGCCCCATTCTGAAGAATAGGCAGCTTCTCAAGTATGTTCGACATATCGGTATTTTGCAACGGCTTATATTCAAAGTTTTGACCTCGAATGATAACTGGTACCATTTTGCTTGTGCTATCTTTCCTTGACCTTAATGCATATTTTGTCTCATCTTTTTCAGATTCTCTTCTCAGCTGTCTCTCCTTCCGTATGGTCAGCGTCTGAAGTTCTTCCTGTAACTCTCTTACTTCTCCTGCAGTCCTTGCACTCTTCAGTTCTGATAAGCATTGGCCTATATCTCCGTCTATTTCTTCTGCGACAGTCTTTGGAGAACAAACTCCTTTCGAATACGCAGCACCTTCAATCTTCTCTTTATCGCTGTCTTCATCTTTGCTTCCCTCAGCACTCGAATATATTGTATCCTTCTTCTTCGAATCTTCCTCAGCACTGTAATATCTTGTATCCTTCTTCTTCAAACCTTCCTTACCCCTTCTCTCCGTTCTGGCCAACCTCCGTTTGATGACCGGATCATATCCACCCATGATCCCCTCTAAATCACTCTGATCATCATCGTCCTCCTCCAGTTCCATCCTACTTAACCTCATACCACCCTTAGTTTTCAGACTTCTCGTTTTCTTTCCACCTTTGGTGCTTGGATGCATTTTTACGGTCGTTTCTGCTTGTCCTCTCTCTATAATTTGTTCATCTTCATCTCTGATGTAATAATCCCCCTGTTGGAGGATTACTGGAAGCTGAGGATAAGCATCCCTAAGCTCAACTTCCTTCTCATACGGTGGGGGTCTTCTCGCTGAATCCGTATGTGAGAAAGGTATACCGACCTCTACCCTCAGTTTCTCTGTCGACGTCTCTTCCTTTAGCTTTTTCTCCATACCTTTGCTTCCCTTGTCTTTGGTATCTTTCATCAGTTTTTGTCCTTCATCTTCAAACAATTTAAGAACACCCAGCTCCCTTTGTCTCTTCTCTTTACGTCGTTCTTTTTGTTTTCCCTTCTTCTGATCTGCCTTGTAAATTGACAGAAGTACTTTCATGATGTTGATAACATCCGGATTAAGAGTCCCTTCCTCTGGCCAGGGTTGTTCAATGTCAGGCCAACGTTTGTTCCATTTGCCGGATAATCTCGCAATACCCTTAACTAAAGGATTACTATGTTCGACTATATTAACCGGTGTAATAACTTTCATAGCCTTGCTATCCTTTCTCCCCATTGTAAGTCCTCTTTTATCTTCCTTTATTGTGAACTATTTATTTTAGCCTATGGCTTCCCCCCCTTTAATTATTAATATAACCTAAACAACCAGAGAAAAAACAAAAAAAAAATTTTTTTTTTTTAAATTACTAAATAAAAATTAAAATAAAAAAATATGACTATTAAAAATTTTTAAAAATCTGAATTCAAATTTTTTTAAAAAATATTTTTTTTTTTTTTTTTGAAAAATATGAATAATTAAAAAAAATTAAAATATGAATATTAAAATTTAGAAAAATATGAATAATCAAAAAAATCAAAACATGAATATTAAAATTTTAATCAAAAATAAATCCCCCCCAAAAAATCCATTAAATTATTCAATTACAATTTTAATTAACAACTATGAATAATTATGAATAATTAAGACCAATTTTTATTTCTACACCTATTTTACCAATTTAGGACCCACTTACCTTAACCCCTCCGGAAAGTGAATACCAGTAGTCAACTTCCACAGCAATCCACACAACATGGAATTCTAATCTACAACACCATCACCCCAATAAATTCCATTGTTTAATATGCACCCAAGTATTTTACTATCACCGAATAAAACAATATGCACCCAAGTATTTTAATATCGCAGAATAAAACAATATTCACCCAAGTATTTTAATATCACAGAATAAAAGAATATGCACCCAAGTATTTTAATATCACAGAATAAAAGACTTCCAATCTACAACAATACCACACCAATATAAACCATTGTTTAATATGAAGCCAAATATTTCAATATCACAGAATAATGTCAGTACCTGCTTTCCAACCGAATCCCCCAGTCAGGCCCAGTAATGCACAGAGACCCAAAACTGCAACTTTTATTCACTGATCAGTCCGTTGCCAAGCGTCTAAGAGAGTATCATTGCATCCAACATCCTAGGGAAAGATTTTGTAGACAAAAAAGTACTAGCCTGATTTTGAATGATCCTCTGCCTGCGTCACACCTTGTCACGTCACGTCACGCACACGTTAGCCCCCCTCTCTCTCCTTCGCTCCGTTCTATAGCCTCATATAACAAGGGAAGAAAACAATACAGACAAACATTTATTCACATTCAATATATATATTCTGCTACCAACCCGAACCCAGGAAGAAACAAATAGCTCAAAACATTTTAAAACCTGACCCCAGGAATAAATAGATCGCTCAAAACATTTTAATTTTATTTTAATCCGTCATTCAAATCAATGCATTATACTTCGTCAATATATATTCAATTTATAAATTTACTACATCTCTACAAATAGTTTAACGTTCACATAACAGTTACTTTAACGATTTTAAAAGAGTCATGTTCACCTCTCTTTTCCGGTAGCCATTAAACCCCTAAAAGAAAACCCCAAACAATCATATGACCACCATTTTGTTCCGTCGACTCAGCACGACCGCATGTCGTAGCTCTCGCCCTGTAAAATCACACGCATGCGCACATCCAATCAACTCCACATTTACACCTCCACGAAACGGATACCAGTCCAGCTGTACCTTTCGTTCCCCTCCTAGTCAACCAACATTTAACAGCGCTCACAAAACATACAACCTGACTTACAGACAGTGACAAGTTTAAGAGACTTTAATCCATCGCAATGGAATCTCTAAGGATATCCGTTAGCATGTAGCATGCAACACAATTAGCATTAGCATTAGCATTTAGCTTAGCCTAAGGTACACCGTGGCACAAAACACAATCAGAGCATTAGCATCCACCTTTAGCTTGGCCTAAGGTACACCGTGGCACAAAACACAATTAGCATGTAGCATTAAGCATTAGCATTAGCATTTAACCACGATGTACCACGTGGCCCGAACCATACAATCAAGCCTTAGCCACGAGGCACCACGTGGCCTGAAACAATCCAGCATTAACACCAACCTCCAGCTAACTGCAGCCTACTAGCTATACAAATGAACACCCCGCACCGTGGCCAAATCATTGTCTATCCGTAATATCTCCTCCTAACTTTGTGTTGCCGTAAGTTCTGGATAATCATAGAGAGGTTACCCCAAGCATTATAGTTCGTCAACCATACGATGAGTATATAACATACATATAATTCGTCCAGCTTATTAATTCCCAGAATTAAACCTACACCACATAACGCGTTGCAAGGATTTTATGGCCCATTCCTAAAGAATCGCCTCGATTTCGAGGGCTTTTCCAGATCCCCCGGTGCCCTAATTATGCAGACATCTCCCAACATATATTCTCTACCAATCCATTGTCCTAAACATGCTATTATTCCCCGTTACCCATCAACCAAATTTAGAATATTTGTTATCAGACTCCCAATCGACAACAACACTCCACCTCAACCACGACCCCAGTACTTTTAACTGTACACCGTCAAAGCCCTCTCATGAATCAGCGGGATAACCAATGGCCAAATTTCTTTGTGAGTAATCTCTCACCTTTAGAGCCGGCTTGGCCAGTAGTCAACTCGCGAATCCAGGAAAGGGACCAACAACGATGCAATCAATATCTCAGCAGTGCCTCCATTTGTAGTGTAGGTTATTCGTAGGTGTTATCATCAATCAAGGAGTCTGCTTAGGCTGGATCGTGTTCAAAGGCCTTTATTCAAACCACGAGGTTCCAGCGTAAGTACGGACACAATATCCGGAGAACCAGATCCCAAATAAATCTTGCTGCATTCTAACTCTTCGTCACCGCTCCCCCCTTTATATAGCCTTCCAAGAGTTGAATAGCTCCCTCTACTGTTCAATCCCCGTATCTTACCACCCACTTCCTGTTTGTCATATGTGACGTCACGCTAAAACCCTCCCTCTTGATAGCAATAATCAACCTTCCATTTCTTCATGAAAACCCGTTAACAAAGACATAATTTTAATATACTACATAAGTCACATGTTTGTGTGAGGGAACACTAACAATAGGAAACAAACAAACAAACGAATGAGAAAAAAAGCCAGGACACCTCTCTGTTCGAGATGGTAGAGACCAGTACGCCTCTCTGTCCTAGATGGTAGAGACCAATACGCCTCTCTGTTCTAGATGGTAGAGACCAGTACGCCTCTCTGTCCTAGATGGTAGAGACCAGTACGCCTCTCTGTTCTAGATGGTAGAGACCAGTACGCCTCTCTGTCCTAGATGGTAGAGACCAGTACGCCTCTCTGTCCTAGATGGTAGAGACCAGTACGCCTCTCTGTCCTAGATGGTAGAGACCAGTACGCCTCTCTGTCCTAGATGGTAGAGACCAGTACGCCTCTCTGTCCTAGATGGTAGAGACCAGTACGCCTCTCTGTTCTAGATGGTAGAGACCAGTACGCCTCTCTGTCCTAGATGGTAGAGACCAGTACGCCTCTCTGTCCTAGATGGTAGAGACCAGTACGCCTCTCTGTCCTAGATGGTAGAGACCAGTACGCCTCTCTGTCCTAGATGGTAGAGACCAGTACGCCTCTCTGTCCTAGATGGTAGAGACCAGTACGCCTCTCTGTCCTAGATGGTAGAGACCAGTACGCCTCTCTGTCCTAGATGGTAGAGACCAGTACGCCTCTCTGTCCTAGATGGTAGAGACCAGTACGCCTCTCTGTCCTAGATGGTAGAGACCAGTACGCCTCTCTGTCCTAGATGGTAGAGACCAGTACGCCTCTCTGTTCTAGATGGTAGAGACCAGTACGCCTCTCTGTTCTAGATGGTAGAGACCAGTACGCCTCTCTGTCCTAGATGGTAGAGACCAGTACGCCTCTCTGTTCTAGATGGTAGAGACCAGTACGCCTCTCTGTCCTAGATGGTAGAGACCAGTACGCCTCTCTGTTCTAGATGGTAGAGACCAGTACGCCTCTCTGTTCTAGATGGTAGAGACCAGTACGCCTCTCTGTCCTAGATGGTAGAGACCAGTACGCCTCTCTGTTCGAGATGGTAGAGACCAGTACGCCTCTCTGTTCTAGATGGTAGAGACCAGTACGCCTCTCTGTTCGAGATGGTAGAGACCAGTACGCCTCTCTGTTCTAGATGGTAGAGACCAGTACGCCTCTCTGTTCTAGATGGTAGAGGCCATAAAGACACGTCTGACATTCTTACAGGTGGGATGGATCAAACCACATCTGCCAGACATTTTTGTGGTTTCCTCTCACCCCTGTTTCAAGGGAGGGAGCTAGAGCGAGAGCGTGAGAGAGAGCGAGAGAGAGAGCGAGAGAGCGAGAGAGAGAGAGAGAGAGAGAGAGAGAGAGAGAGAGAGAGAGAGAGAGAGAGAGAGAGAGAGAGAGAGAGAGAGAGAGAGAGAGAGAGAGAGAGAGAGAGAGAATGAGAGAGAGGGAGCACCCCTGCGAGGGAGGGACGGAGGGAGAGCGAGGGAAGGGTGGTTGAGTGATAATGTGTTGAAGAAGGAGGAGGTGTAGAGGAGCGGTACACTCTATCACTACTTTGAGAGCTCTGCCTCTTCAGCCAACTGCTCCCTCTCTTCTCTCCTCCTCTCTCCATCCAGGCGAATGGACAAACACAGCCTGAAAAAAGGCAAGCAGGCAAGAGAGAGAGCGAGAGAGGGGGAGGAAACACAAGGCAACAGTACAGGAGGTTAATAATCAGACTGGGGAGTTAGCAGCTTGTTTCCAGGAGTGAGTCGTCCCAGCTGAACACCGCGGAGAGAACAGGAAGCAATCTTCTCTTCCTGCGTGTGTGTGTGTGAGTGAGTGTGAGAGTGTATGTGTGTATGAGTGTTTGTGTATCTGTCCAGACAGACAGAG
This sequence comes from Coregonus ussuriensis, assembly GCA_031479575.1. Classification (NCBI taxonomy): domain Eukaryota; kingdom Metazoa; phylum Chordata; class Actinopteri; order Salmoniformes; family Salmonidae; genus Coregonus; species Coregonus ussuriensis. Next base: position 1,962,409 of record CM062489.1, read on the forward strand.
TTCAGTGGAATAGCAGGAGTTACTTTTGGGGAAGACAGCTGGACTCATCCATTGCAACAGCGATACAGAGACTCTCTGACAACTGAAAGAGCAGCAGCAGCCACTTCAAGGAGAGTAACACACTGTGGATGAATTGAGGGAATGAGAAGAGGAAGACAGAGAGACTGAGAAAGTCAAGGAGGGAAGAGAGAAAGACTCTTTGGTCTCTTCTCTGCTCTGCAAAGTGTGACGACCCTCCATCTCCCCTCTCCATCTACCCTGACCCTTCTCCCTCTCCCTCACTCCTCTTCCCCCTCTTCTCCTCCACTCCTCTTCCCCCTGTCGTCGTCTCGCCTAACATGGGCCGGCTGCTGGCCCTAGCCCTGGCCTACCTGGTGTACCTGTCGACTGCAGTGATTGGCTCAGAGAAGAAGCAGCACCGGGTGCAGAATGGGCCCTGCAGTTACACCTTCATACTCCCCGAGGTGGAACACTGCCAACCCCTCAAAGACTTCCAGGTCACCAACTCCCTCCAGAGGGACTCCCCACCACCGCCGGCCCCAGACCCAGGATCGAGTCACCCTGAGCAGGCCAAAGCCCAGTCCACTAGGCCCTCATGGCAGGAGAGGAAGCTGGAGAGTCTGGAGAGCACCACAGAGAAAAATAGACAGTGGTTGCAGAAGGTAAGAATCTCTGTCATCATGTGTTGCTTCCTCCTCTTGTCTTTTCTGTTCCCCTCCAGGGTTCACTAAAACAGAGGTATTCCCTAAAGAGTGTGTGTGTGTGTGTGTCTGAGTCTGTATTTAACACCACTGGGTAGCACTACTGATTCAGATATGTGTATCAGTACATTAACAAAACAAACCCAACAATCAAAGAGCAGTTACGCTAACCTCAATAAATGCTAAGAAAATGTGTGTGTGTGTGTGTGTGTGTGTGTGTGTGTGTGTGTGAGTGTGTGTGTGAGTGTGTGCGTGCGTGCGTGCGTGCGTGCGTGTGTGTCAGTGTGTGAGTCACCAGAATGTCTGCATAAATGGAACAATTGTTTATCTAACAGACATTTTAACAAGTCTGGTTTAGCGGTTTATTGGGCCATGGCCTTTCCTATGACTGGGCCATTTAAACCATTCTCTGAACTAATAAACTGTAGCAGAGAGATTAACAGTGTTTTCACTGTTAAGGTCATCTGGGGTCAGATCAGGTCCATTCTCTGGACCACACAGAGGCAGTATTGTCTGTCTCTATCTTGCATTTATTTTTAAAAGGTCATTGCTATTTTTACAGGGTGAGGGAGTAAACTCACCAATCTCTCTGTGTGTTCTGAGATATAACCTCTGACCTCGCTGTTGAGAGAAACAGGAAGCCTCTGGACAGAAGTTGTCCTCGTGCAGATATTTAGGATCAGCTTACCTTTCCACCAATACTAACCGTGGTTGCCTCTCAAATGGCTCCCTGTCTGGTCTATATAGAGGTCCTCAACACCTCCCTGTCAGGTCTATATAGAGGTCCTCAACACCTCCCTGTCAGGTCTATATAGAGGTCCTCAACACCTCCCTGTCTGGTCTATATAGAGGTCCTCAACACCTCCCTGTCAGGTCTATATAGAGGTCCTCAACACCTCCCTGTCAGGTCTATATAGAGGTCCTCAACACCTCCCTGTCAGGTCTATATAGAGGTCCTCAACACCTCCCTGTCAGGTCTATATAGAGGTCCTCAACACCTCCCTGTCTGGTCTATATAGAGGTCATCAACACCTCCCTGTCTGGTCTATATAGAGGTCCTCAACACCTCCCTGTCAGGTCTATATAGAGGTCCTCAACACCTCCCTGTCAGGTCTATATAGAGGTCCTCAACACCTCCCTGTCAGGTCTATATAGAGGTCCTCAACACCTCCCTGTCAGGTCTATATAGAGGTCCTCAGAGATTGAACTTCACGGAGTTCGCCCCATTAGTTTGCACCATATAGATCAACGTTTTTTCTGTGATCGAATCAACATTATATCAGCCCCTTTTCAATGCAACAAAGCAAGATTGAGTCTGTGATTTTTTTGTTGTAGGCAGAGCCAGAGCGCAACAGAGTAGAATGATATTAGTTAGCGAGCTATTAGCCCCGTTATGGATAAGTATAGGTCAGCAATGGGGAGTCACTACTTCCTACAAGAGCACAACACGTTTAGGCTACATTTCAAGCTGTCTTTGAAAAGCCAGTCAGGTAAAAAGCTTACGTCTTAATTAAAGGGGCAGGGTTGTGTTTTGAGACAGGCTTGAATGTGCAAATAAGCCAATAGGCAGAGGAGTAGCCTGCATTGTCGAATTCTCTGTATGGTGCTAATCATTTTATTTGATTATTATTATATTATTATAAAGTGGTTTCTTGCATCAAACAACACAATACAATGTCATTTACAGTCACCTGTTTGGCCCCTGGTGTTACAGACCAAGTAAAAAAATCATTAATTAATGTCAAGCCCTTCGTAATGTAAAAACGGTTTTAAAAGTCAGTTGCAATGTAGGCCCGCACTGAACACCCCATAGAGGCTACTGTAGGCTATATCATAGAAATCAAAAGCTATTTCCATGTGTAAATGTTATGGGATTCGCTCCATTGGTTTTGTTGGTAGGCCTACATTATGCTCAGATAGCCACAATAACTTGTTGGCTTCTGTCTAAAACTGTCAGGGTACAGCCTGTTGGCTACTGTCTAAAACTGTCAGGATACAGCCTGTTGGCTACTGTCTAAAACTGTCAGGATACAGCCTGTTGGCTACTGTCTAAAACTGTCAGGGTACAGCCTGTTGGCTACTGTCTAAAACTGTCAGGATACAGCCTGTTGGCTACTGTCTAAAACTGTCAGGGTACAGCCTGTTGGCTACTGTCTAAAACTGTCAGGATACAGCATCCGTGTTCACAGTAAACGTGCGCTGGAAGTTGCACAAAATTCTCAAAACGTTCAAGTTTCTGCTCACGATCTAACATTTGCTCAGTGCCCCCCAAAATTAGAGGGAACGTTGGTCACAGCTTGGTAATTTTCCGCTGTCAAAATTCATGCCATAACCAACTGCGTTACCGCTAAAACCAGCTTTTGATTGGTCTTAAAATACCCCTATCAGCGCTGCCTGAAATGAGCATTTTGGATTATGTTTATAAGGACATACCTAAAATATTTCCATCTCGCCCAACTGAGCTCAAACGAGCTGATATGAGACAGGGAAATTGCCGAATCTGGCGTTTGGGCTGGAAAACGCCGGTGAGCCAGATTTTAGATTACAAAATTGCAAGCTAACGTGCGTTTGCCTTAGCGCCAGACAAAAATAGGGCCCACAGTAGTAAAGATAGTCTTCAGTCTTCACTCTGGACTGAGTTACATCATGTTATATTGGAGTAGAGACACTCTGGACTGAGTTACATCATGTTATATTTAGTAGAGACGCTCTGGACTGAGTTACATCATGTTATATTTAGTAGAGACGCTCTGGACTGAGTTACATCATGTTATATTACTAATCCCGTATTTAAACTCCTCCCAGTTCTCATAACTAACGTCATATTGTCTTCCTACATCTGACTTCTCATAGACATAATAACATAACTGTGATTACTTCAGGAGAGAGAGGAGAGAGAGAAAGAGATAGAGAGAGAGAAAGAAAGATTACATGATGCCGAAGTGTGCTGACTCATTTAACTTTTGTTTTCTCTCTCTGTATTTCTCTCTCTCTGTATTTCTCTCTCTCTGTATTTCTCTCTCTCTGTATTTCTCTCTCTCTGTATTTCTCTCTCTCTGTATTTCTCTCTCTCTGTATTTCTCTCTCTCTGTATTTCTCTCCGTCTGTATTTCTCTCTTTCTGTATTTCTCTCTCTCTGTATTTCTCTCTCTCTGTAATTCTCTCTCTCTGTATTTCTCTCTCTCTGTAATTCTCTCTCTCTGTATTTCTCTCTCTCTGTATTTCTCTCTCTCTGTATTTCTCTCTCTCTCTGTATTTCTCTCTCTCTGTATTTCTCTCTCTCTGTATTTCTCTCTCTCTCTGTAGAATGACCTCTGACCTCTCTACATTGTTGTTTCTGGTCAGTAGAATGACCTCTGACCTCTCTACATTGTTGTTTCTGGTCAGTAGAATGACCTCTGACCTCTCTACATTGCTGTTTCTGGTCATTAGAATGACCTCTGACCTCTCTACATTGTTGTGTCTGGTCAGTAGAATGACCTCTGACCTCTCTACATTGTTGTGTCTGGTCAGTAGAATGACCTCTGACCTCTCTACATTGCTGTTTCTGGTCATTAGAATGACCTCTGACCTCTCTACATTGCTGTGTTTGGTCAGTAGAATGACCTCTGACCTCTCTACATTGCTGTTTCTGGTCATTAGAATGACCTCTGACCTCTCTACATTGCTGTGTTTGGTCAGTAGAATGACCTCTGACCTCTCTACATTGCTGTTTCTGGTCATTAGAATGACCTCTGACCTCTCTACATTGTTGTGTCTGGTCAGTAGAATGACCTCTGACCTCTCTACATTGTTGTGTCTGGTCAGTAGAATGACCTCTGACCTCTCTACATTGCTGTTTCTGGTCATTAGAATGACCTTTGACCTCTCTACATTGTTGTGTCTGGTCAGTAGAATGACCTCTGACCTCTCTACATTGTTGTGTCTGGTCAGTAGAATGACCTCTGACCTCTCTACATTGTTGTGTCTGGTCAGTAGAATGACCTCTGACCTCTCTACATTGTTGTGTCTGGTCAGTAGAATGACCTCTGACCTATCTACATTGCTGTGTTTGGTCAGTAGAATGACCTCTGACCTCTCTACATTGTTGTGTCTGGTCAGTAGAATGACCTCTGACCTCTCTACATTGCTGTGTCTGACCTGGGCCCTAGTACACTATTTTATATAGGGAACAGGGTGCCATTCTCTGGTCTAATGTAGTGCACTATATAGGGAACAGGGTGCCTTTCTCTGGTCTAATGTAGTGCACTATATAGGGAATAGGGTGCCATTTGGCACGCATCCATAAATATGAATGTGTTCCATTCAATATCTCACTATAGCTTTATTGCGAGGCGATGACAGGAGCCCCATAAAAGGTGGACCGAAATCCCATCAGTCATAAAACTGCGGAGGAAACATTTTAACTAATGACGTTGGCGAGCCAGGTGGATTTGTCTTCCATCTTCATTGTTCGCTCAAACAGCCACATCAATAAGAAATCCTGTTTATTGCCACAAGATGGATGGGGTTTCTATTTTTATAACTCCTATAAAATACAATGTGATGTTCTTCCCTTTTTGCCTCAGAGCCGATCATGGATTATATTTGAATGAACAAGTGTCCCTGAAGTCAAAAGCACAACTGCCGTGTTTTTAGTACATCGCTTTCAGGCTACGTCCCTCTGGAGTTAACTGGTACCTTCCCCAACACCAGGCTACGTCCCTCTGGTGTTAACTGGTACCTTCCCCAACACCAGGCTACGTCCCTCTGGAGTTAACTGGTACCTTCCCCAACACCAGGCTACGTCCCTCTGGAGTTAACTGGTACCTTCCCCAACACCAGGCTACGTCCCTCTGGAGTTAACTGGTACCTTCCCCAACACCAGGCTACGTCCCTCTGGAGTTAACTGGTACCAACAATGTTGTTGTCATTCCATCAGGCTGTTGTTGTCATTCCATCAGGCTGTTGTTGTCATTCCATCAGGCTGTTGTTGTCATTCCATCAGGCTGTTTGTTGTCATTCCATCAGGCTGTTGTTGTCATTCCATCAGGCTGTTGTTGTCATTCCATCAGGCTGTTTGTTGTCATTCCATCAGGCTGTTTGTTGTCATTCCATCAGGCTGTTTGTTGTCATTCCATCAGGCTGTTTGTTGTCATTCCATCAGGCTGTTTGTTGTCATTCCATCAGGCTGTTGTTGTCATTCCATCAGGCTGTTTGTTGTCATTCCATCAGGCTGTTTGTTGTCATTCCATCAGGCTGTTGTTGTCATTCCATCAGGCTGTTTGTTGTCATTCCATCAGGCTGTTTGTTGTCATTCCATCAGGCTGTTTGTTGTCATTCCATCAGGCTGTTTGTTGTCATTCCATCAGGCTGTTTGTTGTCATTCCATCAGGCTGTTTGTTGTCATTCCATCAGGCTGTTTGTTGTCATTCCATCAGGCTGTTTGTTGTCATTCCATCAGGCTGTTGTTGTCATTCCATCAGGCTGTTTGTTGTCATTCCATCAGGCTGTTGTTGTCATTCCATCAGGCTGTTTGTTGTCATTCCATCAGGCTGTTTGTTGTCATTCCATCAGGCTGTTGTTGTCATTCCATCAGGCTGTTGTTGTCATTCCATCAGGCTGTTTGTTGTCATTCCATCAGGCTGTTGTTGTCATTCCATCAGGCTGTTTGCTGTCATTCCATCAGGCTGTTTGTTGTCATTCCATTACCCTGGTCAGTGGTTCAATAGATTCTTTAAAGAAAGATTTGGAAGGATGGCCCCACAAGAGTAAGGGACTTACGACTGACATTTCTTTGTAAAAGCGGGACAAGGTAGAAAATCTGTGACACATAGTAGAGGGTGAGTGTGTGTGTCTGTGACAGAGAGAGGGAGAGTGTGTTTGTGACAGAGAGAGGGAGAGTGTTTGTGACATTGCTGGAAATATATGAATCCACTTTGGTGTCAGTCACTTTGATGTTGGACTGTGTCAGCATAATGGAGATGTCCTGTAGTTTAACAGGCCTAATGACTGATGTCCTGTAGTTTAACAGGCCTAATGATTGATGTCCTGTAGTTTAACAGGTCTAATGACTGATGTCCTGTAGTTTAACAGGCCTAATGATTGACTGATGTCCTGTAGTTTAACAGGTCTAATGACTGATGTCCTGTAATTTAACAGGCCTAATGATTGATGTCCTGTAGTTTAACAGGCCTAATGATTGACTGATGTCCTGTAGTTTAACAGGCCTAATGACTGATGTCCTGTAGTTTAACAGGCCTAATGATTGACTGATGTCCTGTAGTTTAACAGGTCTAATGATTGACTGATGTCCTGTAGTTTAACAGGCCTAATGACTGATGTCCTGTAGTTTAACAGGTCTAATGATTGACTGATGTCCTGTAATTTAACAGGCCTAATGACTGATGTCCTGTAGTTTAACAGGCCTAATGACTGATGTCCTGTAGTTTAACAGGCCTAATGACTGATGTCCTGTAGTTTAACAGGCCTAATGACTGATGTCCTGTAGTTTAACAGGCCTAATGACTGATGTCCTGTAGTTTAACAGGTCTAATGACTGATGTCCTGTAGTTTAACAGGTCTAATGATTGACTGATGTCCTGTAATTTAACAGGCCTAATGACTGATGTCCTGTAGTTTAACAGGTCTAATGATTGACTGATGTCCTGTAACTTAACAGGCCTAATGATTGACTGATGTCCTGTAGTTTAACAGGCCTAATGATTGACTGATGTCCTGTAGTTTAACAGGCCTAATGATTGACTGATGTCCTGTAGTTTAACAGGCCTAATGATTGACTGATGTCCTGTAGTTTAACAGGCCTAATGATTGACTGATGTCCTGTAGTTGAACAGGTCTAATGATTGACTGATGTCCTGTAGTTTAACAGGTCTAATGACTGATGTCCTGTAGTTTAACAGGCCTAATGATTGACTGATGTCCTGTAGTTTAACAGGCCTAATGATTGACTGATGTCCTGTAGTTTAACAGGCCTAATGACTGATGTCCTGTAGTTTAACAGGCCTAATGACTGATATCCTGTAGTTGAACAGGTCTAATGATTGACTGATGTCCTGTAGTTTAACAGGCCTAATGACTGATATCCTGTAGTTGAACAGGTCTAATGATTGACTGATGTCCTGTAGTTTAACAGGTCTAATGACTGATGTCCTGTAGTTTAACAGGCCTAATGACTGATGTCCTGTAGTTTAACAGGCCTAATGACTGATATCCTGTAGTTGAACAGGTCTAATGATTGACTGATGTCCTGTAGTTTAACAGGTCTAATGACTGATGTCCTGTAGTTTAACAGGTCTAATGACTGATGTCCTGTAGTTTAACAGGCCTAATGACTGATGTCCTGTAGTTTAACAGGCCTAATGTCTGATGTCCTGTAGTTTAACAGGCCTAATGACTGATGTCCTGTAGTTTAACAGGCCTAATGACTGATGTCCTGTAGTTGAACAGGTCTAATGATTGACTGATGTCCTGTAGTTTAACAGGCCTAATGACTGATGTCCTGTAGTTGAACAGGTCTAATGATTGACTGATGTCCTGTAGTTTAACAGGCCTAATGACTGATGTCCTGTAGTTTAACAGGTCTAATGATTGACTGATGTCCTGTAGTTTAACAGGCCTAATGACTGATGCCCTGTAGTTTAACAGGTCTAATGATTGACTGATGTCCTGTAGTTTAACAGGCCTAATGACTGATGTCCTGTAGTTTAACAGGTCTAATGACTGATGTCCTGTAGTTTAACAGGCCTAATGACTGATGTCCTGTAGTTTAACAGGCCTAATGACTGATGTCCTGTAGTTTAACAGGTCTAATGACTGATGTCCTGTAGTTTAACAGGCCTAATGACTGATGTCCTGTAGTTTAACAGGCCTAATGACTGATGTCCTGTAGTTTAACAGGCCTAATGACTGATGTCCTGTAGTTTAACAGGATTAATGACTGATATCCTGTAGTTTAACAGGCCTAATGACTGATGTCCTGTAGTTTAACAGGTCTAATGACTGATGTCCTGTAATTTAACAGGCCTAATGACTGATGTCCTGTAGTTTAACAGGCCTAATGATTGACTGATGTCCTGTAGTTTAACAGGCGTAATGACTGATGTCCTGTAGTTTAACAGGCCTAATGACTGATGTCCGGTAGTTGAACAGGTCTAATGATTGACTGATGTCCTGTAATTTAACAGGCCTAATGACTGATGTCCTGTTGTTTAACAGGCCTAATGATTGACTGATGTCCTGTAGTTTAACAGGCCTAATGACTGATGTCCTGTAGTTTAACAGGCCTAATGACTGATGTCCTGTAGTTTAACAGGCCTAATGACTGACTGATGTCCTGTAGTTTAACAGGCCTAATGACTGATGTCCTGTAGTTGAACAGGCCTAATGACTGATGTCCTGTAGTTTAACAGGTCTAATGATTGACTGACATCCTGTAATTTAACAGGTCTAATGATTGACTGATGTCCTGTAGTTTGATGTCCTGTAGTTTAACAGGCCTACTGATTGATGTCCTGTAGTTTAACAGGCCTAATGATTGATCTCCTGTAGTTTAACAGGACTAATGACTGATATCCTGTAGTTGAACAGGCCTAATGACTGATGTCCTGTAGTTTAACAGGCCTAATGACTGATGTCCTGTAGTTGAACAGGCCTAATGACTGATGTCCTGTAGTTTAACAGGCCTAATGACTGATGTCCTGTAATTTAACAGGCCTAATGACTGATGTCCTGTAGTTTAACAGGCCTAATGACTGATGTCCTGTAGTTTAACAGGTCTAATGACTGATGTCCTGTAGTTTAACAGGTCTAATGATTGACTGATGTCCTGTAGTTTAACAGGCCTAATGACTGATGTCCTGTAGTTTAACAGGCCTAATGATTGACTGATGTCCTGTAGTTTAACAGGCCTAATGACTGATGTCCTGTAGTTTAACAGGCCTAATGACTGATGTCCTGTAGTTTAACAGGCCTAATGACTGATGTCCTGTAGTTTAACAGGCCTAATGACTGACTGATGTCTTGTAGTTTAACAGGCCTAATGACTGATGTCCTGTAGTTTAACAGGCCTAATGATTGACTGATGTCCTGTAGTTTAACAGGTCTAATGATTGACTGATGTCCTGTAGTTTAACAGGTCTAATGATTGATGTCCTGTAGTTTAACAGGTCTAATGATTGACTGATGTCCTGTAGTTTAACAGGCCTAATGACTGATGTCCTGTAGTTTAACAGGCCTAATGACTGATGTCCTGTAGTTTAACAGGTCTAATGACTGATGTCCTGTAGTTTAACAGGCCTAACGACTGATGGGAAATGAGAGAAGAGGAGGAATGTTCCTCTGTCTTCTGACCATATTCCCTGTATTCCCTGTATTCCCTGTGTTCCCTGTATTCCCTGTATTCCCTGTATTCCCTGTATTCCCTGTGTTCCCTGTATTCCCTTCATTCCCTGTGTTCCCTGTATTCCCTGTATTCCCTGTATTCCCTGTGTTCCCTGTATTCCCTGTATTCCCTGTATTCCCTGTATTCCCTGTATTCCAGCTGGAGAGGTACATCCTAATAATTGACTGATGCCCTGTAATTTAACAGGCCTAATGTCTGATGTCCTGTAGTTTAACAGGCCTAATGACTGATGTCCTGTAGTTTAACAGGCCTAATGACTGATGTCCTGTAGTTTAACAGGCCTAATGACTGATGTCCTGTAGTTTAACAGGCCTAATGACTGATGTCCTGTAGTTTAACAGGCCTAATGTCTGATGTCCTGTAGTTTAACAGGCCTAATGACTGATGTCCTGTAGTTTAACAGGCCTAATGACTGATGTCCTGTAGTTGAACAGGTCTAATGATTGACTGATGTCCTGTAGTTTAACAGGCCTAATGACTGATGTCCTGTAGTTGAACAGGTCTAATGATTGACTGATGTCCTGTAGTTTAACAGGCCTAATGACTGATGTCCTGTAGTTTAACAGGTCTAATGATTGACTGATGTCCTGTAGTTTAACAGGCCTAATGACTGATGCCCTGTAGTTTAACAGGTCTAATGATTGACTGATGTCCTGTAGTTTAACAGGCCTAATGACTGATGTCCTGTAGTTTAACAGGTCTAATGACTGATGTCCTGTAGTTTAACAGGCCTAATGACTGATGTCCTGTAGTTTAACAGGCCTAATGACTGATGTCCTGTAGTTTAACAGGTCCAATGACTGATGTCCTGTAGTTTAACAGGCCTAATGACTGATGTCCTGTAGTTTAACAGGCCTAATGACTGATGTCCTGTAGTTTAACAGGCCTAATGACTGATGTCCTGTAGTTTAACAGGATTAATGACTGATATCCTGTAGTTTAACAGGCCTAATGACTGATGTCCTGTAGTTTAACAGGTCTAATGACTGATGTCCTGTAATTTAACAGGCCTAATGACTGATGTCCTGTAGTTTAACAGGCCTAATGATTGACTGATATCCTGTAGTTTAACAGGCGTAATGACTGATGTCCTGTAGTTTAACAGGCCTAATGACTGATGTCCGGTAGTTGAACAGGTCTAATGATTGACTGATGTCCTGTAATTTAACAGGCCTAATGACTGATGTCCTGTTGTTTAACAGGCCTAATGATTGACTGATGTCCTGTAGTTTAACAGGCCTAATGACTGATGTCCTGTAGTTTAACAGGCCTAATGACTGATGTCCTGTAGTTTAACAGGCCTAATGACTGATGTCCTGTAGTTTAACAGGCCTAATGACTGATGTCCTGTAGTTGAACAGGCCTAATGACTGATGTCCTGTAGTTTAACAGGTCTAATGATTGACTGATATCCTGTAATTTAACAGGTCTAATGATTGACTGATGTCCTGTAGTTTGATGTCCTGTAGTTTAACAGGCCTACTGATTGATGTCCTGTAGTTTAACAGGCCTAATGATTGATCTCCTGTAGTTTAACAGGACTAATGACTGATATCCTGTAGTTGAACAGGCCTAATGACTGATGTCCTGTAGTTTAACAGGCCTAATGACTGATGTCCTGTAGTTGAACAGGCCTAATGACTGATGTCCTGTAGTTTAACAGGCCTAATGACTGATGTCCTGTAATTTAACAGGCCTAATGACTGATGTCCTGTAGTTTAACAGGCCTAATGACTGATGTCCTGTAGTTTAACAGGTCTAATGACTGATGTCCTGTAGTTTAACAGGTCTAATGATTGACTGATGTCCTGTAGTTTAACAGGCCTAATGACTGATGTCCTGTAGTTTAACAGGCCTAATGATTGACTGATGTCCTGTAGTTTAACAGGCCTAATGACTGATGTCCTGTAGTTTAACAGGCCTAATGACTGATGTCCTGTAGTTTAACAGGCCTAATGACTGATGTCCTGTAGTTTAACAGGCCTAATGACTGACTGATGTCTTGTAGTTTAACAGGCCTAATGACTGATGTCCTGTAGTTTAACAGGCCTAATGATTGACTGATGTCCTGTAGTTTAACAGGTCTAATGATTGACTGATGTCCTGTAGTTTAACAGGTCTAATGATTGATGTCCTGTAGTTTAACAGGTCTAATGATTGACTGATGTCCTGTAGTTTAACAGGCCTAATGACTGATGTCCTGTAGTTTAACAGGCCTAATGACTGATGTCCTGTAGTTTAACAGGTCTAATGACTGATGTCCTGTAGTTTAACAGGCCTAACGACTGATGGGAAATGAGAGAAGAGGAGGAATGTTCCTCTGTCTTCTGACCATATTCCCTGTATTCCCTGTATTCCCTGTGTTCCCTGTATTCCCTGTATTCCCTGTATTCCCTGTATTCCCTGTGTTCCCTGTATTCCCTTCATTCCCTGTGTTCCCTGTATTCCCTGTATTCCCTGTATTCCCTGTATTCCCTGTGTTCCCTGTATTCCCTGTATTCCCTGTATTCCCTGTATTCCAGCTGGAGAGGTACATCCTAATAATTGACTGATGCCCTGTAATTTAACAGGCCTAATGTCTGATGTCCTGTAGTTTAACAGGCCTAATGACTGATGTCCTGTAGTTTAACAGGCCTAATGACTGATGTCCTGTAGTTTAACAGGCCTAATGACTGATGTCCTGTAGTTTAACAGGCCTAATGACTGATGTCCTGTAGTTTAACAGGCCTAATGATTGACTGATGTCCTGTAGTTTAACAGGCCTAATGTCTGATGTCCTGTAGTTTAACAGGCCTAATGACTGATGTCCTGTAGTTTAACAGGCCTAATGACTGATGTCCTGTAGTTTAACAGGCCTAATGACTGATGTCCTGTAGTTTAACAGGCCTAATGATTGACTGATGTCCTGTAATTTAACAGGCCTAATGACTGACTGATGTCCTGTAGTTTAACAGGCCTAATGATTGATGTCCTGTAGTTTAACAGGTATAATGATTGATGTCCTGTAGTTTAACAGGCCTAATGACTGATGGGAAATGAGAGAAGAGGAGGAATGTTCCTCTCTCTCCTGACCATATTCCCTGTGTTCCCTGTATTCCCTGTATTCCCTGTATTCTCTGTGTTCCCTGTATTCCCTGTATTCCCTGTATTCCCTGTGTTCCCTGTATTCCCTGTATTCCCTGTATTCCCTGTGTTCCCTGTATTCCCTTTATTCCCTTTATTCCCTCTATTCCCTGTATTCCCTGTATTCCCAGTGTTCCCTGTATTCCCTGTATTCCCTGTATTCCCTGTGTTCCCTGTATTCCCTGTATTCCCTGTATTCCCTGTGTTCCCTGTGTTCCCTGTATTCCCTGTATTCCCTGTATTCCCTGTGTTCCCTGTGTTCCCTGTATTCCCTGTATTCCCTTTATTCCCTTTATTCCCTGTATTCCCTGTGTTCCCTGTATTCCCTGTATTCCCTTTATTCCCTGTATTCCCTTTATTCCCTTTATTCCCTTGATTCCCTGTATTCCCTGTATTCCCTGTATTCCCTGTGTTCCCTGTATTCCCTGTATTCCCTTTATTTCCTGTATTCCCTTTATTCCCTTTATTCCCTCTATTCCCTGTATTCCCTGTGTTCCCTGTGTTCCCTGTGTTCCCTGTATTCCCTGTATTCCCTGTATTCCCTGTATTCCCTTTATTCCCTTTATTCCCTGTATTCCCTGTGTTCCCTCTATTCCCTGTATTCCCTGTATTCCCTGTATTCCCTGTATTCCCTTTATTCCCTCTATTCCCTGTATTCCCTGTATTCCCTGTGTTCCCTGTGTTCCCTGTATTCCCTGTATTCCCTTTATTCCCTTTATTCCCTTTATTCCCTCTATTCCCTGTATTCTCTGTATTCCCTGTGTTCCCTGTGTTCCCTGTAATCCCCGTTATTCCCTGTATTCCCTGTATTCCCTGTGTTCCCTGTGTTCCCTGTATTCCCTGTATTCCCTGTATTCCCTGTATTCCCTGTATTCCCTTTATTCCCTCTACTCCCTGTATTCCCTGTATTCCCTGTATTCCCTGTATTCCCTGTATTCCCTGTATTCCCTGTATTCCAGCTGGAGAGGTACATCCAGGAGAACCTGCGCTCTGGGATGGAGGAGATGAAGAGGAACGCTGTTCACACCCAGACGGTGGCCATGTTGGAGATCGTGACCAACCTCTTTAGCCAATCAGCTGAGCTGACCCGTAAACTGACAGATGTGAAGACCCAGGTAAGCCAATCAGCTGGACCTGTTGTGAAGAATACCTCTAGTCCCTTCCTCTTCCATTTGTAGGTGGATGATGGGAACTGGATCATTCAGAGGTCTTCAACCCTGGTCCGAAAGAGCTTCAGCCGCGCAACAAAATACCTTGATTCAACTTTCAATGTTTTGATTAGTTGCCAAGGTGTCCCAGGTGTGATTCATTGATTAGGCCAGTTGTCCCAGGTGTGATTCATTGATTAGGCTAGCTGTCCCAGGTGTGATTCATTGATTAGGCCAGCTGTCCCAGGTGTGATTCATTGATTAGGCCAGTTGTCCCAGGTGTGATTCATTGATTAGGCTGAGATCTGTTGTCCCTCATCGTAAACACTTTGATTGACATGCTGAGTTGAATTTAGTTGACAGCCAGTTAAAACATCCAACATGGAGCCACAACACAGATGGTCCTTAGTTGTACTATAGAGCTGTTATTACAGGAAGATGTGTTTTGGTATTTTCTAGTTTCCTCTATCAGTCACTCTCTCTTTGTGATCCGTGATGTCCATGATGTACAACAGTGCAACCTGTACAAATATTGTAACTGGTTGGTTATCAGTCAAGCTGGAAAGATAAGATACGAATGTAGTGGTCAAACTTGTATTATTCATCTTTGAAATTGTATAACAGGCCCCTTCCTGTTTGTCTATCTGTGTCTGGTGTTTAGCTTTGAAGAAAGTACTAAGTCTTCTCTATATAAGATAGTCATTTAATCCAGGTGTCTTGGCGTCATATTCAGAACAAGATCCTTAACAACAGCTTGATCTTAATGGTCTTTGTCAGGTAACTGAATAACTCTCCCTCCCTCCCTAGGTGCTAAACCAGACCAGTAGAATGGAGATTCAGCTGTTAGAGTATTCTCTGTTCACTAACCGTCTAGAGAAACACATCCTCCAGCAGAATCAGGAAATCTCACGGCTCAACGATAAGAACAGGTACAGCAGCCCTGTCCAACACGCAGAGAGGAGGGAGAAAGGGAGTGAGTGTGTGTGTGTGTGTGTGTGTGTGTGTGTGTGTCTGTGTGTGTGTGTGTGTGAAAGGAAAGAGCACGTGAACCCGCCAGATCTGAGTTCAAATACTGTGAGCGTTTACATTTGGCCTGTCTGCGGTGCCAGGTGGGCGGGGTTTATGCTTATGGGTTTTTCTTCTATTGGTGTCTTTGCAACAAGCAAGCTCAATCAATCACAGATAAAGTATTTGAATCCAGGTCTGGTATGTGATAGTTGGTTATGGATGGTGTATATTTTTTCCCCCAACAATGTGAACTTACCAGGTAACGTCCCAGGCCCTAGAGCAGTGGTGTTCAAACTTTTTTCAGCGGGGATCCCATCCCGCCCCAAAATCTAACAAAAAAACCTTAAAAACAACGACAACCCCAACTGCGGTACCCCGACTTTGAATACCACTGCCATAGAGTCACGTGGTCAGGAGAAATATGCTCCCTTACACATTTCATACTGGGGGCTTGAGATACATCTGAACCAGGAGGTGAGTCTGAACCAGAAGACACATGAGACCAGGAGGTGTGTCTGAACCATGGGGTGAGTCTGAACCAGGAGGTGAGTCTGAACCAGGAGGTGAGTCTGAACCAGGAGGTGAGTCTGAACCAGGAGGTGAGTCTGAACCATGAGGTGAGTCTGAACCAGGAGGTGAGTCTGAACCAGGAGGTGAGTCTGAACCATGGTGTGAGTCTGATGTTTCAGGGATAAACATTCTTTACTGAGGGAACCAAAAGGTTTGGAAGAGGATGAATGACACAGACATGGGGATGAAGGACAGGTGGCATCGTGTGAAGTGGCCGGTGTTATTTCTCTCTGGTTGTTTATCCATACAGCCCTGTGAACAGGCCCCAGGCACCCAGATTATTATGGTCTAAAGTAGTGCGCTATATAGGGAATAGGGTGCCATTCTCTGGTCTAAAGTAGTGCACTATATAGGGAATAGGGTGCCATTCTCTGGTCTAAAGTAGTGCGCTATATAGGGAATAGGGTGCCATTTGGGACGGGGTCCAGGTGTGTTCAGAATAACAGAGTGATCTGGTCATGACAGTTGCCACACATATGACCCTGCTTGACCTCTTGACCCCTACTTGTGGTTGGAAAATCCACCTGAGGTTGGCTACTTCCTTTGACTCCCTCTGGGTTGAAGATAAAATAACAACTAGAGCATCAATGGATTCAGTCGTGACACTATTTATACAATGTTAGTAAGGCATTGTTGGGGAGAAAACCCCAAACACCATTACGAGAAGTGCCATTGAAATCAATTCCAATTGATCTCCAGGTGTAAACATAGTGAGGTAAGGTATACGTCCCAAATGGCAACCCTATTCCCTACGTAGTGCACTACTTTTGACCAGGATCCAGTGGACTATATAGGGAATAGGGTGCCATTTGGGGACTCAGCCAAAGGTGTTTGAGAGCGGGGTGCAGAGCAGAGCAAGGCAGAGTGAGAAGCAGCTTGCATCCGTCTGTGTGGCTCTGGGTTGTTTCTGCTGAGTCGTTAGTCAGAGCTATAAACATCAGACTGGGGGATTTACAGGCTTCATTTGGAGCGGGGTGGGTAACACACACATGGAAGCACGCACGTCATGGTTGCCCCAGGGTAGTGATTGAGACGTTCAATATGCAGCTCCATCCAGATGTCTAATGCTGCTGTACAGGTGTTTCTGTGGTGTGTGTGTGTGTGTGTGTGTGTGTGTGTGTGTGTGTGTGTGTGTGTGTGTGTTTTGTTGGGCCTGGGTTGTTCAAGATGTTTCTTTGGCATTTGCTGAATGGAACCTGTCTTTTTTGTCTCTGCAGTCATTCATTCGTCTTGCTATAGGAGGTATGTACAGGATGCTATAGGAGGTATGTACAGGATGCAATAGGAGGTATGTACAGGATGCTATAGGAGGTATGTACAGGATGCTATAGGAGGTATGTACAGGATGCTATAGGAGGTATGTACAGGATGCTATAGGAGGTATGTACAGGATGCTATAGGAGGTATGTACAGGATGCTATAGGAGGTATGTACAGGATGCTATAGGATGTATGTACAGGATGCTATAGGAGGTATGTACAGGATGCTATAGGAGGTATGTACAGGATGCTATAGGAAGTATGTACAGGATGCTATAGGAGGTATGTACAGGATGCTATAGGAAGTATGTACAGGATTCTATAGGATGTATGTACAGGATGCTATAGGAGGTATGTACAGGATACTATAAGAAGTATGTACAGGAGGCTGCATACAGGAGACTGCATAATGCTAATTCCTGAGACATGCATTTAACACAATTGGTTCCTTTGAATCAACCAATCCAGTGCTGCTGCATTGTGCTGACAGATCTCTCTACTTACTACATCAATATCACCTGACCCCACTAGGGATCAACCCTTCAGTTGGTATGTACAGGATACAATATCACCTGACCCCACTAGGGATCAACCCTTCAGTTGGTATGTACAGGATACAATATCACCTGACCCCACTAGGGATCAACCCTTCAGTTGCTGTTCCACTCCTCTAATCTCTGGGCTATCCACCACCTCCTTGTCTTTTGGCTAGGTCACTCTTAGAAAACATGGTTCTTCCACTGTCCTGTAGGATGGTTCCTGTCAGAGAGACTACCATCCTCTCTCTCTCTCTCTCTCTCTCTCTCTCTCTCTCTCTCTCTCTCTCTCTCTCTCTCTCTCTCTCTCTCTCTCTCTCTCTCTCTCTCTCTCTCTCTCTCTCTCTGTCTCTCTCTGTCTCTCTCTGTCTCTCTCTCTGTCTCTCTCTCTGTCTCTCTCTCATATAGTTTGCTAGAGCAAAGGTTCTCAGCGTTAGAGTCCAGGCACGTTAAGGAGCTCCGGGGTCTTCAGAAGGAGGAACAGCAGCTGCAGAACATGCTGGAGAGTCAGAGGCGCCTGGTCACCCAGCTACAGGGAGAGCTGGGGACCTCCACACACAACAGCACACTACTGCAGAAACAGCAGGCTATACTGACTGACACAGTGCAGCAGCTGCTAGCCATTGTCACCCACTGCAATGGTGAGAGAGATCTACTGTTTCTTCATTATCCATCCTTACTTGTCAAGTCTGCTAAATTCATTATAAAGGTCAAGTCTGCTAACTTCATTATAAAGGTCAAGTCTGCTAACTTCATTATAAAGGTCAAGTCTGCTAACTTAATTATAAAGGTAAAGTCTGCTAACTTAATTATAAAGGTCAAGTCTGCTAACTTAATTATAAAGGTCAAGTCTGCTAGCTTAATTATAAAGGTCTGAATTGGTTACTTATTTTATTTTACTTTATTATTATTATTATTATTATTATTATTATTATTATTATTATTATTATTATTATTATTATTATTTTAGTTTAATACCTTAAAGACCAAAAATATGCTGCTTAAGGGATCCCATATGTGAGGCTGCCACTGGCCGTAATGCTCCGACCCTGTAATTATAGGAGGGAGGGTCGGGGGCCCTATAGAGGGGGTCTCCTGGGTGGGGAGCGACCAAACGGAGGGCCGGGGGCCTATAGAGGGGGTCTGGGGGCCCTATAGCGGGGGTCTCCTGGGTGGGGAGTGACCAAACGGAGGGCCGGGGGCCTATAGAGGGGGTCTCCTGGGTGGGGAGCGACCAAACGGAGGGCTGGGGGCCCTATGGAGAGGGAGGGTCGGGGGCCCTATGGAGAGGGTCTCCTGGGTGGGGAGCGACCAAACGGAGGGTCGGGGGGCCCTATAGAGAGGGTCTCCTGGGTGGGGAGCGACCAAACGGAGGGTCGGGGGTCCTATAGAGAGGGGTCTCCTGGGTGGGGAGTGACCAAACGGAGGGTCGGGGGCCCTATAGAGGGGGTCTCCTGGGTGGGGAGCGACCAAACGGAGGGTCGGGGGTCCTATAGAGAGGGGTCTCCTGGGTGGGAGGGAGCGACCAAACGGAGGGTCGGGGGCCCCTATAGAGGGGGTTCTCCTGGGTGGGGAGCGACCAAACGGAGGGTCGGGGGTGGGGAGCGACCAAACGGAGGGTCGGGGGTCCTATAGAGAGGGTCTCCTGGGTGGGGAGCGACCAAACGGAGGGTCGGGGGTCCTATAGAGAGGGTCTCCTGGGTGGGGAGCGACCAAACGGAGGGTCGGGGGCTCTATAGAGAGGGTCTCCTGGGTGGGGAGCGACCAAACGGAGGGTCGGGGCCCTACAGAGAGGGTCTTCTGGGTGGGGAGCGACCAAACGGAGGGTCGGGGGTCCTATAGAGAGGGTCTCCTGGGTGGGGAGCGACCAAACGGAGGGCCGGGGGCTCTATAGAGAGGGTCTCCTGGGTGGGGAGCGACCAAACGGAGGGTCGGGGGCCCTATAGAGGGGGTCTCCTGGGTGGGGAGCGACCAAACGGAGGGCCGGGGGCCCTATAGAGGGGTCTCCTGGGTGGGGAGCGACCAAACGGAGGGCCGGGGGCCTATAGAGGGGGTCTCCTGGGTGGGGAGCGACCAAACGGAGGGCCGGGGGCCCTATAGAGGGGGTCTCCTGGGTGGGGAGCGACCAAACGGAGGGTTTCCCTGTGGGGCTTGTTATTTTACAGCTATGTGCTTTAGCAACACTAAAGATAACAGTTACATTTTAGAAAAACAATGGCGACACCGTCTATTTCTCTCCTGGAATTTGAAAGGCTTTAATATTCCTATCAAGTGTTCCAGATGTCTTGATATTCTAGCTAAGAAACCATGTTGATATATCGATGCTACAAGGAACACACCTGCTCCAAAAGGACGCATATAGAATAGAAAACCGTTTGTCCAAACTGGCTGCTTTTTCATCAGCCCCAAACAAAACTAAAGGTGTTTTCATGATGATACATTAGAAACTCTAAATCACCATCCTTGGTAAAGGAGAAGACCAAGAAGGTAGAATCACTTTCCTTTAAATTAATCCATAATGGAAAGAAAATTGCCTTTATTAACGTGTATGCTCCGTATTCATATGATCCTACGTTTTTGTTTATCTGAACAGCATATTGTTAGAATTCACTGAATTCCAACTGGTTATTGGGACAGATATTAATGCCATTCTGGACATGTCTGACGAGGACATATTCATTTTACATTGACATTTTAGTCATTTAGCAGACGCTCTTATCCAGAGCGACTTACAGTTAGTGAGTGCATACATTTTCATACTGGGCCCCCCCGTGGGAATCGAACCCACAACCCTGGCGTTGCAAAGGCCATGCTCTACCAACTGAGCTACACGGGGCCTACATTTTGAATATTCCTAAAGCAAAATAGTACACTCTCTATTCAAACAATATCAAAACAATCTCCCGAATCGATTTCATACTATCATCTACTCCTCTATTTTCTTTAATCAAGAAAATAGAAATCTGCCTATCTAATCATCATGCTTATAACTGGCAGATACACATGTCTCAATCTCCTAAAAGAGCCACAAGTTGGCCATTTAATGTTTGCTTACTACAAAATCCTACTTTCTGTGAACAATTTGAAACTGAATTGAATTCATTTATAATGATTAACAAAAATTCAGTCGATGATCGTCAGATTTTATGGCAAGCCATCGAAGGCTTTATTAAAAACGATGCAACTGCATTTACATCTGGGCTCAATAAGTAACAATTAAAGAAGATATCAGAATTGGAAAAGTTGTTAACGATGTTAGAGCCTTCTCAACAAACACTTATTTTCAGAGAAGGTAGCGACTGCTCTCTTCAAAGTCAAGACAGAACTAAATCTATTGATAAGACAGAGAGCAGCATTTGCCATCCATCGAGTTAGACTCAACCATTACTTCCATGGTAATCGACCCAGTCATCTACTGGCTAACAAGCTTGGCAGTAATGATCAATTAGAGGATATTGCAGCTATTGAATCTGAATCAGGTTAATTACTATAAGAACCCAAGTTAATCAACGAAAGATTCTCCTGTTTCTATAAAGAATTGCACACCTCTGATTATAAATCCACACCAAGCCAGACCGAGGCCTTTTTAAAAGATAGAAGAACTCCTCTTCTCTCAACTGAGGGAACTGGCTGGCTGGGAGCCCAAATCTCTCCCCATGAACTCAAAAGGACACTAGATAACATGAATAAAGGTAAATCACCTGGTTGTGACAGTATTCCTCCTGAGGTCAATTTACAATTTTGGAACCAATTAGGTCCACTGTTATTTGAAATGATGAACACAGCCATTCACAAATGTTCATTTGGAAGGGATGTGAATACAGCACTAATTTAGCTTTTATTTAAAAAAAAGGATGCCACCAAGTGCTCTCACTATCACCCACTATCTTTGATAAACACAGATATGAAACCATTTTCAAAAATGATGTTGTCCCCTCTCGAAACGTACTTACCCAAATTGGTACATCTTGACCAAAGTGGGTTTGTTAAACTATCATCCTCAGATAAACTCCATCGACGATTACATACTGTATCTGACATGCTTCATCAGAAACCAAAGCTCATTGGGAAGCTCTATCTCTGAATGCATAAATCACTTTTGATAGACTAGAATGGTCGTATCTTTGGTCGGTTCTGGAACATATGGGACTTTGACTCCAATTTCATGAATATGATAAAAAATACTTTATGCCAGTCCCTCAGCCAAAAATAATAGCAGGCAATACCTGCTCTGTTCCATTCAGACTAACTAGAAGTAGCAGGCAAGGTGATCCCATCCCACCTCTGCTATTTTTATTGTCTATGGAGCCCCAGGCCTAGGCAATTCGACGATCGAAAGAAATTACACCAACATCTCTCAATTCTACGGATAGCGTCATCTCATTATACACCGACGATATCTTTCCCTAGCTAGACAATGTATCTCAATCCCTCCCAAAATATTTGAAGATAATAGACAAATTCAGCTCCGTCTCAAGTTATAAAATAAATCTAACCAAATCGACCCTACTGCCTCTCAAGATGTCGATGGAGGACTCCATCTCTACTTTTGGAATCCCAATCGTTTCCCATTTTAAATATTTGGGAGTAGATACAGTGGGGAAAAAAAGTATTTAGTCAGCCACCAATTGTGCAAGTTCTCCCACTTAAAAAGATGAGAGAGGCCTGTAATTTTCATCATAGGTACACGTCAACTATGACAGACAAATTGAGAGAAAGAAATCCAGAAAATCCCATTGTAGGATTTTTAATGAATTTATTTGCAAATTATGGTGGAAAATAAGTATTTGGTCAATAACAAAAGTTTCTCAATACTTTGTTATATACCCTGTGTTGGCAATGACACAGGTCAAACGTTTTCTGTAAGTCTTCACAAGGTTTTCACACACTGTTGCTGGTATTTTGGCCCATTCCTCCATGCAGATCTCCTCTAGAGCAGTGATGTTTTGGGGCTGTCGCTGGGCAACACAGACTTTCAACTCCCTCCAAAGATTTTCTATGGGTTGAGATCTGGAGACTGGCTAGGCCACTCCAGGACCTTGAAATGCTTCTTACGAAGCCACTCCTTCGTTGCCCGGGCGGTGTGTTTGGGATCATTGTCATGCTGAAAGACCCAGCCACGTTTCATCTTCAATGCCCTTGCTGATGGAAGGAGGGTTTCACTCAAAATCTCACGATACATGGCCCCATTCATTCTTTCCTTTACACGGATCAGTCGTCCTGGTCCCTTTGCAGAAAAACAGCCCCAAAGCATGATGTTTCCAACCCCATGCTTCACAGTAGGTATGGTGTTCTTTGGATGCAACTCAGCATTTTTGTCCTCCAAACATGACAAGTTGAGTTTTTACCAAAAAGTTATATTTTGGTTTCATCTGACCATATGACATTCTCCCAATCCTCTTCTGGATCATCCAAATGCACTTCAGACGGGCCTGGACATGTACTGGCTTAAGCAGGGGGACACGTCTCGCACTGCAGGATTTGAGTCCCTGGCGGCGTAGTGTGTTACTGATGGTTGGCTTTGTTACTTTGGTCCCAGCTCTCTGCAGGTCATTCACTATGTCCCCCCGTGTGGTTCTGGGATTTTTGCTCACCGTTCTTGTGATCATTTTGACCCCACGGGGTGAGATCTTGCGTGGAGCCCCAGATCGAGGGAGATTATCAGTGGTCTTGTATGTCTTCCATTTCCTAATAATTGCTCCCACAGTTGATTTCTTCAAACCAAGCTGCTTACCTATTGCAGATTCAGTCTTCCCAGCCTGGTGCAGGTCTACAATTTTGTTTTTGGTGTCCTTTGACAGCTCTTTGGTCTTGGCCATTGTGATGTTTGGAGTGTGACTGTTTGAGGTTGTGGACAGGTGTCTTTTATACTGATAACAAGTTCAAACAGGTGCCATTAATACAGGTAACGAGTGGAGGACAGAGGAGCCTCTTAAAGAAGAAGTTACAGGTCTGTGAGAGCCAGAAATCTTGCTTGTTTGTAGGTGACCAAATACTTATTTTCCACCATAATTTGCAAATAAATTCATTAAAAATCCTACAATGGGATTTTCTGGATTTTTTTTTCTCAATTTGTCTGTCATAGTTGACGTGTACCTATGATGAAAATTACAGGCCTCTCTCATCTTTTTAAGTGGGAGAACTTGCACAATTGGTGGCTGACTAAATATATTTTTTCCCCACTGTATATTTCCTTCCTTAGATAAAAACATTACCAAAAACTTTAACAGAATGCTCAAACCAATTCAATCCGACCTCAGTAGATGGACTAATATCCCAGTTGCTTTAACCGGCAGAATGTCTATTGTCTAAATGAATATATTGCCACGGCTGAATTTCTGTAGTTCAATGCTCTGGCTGTTTGCGATATCTTTCTGTAGTTTAATGCTCTGGCTGATGCGATAAAACCAAAGTGCATTTTCAAAATGTATATCGCAAGGTAAGCGAGCCCGTATAACATTAACAAACTTGCAAAGAGGGAAAGACGTAGGAGGACAATCCGTATGATGTCTCCTATTGTCCTGGAAGAAGTGATCTTCACTCATATTTCCCTTAAATAATATAAACTACGCTTTGGTTGTCTTATTGCTATGCAATATCCATTTTGCGCAAAAATGTACAATGTAACTGGGAATCAAAATGGCATGCATACTCCAATACGTGACCGACCGGCTCAATTTGGTCTTATGTAGCAACATTTGAGATTGGGTTTTTATTTTACATTGGATAAAAGTAGCTACTCAGAGCTAGAAAATGGTATATCATACACTACAGTTGAGGAACAATGGGAAAGTAATTCTGCTTTGAAAGTTGATAAACCTCTTACCTCACTTTTGAGACAATGGCCCTTGAATGTTTTGGTAAACCTACTGGAGAGCTCTTCTTTGTCTACACCCATTCAGCATCGTTCACACCCTCTTAAGCCTTAGCTAAAACCCATCTCTTTAAGGATTCACATGTGAGGCCATGCACTAAACAACAAAAGATTTCAAAACTAAAGGCTAGTTTATACTACGGGTGTGTTCGTAAATTCAATCTCCCTCTCTCTCTGACGGGGCCCACTACGTCAACAGTTATTTTAACTAAAACATAACCAATCTTTGTTAAACATAAATAACGAACTTGTTTTTGCATGGATTATGCGACGCGGCTAGCTTTTAGCAGCTAGGACCGCTATTTCTTGTCCTGGAATCCCACTTACCTGACAGGTTAAAGTCTGCTTGAAAGAGCGCTAACCTAGCAAAGCTGCTAACATTAGCCATCAAGCTAACGAAGTTAGTCCTAGATGAGTTTTCCAATGGAGCCCTCTTTGGAGAAGTAAATGAACGGTTCCAGCGCTGTAGGAGCTGTATCTACTACGCTTTGTTTCAGGACAAACTAGATCACACAGAGTTCAAATGTGGCAGTTGTGTGCTTGCCGAGGATTATAGGCTTGAGGTGGCTTCCTTGATCACGCAGGTCGCCAGCCTACTTAAGAAACTGGGG
Organism: Coregonus ussuriensis; assembly: GCA_031479575.1. Lineage (NCBI taxonomy): Eukaryota > Metazoa > Chordata > Actinopteri > Salmoniformes > Salmonidae > Coregonus > Coregonus ussuriensis. The sequence goes on from CM062489.1 coordinate 1,987,642, forward strand.
AAACGCAGAGTGGAATGTTTACCTTTTCTACGCCGGTGGCTGGACGGCGTTTGTGCATGTTGAATGCATCTCTGCCTTGTCGTTTGTCATTATCCGACTGGCCGGTGTTGCCCGGAGTTCGTTCGCCAGGGGAGCCATCTCCTGCCTCTCCTCCCCCATCTGATAGCGGAGTCGAAGGAGAACAACAAGAGGAGCATGGCAATCAACTATGGTCGCATGTCACGAGCCGTGGAAGCCGAACAAAGCGGCCTCCCTCAAAGCATCTACACTCCCAACGAGAGGCCCGGAGAGGATACAAACAACGAATAGTTTCGCCGCCCTGGAGCCTGATCTTCCTGCTCCTTCGTCGCTGGGGGTGCCTGTGTCTGCAGCCCCTGTGCCTACTCCTACTCCTTCCCCTGTGATTTCGAAGTCGACGTCGGCAACCTTCCGTCCCTGCTCTGGATCGAGGGGGGCTTCTCCATCTGTCGGAGGCCTGCACCATCCTGTGAAGCATGGGAGTGGGAGGATTTCCTCATCATTCACGCCAGCTGTGATTTTGGGCAGTTCCATGGTAAGAAATGTGACTGTTCCTGGTGCAAAAACAATCTAACTTATCCCGGAGCTCGAGTAAATGACATTACTAAACTGCTCCTGAATGTACTATCTCAGGACATGGACAACGATTCTCTCGGAGCGTTCAGAGTGCACACTGGATACTCTGGCCGAGGAGTAGGGTTGATCCGAGCGTTCTGACCGAACAACAGCAGTCAAGCAGCCAAGCTAACATTTGCTAGTCTGCTAGCTACTTCCACACACAAATGAGAGAACAGCTCACTCTGACCATTTTACTCACCGTAGCAGAGCTGGTTAGGCTGTTGTTATGTTATCCAGAGCGTCGGTGACCATACCTGTGCTGCTGGCAACAATTGATTTATGTTTTTTTGGCAACGTTTACTGACACCAGCCATATTCAAATGATCTGTCACATGATCGGCAGGTAGCTTAGTGGTTAAGAGCGTTGTGCCAGTAACCGAAAGGTCGCTGGTTCTAATCCCAGAGCTGACTAGGTGAAAATCTGTAGATGTGCCCTTGAGCAAGGCACTTAACCCTAATTGCTCCTGTAAGTCGCTCTGGATAAGAGCGTCTGCTAAATGACTAAAAAAAAAAAAAAAAAAAAAAAAAAAAAAAAAAAAAAAATGATCTCAGTATATATACACCTGTTCTGAAAGGCCCCAGAGTCTGCAACACCAAAAAGCAAAGGGCACCACCAAGCAAGTGGCACCATGAAGACCAAGGAGCTCTCCAAACAGGTCAGGGACAAAGTTGTGGAGAAGTACAGATCAGGGTTGGGTTATAAAAAAATATCAGAAACTTTGAACATCCCACAGAGCACCATTAAATCCATTATTAAAGAATGGAAAGAATATGGCACCACAACAAACCTGACAAGAGAGGGCCGCCCACCAAAACTCACGGACCAGGCAAGGAGGGCATTAATCAGAGAGGCAACAAAGACACCAAAGATAACCCTGAAGGAGCTACAAAGCTCCACAGCAGAGATTGAAGTATATGTCCATAGGACCACTTTAAGCCGTACACTCCACAGAGCTTGGCTTTATAGAAGAGTGGCCAGAAAAAAGCCATTGCTTAAAGAAGAAAATAAGCAAACACTTTGGTGTTCGCCAAAAGGCATGTGGGAGACTCCCCAAACATATGGAAGAAGGTACTCCGGTCAGATAAGACTAACATTGAGCTTTTTGGCCATCAATAGTTATGCACGCTCAAGTTTTCAGTTTTTTTGTCTTATTTCACAATAAAAAATTTTTTGCATCTTCAAAGTGGTAGGCATGTTGTGTAAATCAAATGATACAACCCCCTCAAAAATAAATTCTAATTCCAGGTTGTAAGGCAACAAAATAGTGAAAATGCCAAGTGGGATGAATACTTTCGCAAGCCACTGTATCTAGCTAGCTAACAGTACGCTTTAACTTGAAATGAAAACGGCTTTCTCACAAAATTAGAAACGCATTATATCTGAACATAGCTAGACTATCTTACCCGTATACATGGATGGACGCTTCTCCCTCTCTGACACGGATGCCATGGTTGCCCTTAGTTTGAAGATGTAATCTGGAGACAGGTGTTTTATAACAGCCTTCTGTGTGTTCTCTTTTTGACTCCCTATGCATATTTGCAATCAAACGCCAGATTTTTCTCGATCTCCTTAGCTATCATACTCTAATTCCACCGTGCATTCCACTGATTTCAAAACTTGGTCCTCCAGAAAGTGGAGAGCAACACCATTGCAGTTCTACTACGCGATATCTTTCAAAAAAAGCTGCGTTAATAAGGATTACCTACACATACTGACCATCTCATGTTATAGAAAGACGCGTGCAACATGGCAGACCAATCTGAACTCATCTCTCGGCATGTTCATCCCACCCATTATCTCAGCCAATCATGGCTAGCGGGAAGGTTCCTGTCTTTTTTCCGTGGCTAAACCAACTAGGCTCGTAATTTAACAATTGTATTCATATTTACAGATGGCATACAAGTTTGTTTTTAAACACATGAAAGTTTACATGTTCCAGAAGGCATTTTCTTCCAAAACACCCATTTTGATGAAAACAAAAAGGTTTACATTCAAATGGCTCTCCTGTGAAGTAGTGTCGCGCGACAGACACTTAGTTTCCTGAAACGAGTCACATATTTCACAATAATGCCTTGCGATCTGGAGGCCTTTTGCATCCCCCCATGGTCTATATGTGGAATCCGTACCCTTGGCGATATCATGGACAGTAATGATTTGAGAACATGCCAAGATTTGAAAGATACATACACATTACCAGGCAAATCCTTTTTCTATATTTACAAATTAGGTCAGCAATGCTGGCCTGTGGAGTTCCTTGGGATACCCAACTACCAAACCATCCAATGATGGGGTTAATAAATAAATGATCTGGGCTCCCGAAAGGACTGATGTCTATTATATATAAACAAGTCTTGGAAAGCTTGAATGCTGAGCTAGCCGTTAAAAAAGTATGGTCCACAAATCTAATTGAATCTGAACAACACTTTAACTGGAACATCATATGGAAAAATATGACCTTGGCATCCCGTAATCCGAAACATCAACTGATACATTTTAAGTTTGTTCATAGACTGTATTTAACACCAAGGAAACATTTTACGATGAAATTGGCCCCAACTCTCTACCCAGATATACCCAGTACATAGTCATTATCCTGAATGCTATCCCTCTCTAGCCAGTACATAGTCATGATCCTGAATGTCTATCCCTCTCTACCCAGATTTACCCAGTACATAGTCATTATCCTGAATGCCTATCCCCTTCTACCCAGAATTACCCAGTACATAGACATTATCCTGAATGCTATCCCTCTCTACCCAGATATACACAGTACATAGTCATTATCTTGAATGCTATCCCTCTCTACTAGATATACCCAGTACATGGTCATTATCCTGAATGCTATCCCTCTTTACCCAGATATACCCACTACATAGTCATTATCCTGAATGCCTATCCCTCTCTACCAGATATACCCAGTACATAGTCATTATCCTGAATGTCTATCCCTCTCTACCCAGATATACCCAGTACATAGTCATTATCCTGAATGACTATCCCTCTCTACCCAGATATACCCAGTACATAGTCATTATCCTGAATGCTATCCCTCTCTACCCAGATATACCCAGTACATAGTCATTATCCTGAATGCTATCCCTCTCTACCCAGATATACCCAGTACATAGTCATTATCCTGAATGACTATCCCTCTCTACCCAGATATACACAGTACACCCAAAGAGGAGCCAGTGATCTTCAGAAACTGTGCTGAAATCTTCAGATCTGGGGTCACAGAGAATGGTGTCCACAGCATACGACCACCCAACTCTACCCGCACAGTTAAGGTAAGGGGTTACATTTAATGACCTTATGCAGGGGTTCAGCTTTTATGTCGAATATTGCATAATTTACCAGCTGACACTACCTATTCCAATCTCTGCTTTTCTTCAGCGTATAGAAGAACCACACACACCCTATGAAAAAAAGGTTGACATTTGGACATTCTATTGTTTCCGAGAGGGCCACGTTAAGGGCAGGAAGGATAGAGTGTGGGACTGTTTGAATGGGCGAGTGGAAATGTCACGTCTGAGTGCAGAACGTTACAATAATAAACAACAGGAATGCTTTATCCTGCAGGCCCAGCCCAGCCTGAGAGAGTAGAGCGTCAGAGGCCCTACACTGACCTGAAGCAGCTTTCTGCCAACTCACTCACCCATGGTTTAGTGCACCACAAGCTAGCCCCTCTCCACTGTCACAGTCTGAAGACAAGACATTACTGGCAGAGGTTTAGAAAGGCCTGGACCTGTGAAGAGAAAATATTCTGGAAAATGTGGTTTTGTTATTCATTGCTTTTTCACTCACCATCTGTTGTCTCCATCCCCCCCTCTTCCTCACCTCCTGTGGGTCACCTGGTACCCAGGTGATGGTCTCCGCTGCTAGTTAGTCGACACTCTTATACATTTAAATTTTAGTCATTTAGCAGACGCTCTTATCCAGAGCGACTTACAGTTAGTGAGTGGATACATTATTATTATTATATATATTTTTCATACTGGCCCCCCGTGGGAATCTAACCCACAACCCTGGCGTTGCAAACGCCATGCTCTACCAACTGAGCTACATCCCTGCCGGCCATTCCCTCCCCTACCCTGGACGAATTGTGCGCCGCCCCATGGGTCTCCCGGTCGCGGCCGGCTACAACAGAGCCTGGATTCGAACCAGGATCTCTAGTGGCACAGCTAGCACTGCAATGCAGTGCCTTAGACCACTGTGCCACTCGGGAGACCCCATACAGAGCGACTTACAGTTAGTGAGTGCATACATTTTCATACTTTTTTTTCGTACTGGTCCCCCCCGTGGGAATCGAACCCACAACCCTGGCATTGCAAGCGCCATGCTCTACCAACTGAGCTACAGGGGGACCAGTAGCCAGGCGTACGTCTCTGTGGGTGTTTACATAGATGCAAGCTGGTATCGAAACGTTTCAAATGGCACCCTTTTCATTACATAGTGCTCTGCTTTTGACCAGGGACCATAGGGCATAGGGCGCTGTTTGGGACACTCAATAGACTCCAGCAGCGTCACCCCATTGCTGTCAATCTCTGACATCCAACCATCTAGCCTCATGACAGACACACACACACACACACACACACACACACACACACACACACACACACACACACACACACACACACACACACACACACACACACACACACACACACACACACACACACACACACACGCACGCACACACACGCACACACACACACACACACACACACACACACACACACACACACACACACACACACACACACACACACACACACTCTACATTTGTGTGGCTGCAACTGTAAACTGGGAGAGGTTTCAATTGCCCTGTTTTTTTTAATGCAGAGTGTGTGTTTAAATGTGTGTGTGTAACGGGGCCCAACGAGACAATATTTGTGTGAGATGCGGTTGAGCCATCTGTGATCAAATGACTGACTAATGAAAACAAACCACTCTGACAAGTGATATTTAAAAAAGTGTGTTTTTCTGGTTTGGAGGTTCAGTCATGCACAAAATATGCAAATGTCTGAATCAAGAGTGTTTTTCTAAAAATCCATTAATAAACTTGGCCCGGTGAGATAAAAGCCTTCTTGCTAAAAACGTCTACCGTTTGTTGTTGACACTGCCGTGGTTACCAGCAATACAACAGCTTGTTGGTCATTGTGGAGGATAACTTGCCCTCCCTCTCCATGTTCTTCCCAGATATGTTGCTTTGTTTTACAAGAAAACGTTGTGTTTGTACAGTGGTTTGAACCCCCTTTAGGGAAACATTCACAGAACTGAAAAAAGATTCAAACAAGTTGATAAAGTTATAATATCAAATATAATATAAAATAAGAATGCTAATGTAATCATGTGACATTATATTTACTTATATTATGTATTATATCATATTTATTAAATATTCATATTTTCTTTGAGAAAAAAGAACAAACCCTAAAATGCACAAAGAAATTGCATATGCTTACCATTATAAAAGGATTTAGAAAACGTTATTTCTATGAAGTCTGGTGAGCTCGCTGCAGCATTACAACACAATAGATTTGTCCTTGAATAGCTCTCCCTATCCAAAGCGTGGGAGTATGGAGTATTCAGTCTGAAACTGTTCAGAATCAACACAAAACATTACCCTCTCTAGGGAATTGGATTTCTTCGAAAAATCTATTTAAAAAATCTATTTCAGGTCCCATGGTCTGAATTCAGAATGTTGTTTGGAAGACCCTAGGACCAGAACCTTGGAGGAGGTGGTGGTGGTGGGGGTGGTGGGGATGGTGGTGGAGGTGGTGGAGGAGGTGGAGGAGGAGGAGGTGGAGGAGGAGGAGGTTGAGGAGATGGGGGTGGGGGTGGTGGAGGAGGTGGTGGAGGAGATGGGGGGTGGGGGGGGGTGGTGGTGGGGGTGGAGGTGGTGGAGGAGGAAGTGGTGGGGGTGGTGATGGGGGTGGTGGGGGTGGAGGAGGAGGAGGTGGTGGATGAGATGGGGGTGGGGGTGTGGGTGGTGGAGGAGGAGGTGGTGGTGGGGTTGGTGGAGGGGGTGGTGGTGGGGGTGTTGGAGGAGGAGGTGGTGGTGGAGGAGGAAGTGGTGGGGGTGGAGGAGGAAGTGGTGGGGGTGGTGTTGTTGATAGCGAGTGTTAGTCTTTAAATATGCATGTAAATACGGTGAGAAACCAAATAAATAAAGAAAACAGTCCTGGAGTGTGTCCCTATGGGCCCTGGTCAGAAGTAGTGTCTCTCTCTCTCTCTCTCTCTCTCTCTCTCTCTCTCTCTCTCTCTCTCTCTCTCTCTCTCTCCATCTCTCTCTCTCTCTCTCTCTCTCTCTCTCTCTCTCTCTCTCTCTCTCTCCTCTCTCTCTCTCTCCTCTCTCTCCATCTCTCTCCATCTCTCTCCTCTCTCTCTCTCTCTCTCTCTCTCTCTCTCTCTCTCTCTCTCTCTCTCTCTCTCTCTCTCTCTCTCCATCTCTCTCCTCTCTCTCCATCTCTCTCAGTCATCTCTCTCTCTCTCTCTCTCTCTCTCTCTCTCTCTCTCTCTCTCTCTCTCTCTCTCTCTCTCTCTCTCTCTCTCTCTCTCTCTCTCTCTCTCTCTCTCTCTCTCTCTCTCTCTCTCTCTCTCTCTCTCTCTCTCTCTCTCTCTCTCTCTCTCTCTCTCTCTCTCTCTCTCTCTCTCTCTGTGTGTGTGTTTTCCTTGGACACTGATGATATTCAGTTTATCATCCCTGCTGGATGAAGATCAAATGGAAGACAGAGGCCAGCAGCCCAACACCTGACGCTCCCTGTGAGTGTGTCCAGAGGTCTTCTAACAGAAACACTGAAAGAGAGAGAGAGAGAGCTCTATATAACACCAGAGGTCTTCTAATAGAATCACTGAGAGAGAGAGAGCTCTGTACTGTATGATGTAAGGCTTTTGACTATATATTAGCCCTGTACTGACGATTGAAACATCAATCTGTCTTTTAGACTGTAGTTCTGTACTGACTATTGAAACATCAATCTGTCTTTTAGACTGTAACCCCGTACTGACGATTGAAACATCAATCTGTCTTTTAGACAGTAACCCCGTACTGACGATTGAAACATCAATCTGTCTTTTAGACTATAGTTCTGTACTGACTATTGAAACATCAATCTGTCTTTTAGACAGTAACCCCGTACTGACTATTGAAACATCAATCTGTCTTTTAGACAGTAACCCTGTACTGACTATTGAAACATCAATCTGTCTTTTAGACTGTAGTTCTGTACTGACCATTGAAACATCAATCTGTCTTTTAGACAGTAACCCTGTACTGACCATTGAAACATCAATCTGTCTTTTAGACTGTAACCCTGTACTGACCATTGAAACATCAATCTGTCTTTTAGACTGTAGTTCTGTACTGACTATTGAAACATCAATCTATTTTTATGAAAGCCTGACATTGACATTGATATACAGTAGCTGGTAATAAATGGTTAGATTTGACACAGGGAATACTGACATTGATAAAGGGACTGTATATTTACAATCTAAACATGCATTCTTGGAGTGCAAGAATAATGTTTTTTTCTGAATCCCAAAAACCTGTTACTGGGAACACCATCTCAATGCAACTATTGTATTGCTGTGCCTTTGGATACAGCAGACACCCATATAGAGGACATGGGCCCTGTTCAGGTGCTCTGTATCCAGAAGTGGGTGTACCTCGACAGGTGTTCTGTATCCAGAAGTGGGTGTACCTCGACAGGTGTTCTGTAACCAGAAGTGGGTCTACCTCTACAGGTGTTCTGTAACCAGAAGTGGGTCTACCTCTACAGGTGTTCTGTAACCAGAAGTGGGTCTACCTCTACAGGTGTTCTGTGATATGAAGACGAGCGGTGGGGGCTGGACCGTGCTGCAGCATCGTAGAGACGGAGCGGTGGATTTCCACCGTGGCTGGAGGGATTACAAGATGGTATGTTCACTAGACTTTAAACACAAGAGGTCAACCAAGTCTTCTTTGGTGGGTCATTGTCAGCAGAGACTGCTTCCGTATTGAAATAGTAGTCAAAGAGTGTCTGTTAAGGCAGATTATTTTACATTACTGTCATCTCAACACAAGCAGTCTTTTTCTGTATGTCATTCAAATATCTAACAATAATTTGTTTTAATTAAGTCAGACATTTTTTTTCAGCATGTTATCATGGACAACATTCTACCAGAGTGTGTGGTAGAATGTCATCTATCTAGTTTGTGTAATTTCTGGTGATGGACTTCATCCAAAATCAAGATAGCAAACTCTCTGAATCACAGGTGCATTGGTTTAAGAGTAGGTAGGATAAAGAGGGGCAGTGGTTCCTCACTTAGACTGGACAGGAGGTTCCAATCCCTCTAAGGCGGGGTAGAGGAGAGGGTTGGAGAGGGTTGGAGAGGGTTGGAGAGGGTTTAGGATTGGGGAGGCGTGGGATAAGGTGGGGTAGAGGAGAGGGTTGGAGAGGGTTGGAGAGGGTTGGAGAGGGTTTAGGATTGGGGAGGCGTGGGATAAGGTGGGGTAGAGGAGAGGGTTGGAGAGGGTTGGAGAGGGTTGGAGAGGGTTTAGGATTGGGGAGGCGTGGGATAAGGTGGGGTAGAGGAGAGGGTTGGAGAGGGTTGGAGAGGGTTGGAGAGGGTTTAGGATTGGGGAGGCGTGGGATAAGGTGGGGTAGAGGAGAGGGTTGGAGAGGGTTGGAGAGGGTTTAGGATTGGGGAGGCGTGGGATAAGGTGGGGTAGAGGAGAGGGTTGGAGAGGGTTGGAGAGGGTTGGAGAGGGTTGGAGAGGGTTTAGGATTGGGGAGGCGTGGGATAAGGTGGGGTAGAGGAGAGGGTTGGAGAGGGTTTAGGATTGGAGAGGCGTGGGATAAGGTGGGGTAGAGGAAAGGGTTGGAGAGGGTTGGAGAGGGTTGGAGAGGGTTGGAGAGGTTTTAGGATTGGGGAGGCGTGGGATAAGGTGGGGTAGAGGAGAGGGTTGGAGAGGGTTGGAGAGGGTTGGAGAGGGTTGGAGAGGGTTTAGGATTGGGGAGGCGTGGGATAAGGCGGGGTAGAGGAGAGGGTTGGAGAGGGTTTAGGATTGGGGAGGCGTGGGATACAGACAGACCTGTGATCCGGGGTGACCCTGGTTGTTTGGGTAGGCCGTCCCCCTTGTTCCCCCGACGACACTCCCTGTTCTGTTGTTGCACCTGCACTCTCGCTGTCTCTCCCTGTCGGTGTCCGACCCCCACACACACGATCATCACACATCACAGGCTCACACGTACACACAGACACACACACACACACACACACACACACACACACACACACACACAAACCTCGATCACATCACATACTCCCCTCACACACCCTGAGCTCACACACTTGTATCAGTCACTTCAGACTCAGTGGGACAGACTGACCTTTCTACAGGATCTGTAGAGATCCCACCATGTAGAGTACTGGGGGTAAAGAGAGACTAGCTAACAGCAACAGGATCAGTAGAGATCCCACCATGTAGAGTACTGGGGTAAAGAGAGACTAACTAACAGCAACAGGATCAGTAGAGATCCCACCATGTAGAGTACTGGGGGTAAAGAGAGACTAGCTAACAGCAACAGGATCAGTAGAGATCCCACCATGTAGAGTACTGGGGTAAAGAGAGACTAACTAACAGCAACAGGATCAGTAGAGATCCCACCATGTAGAGTACTGGGGGTAAAGAGAGACTAGCTAACAGCAACAGGATCAGTAGAGATCCCACCATGTAGAGTACTGGGGGTAAAGAGAGACTAGCTAACAGCAACAGGATCAGTAGAGATCCCACCATGTAGAGTACTGGGGGTAAAGAGAGACTAGCTAACAGCAACAGGATCAGTAGAGATCCCACCATGTAGAGTACTGGGGGTAAAGAGAGACTAGCTAACAGCAACAGGATCAGTAGAGATCCCACCATGTAGAGTACTGGGGGTAAAGAGAGACTAGCTAACAGCAACAGGATCAGTAGAGATCCCACCATGTAGAGTACTGGGGGTAAAGAGAGACTAGCTAACAGCAACAGGATCAGTAGAGATCCCACCATGTAGAGTACTGGGGGTAAAGAGAGACTAGCTAACAGCAACAGGATCAGTAGAGATCCCACCATGTAGAGTACTGGGGGTAAAGAGAGACTAGCTAACAGCAACAGGATCAGTAGAGATCCCACCATGTAGAGTACTGGGGGTAAAGAGAGACTAGCTAACAGCAACAGGATCAGTAGAGATCCCACCATGTAGAGTACTGGGGGTAAAGAGAGACTAGCTAACAGCAACAGGATCAGTAGAGATCCCACCATGTAGAGTACTGGGGGTAAAGAGAGACTAGCTAACAGCAACAGGATCAGTAGAGATCCCACCATGTAGAGTACTGGGGGTAAAGAGAGACTAGCTAACAGCAACAGGATCAGTAGAGATCCCACCATGTAGAGTACTGGGGGTAAAGAGAGACTAGCTAACAGCAACAGGATCAGTAGAGATCCCACCATGTAGAGTACTGGGGGTAAAGAGAGACTAGCTAACAGCAACAGGATCAGTAGAGATCCCACCATGTAGAGTACTGGGGGTAAAGAGAGACTAGCTAACAGCAACAGGATCAGTAGAGATCCCACCATGTAGAGTACTGGGGGTAAAGAGAGACTAGCTAACAGCAACAGGATCAGTAGAGATCCCACCATGTAGAGTACTGGGGGTAAAGAGAGACTAGCTAACAGCAACAGGATCAGTAGAGATCCCACCATGTAGAGTACTGGGGGTAAAGAGAGACTAGCTAACAGCAACAGGATCAGTAGAGATCCCACCATGTAGAGTACTGGGGGTAAAGAGAGACTAGCTAACAGCAACAGGATCAGTAGAGATCCCACCATGTAGAGTACTGGGGGTAGCAGAGAGACTAGCTAACAGCAACAGGATCAGTAGAGATCCCACCATGTAGAGTACTGGGGGTAAAGAGAGACTAGCTAACAGCAACAGGATCAGTAGAGATCCCACCATGTAGAGTACTGGGGGTAGTAGAGAGACTAGCTAACAGCAACAGGACCAGTAGAGATCCCACCATGTAGAGTACTGGGGGTAAAGAGAGACTAGCTAACAGCAACAGGATCAGTAGAGATCCCACCATGTAGAGTACTGGGGGTAGTAGAGACTAGCTAACAGCAACAGGATCAGTAGAGATCCCACCATGTAGAGTACTGGGGGTAGTAGAGAGACTAGCTAACAGCAACAGGATCAGTAGAGATCCCACCATGTAGAGTACTGGGGGTAAAGAGAGACTAGCTAACAGCAACAGGATCAGTAGAGATCCCACCATGTAGAGTACTGGGGGTAAAGAGAGACTAGCTAACAGCAACAGGATCAGTAGAGATCCCACCATGTAGAGTACTGGGGGTAAAGAGAGACTAGCTAACAGCAACAGGATCAGTAGAGATCCCACCATGTAGAGTACTGGGGGTAGTAGAGAGACTAGCTAACAGCAACAGGATCAGTAGAGATCCCACCATGTAGAGTACTGGGGGGTAAAGAGAGACTAGCTAACAGCAACAGGATCAGTAGAGATCCCACCATGTAGAGTACTGGGGGTAAAGAGAGACTAGCTAACAGCAACAGGATCAGTAGAGATCCCACCATGTAGAGTACTGGGGGTAGTAGAGAGACTAGCTAACAGCAACAGGATCAGTAGAGATCCCACCATGTAGAGTACTGGGGGTAAAGAGAGACTAGCTAACAGCAACAGGATCAGTAGAGATCCCACCATGTAGAGTACTGGGGGTAAAGAGAGACTAGCTAACAGCAACAGGATCAGTAGAGATCCCACCATGTAGAGTACTGGGGGTAAAGAGAGACTAGCTAACAGCAACAGGATCAGTAGAGATCCCACCATGTAGAGTACTGGGGGTAAAGAGAGACTAGCTAACAGCAACAGGATCAGTAGAGATCCCACCATGTAGAGTACTGGGGGTAGTAGAGAGACTAACTAACAGCAACAGGACCAGTAGAGATCCCACCATGTAGAGTACTGGGGGTAAAGAGAGACTAGCTAACAGCAACAGGATCAGTAGAGATCCCACCATGTAGAGTACTGGGGGTAAAGAGAGACTAGCTAACAGCAACAGGATCAGTAGAGATCCCACCATGTAGAGTACTGGGGGTAAAGAGAGACTAGCTAACAGCAACAGGATCAGTAGAGATCCCACCATGTAGAGTACTGGGGGTAAAGAGAGACTAGCTAACAGCAACAGGATCAGTAGAGATCCCACCATGTAGAGTACTGGGGGTAAAGAGAGACTAGCTAACAGCAACAGGATCAGTAGAGATCCCACCATGTAGAGTACTGGGGGTAGTAGAGACTAGCTAACAGCAACAGGATCAGTAGAGATCCCACCATGTAGAGTACTGGGGGTAAAGAGAGACTAGCTAACAGCAACAGGATCAGTAGAGATCCCACCATGTAGAGTACTGGGGGTAAAGAGAGACTAGCTAACAGCAACAGGATCAGTAGAGATCCCACCATGTAGAGTACTGGGGGTAAAGAGAGACTAGCTAACAGCAACAGGATCAGTAGAGATCCCACCATGTAGAGTACTGGGGGTAAAGAGAGACTAGCTAACAGCAACAGGATCAGTAGAGATCCCACCATGTAGAGTACTGGGGGTAAAGAGAGACTAGCTAACAGCAACAGGATCAGTAGAGATCCCACCATGTAGAGTACTGGGGGTAGTAGAGAGACTAGCTAACAGCAACAGGATCAGTAGAGATCCCACCATGTAGAGTACTGGGGGTAAAGAGAGACTAGCTAACAGCAACAGGATCAGTAGAGATCCCACCATGTAGAGTACTGGGGGTAAAGAGAGACTAGCTAACAGCAACAGGATCAGTAGAGATCCCACCATGTAGAGTACTGGGGGTAAAGAGAGACTAGCTAACAGCAACAGGATCAGTAGAGATCCCACCATGTAGAGTACTGGGGGTAGTAGAGAGACTAGCTAACAGCAACAGGATCAGTAGAGATCCCACCATGTAGAGTACTGGGGGTAAAGAGAGACTAGCTAACAGCAACAGGACCAGTAGAGATCCCACCATGTAGAGTACTGGGGGTAGTAGAGAGACTAGCTAACAGCAACAGGATCAGTAGAGATCCCACCATGTAGAGTACTGGGGGTAAAGAGAGACTAGCTAACAGCAACAGGATCAGTAGAGATCCCACCATGTAGAGTACTGGGGGTAAAGAGAGACTAGCTAACAGCAACAGGATCAGTAGAGATCCCACCATGTAGAGTACTGGGGGTAAAGAGAGACTAGCTAACAGCAACAGGATCAGTAGAGATCCCACCATGTAGAGTACTGGGGGTAGTAAGAGACTAGCTAACAGCAACAGGATCAGTAGAGATCCCACCATGTAGAGTACTGGGGGTAAAGAGAGACTAGCTAACAGCAACAGGATCAGTAGAGATCCCACCATGTAGAGTACTGGGGGTAAAGAGAGACTAGCTAACAGCAACAGGATCAGTAGAGATCCCACCATGTAGAGTACTGGGGTAGTAGAGAGACTAGCTAACAGCAACAGGATCAGTAGAGATCCCACCATGTAGAGTACTGGGGGTAAAGAGAGACTAGCTAACAGCAACAGGATCAGTAGAGATCCCACCATGTAGAGTACTGGGGGTAAGAGAGACTAGCTAACAGCAACAGGATCAGTAGAGATCCCACCATGTAGAGTACTGGGGGTAAAGAGAGACTAGCTAACAGCAACAGGATCAGTAGAGATCCCACCATGTAGAGTACTGGGGGTAAAGAGAGACTAGCTAACAGCAACAGGATCAGTAGAGATCCCACCATGTAGAGTACTGGGGGTAAAGAGAGACTAGCTAACAGCAACAGGATCAGTAGAGATCCCACCAATGTAGAGTACTGGGGGTAAAGAGAGACTAGCTAACAGCAACAGGATCAGTAGAGATCCCACCATGTAGAGTACTGGGGGTAAAGAGAGACTAGCTAACAGCAACAGGATCAGTAGAGATCCCACCATGTAGAGTACTGGGGGTAAAGAGAGACTAGCTAACAGCAACAGGATCAGTAGAGATCCCACCATGTAGAGTACTGGGGGTAAAGAGAGACTAGCTAACAGCAACAGGATCAGTAGAGATCCCACCATGTAGAGTACTGGGGGTAAAGAGAGACTAGCTAACAGCAACAGGATCAGTAGAGATCCCACCATGTAGAGTACTGGGGGTAAGAGAGACTAGCTAACAGCAACAGGATCAGTAGAGATCCCACCATGTAGAGTACTGGGGGTAAAGAGAGACTAGCTAACAGCAACAGGATCAGTAGAGATCCCACCATGTAGAGTACTGGGGGTAAAGAGAGACTAGCTAACAGCAACAGGATCAGTAGAGATCCCACCATGTAGAGTACTGGGGGTAAAGAGAGACTAGCTAACAGCAACAGGATCAGTAGAGATCCCACCATGTAGAGTACTGGGGGTAAAGAGAGACTAGCTAACAGCAACAGGATCAGTAGAGATCCCACCATGTAGAGTACTGGGGGTAAAGAGAGACTAGCTAACAGCAACAGGATCAGTAGAGATCCCACCATGTAGAGTACTGGGGGTAAAGAGAGACTAGCTAACAGCAACAGGATCAGTAGAGATCCCACCATGTAGAGTACTGGGGGTAAAGAGAGACTAGCTAACAGCAACAGGATCAGTAGAGATCCCACCATGTAGAGTACTGGGGGTAAAGAGAGACTAGCTAACAGCAACAGGATCAGTAGAGATCCCACCATGTAGAGTACTGGGGGTAGTAGAGAGACTAGCTAACAGCAACAGGATCAGTAGAGATCCCACCATGTAGAGTACTGGGGGTAAAGAGAGACTAGCTAACAGCAACAGGATCAGTAGAGATCCCACCATGTAGAGTACTGGGGGTAAAGAGAGACTAGCTAACAGCAACAGGATCAGTAGAGATCCCACCATGTAGAGTACTGGGGGTAAAGAGAGACTAGCTAACAGCAACAGGATCAGTAGAGATCCCACCATGTAGAGTACTGGGGGTAAAGAGAGACTAGCTAACAGCAACAGGATCAGTAGAGATCCCACCATGTAGAGTACTGGGGGTAAAGAGAGACTAGCTAACAGCAACAGGATCAGTAGAGATCCCACCATGTAGAGTACTGGGGGTAAAGAGAGACTAGCTAACAGCAACAGGATCAGTAGAGATCCCACCATGTAGAGTACTGGGGGTAAAGAGAGACTAGCTAACAGCAACAGGATCAGTAGAGATCCCACCATGTAGAGTACTGGGGGTAAAGAGAGACTAGCTAACAGCAACAGGATCAGTAGAGATCCCACCATGTAGAGTACTGGGGGTAAAGAGAGACTAGCTAACAGCAACAGGATCAGTAGAGATCCCACCATGTAGAGTACTGGGGGTAAAGAGAGACTAGCTAACAGCAACAGGATCAGTAGAGATCCCACCATGTAGAGTACTGGGGGTAGCAGAGAGACTAGCTAACAGCAACAGGATCAGTAGAGATCCCACCATGTAGAGTACTGGGGGTAAAGAGAGACTAGCTAACAGCAACAGGATCAGTAGAGATCCCACCATGTAGAGTACTGGGGGTAAAGAGAGACTAGCTAACAGCAACAGGATCAGTAGAGATCCCACCATGTAGAGTACTGGGGGTAAAGAGAGACTAGCTAACAGCAACAGGATCAGTAGAGATCCCACCATGTAGAGTACTGGGGGGTAGTAGAGAGACTAGCTAACAGCAACAGGATCAGTAGAGATCCCACCATGTAGAGTACTGGGGGTAAAGAGAGACTAGCTAACAGCAACAGGATCAGTAGAGATCCCACCATGTAGAGTACTGGGGGTAAAGAGAGACTAGCTAACAGCAACAGGATCAGTAGAGATCCCACCATGTAGAGTACTGGGGGTAAAGAGAGACTAGCTAACAGCAACAGGATCAGTAGAGATCCCACCATGTAGAGTACTGGGGGTAAAGAGAGACTAGCTAACAGCAACAGGATCAGTAGAGATCCCACCATGTAGAGTACTGGGGGTAAAGAGAGACTAGCTAACAGCAACAGGATCAGTAGAGATCCCACCATGTAGAGTACTGGGGGTAAAGAGAGACTAGCTAACAGCAACAGGATCAGTAGAGATCCCACCATGTAGAGTACTGGGGGTAAAGAGAGACTAGCTAACAGCAACAGGATCAGTAGAGATCCCACCATGTAGAGTACTGGGGGTAAAGAGAGACTAGCTAACAGCAACAGGATCAGTAGAGATCCCACCATGTAGAGTACTGGGGGTAAAGAGAGACTAGCTAACAGCAACAGGATCAGTAGAGATCCCACCATGTAGAGTACTGGGGGTAAAGAGAGACTAGCTAACAGCAACAGGATCAGTAGAGATCCCACCATGTAGAGTACTGGGGGTAAAGAGAGACTAGCTAACAGCAACAGGATCAGTAGAGATCCCACCATGTAGAGTACTGGGGGTAAAGAGAGACTAGCTAACAGCAACAGGATCAGTAGAGATCCCACCATGTAGAGTACTGGGGGTAAAGAGAGACTAGCTAACAGCAACAGGATCAGTAGAGATCCCACCATGTAGAGTACTGGGGGTAAAGAGAGACTAGCTAACAGCAACAGGATCAGTAGAGATCCCACCATGTAGAGTACTGGGGGTAAAGAGAGACTAGCTAACAGCAACAGGATCAGTAGAGATCCCACCATGTAGAGTACTGGGGGTAAAGAGAGACTAGCTAACAGCAACAGGATCAGTAGAGATCCCACCATGTAGAGTACTGGGGGTAAAGAGAGACTAGCTAACAGCAACAGGATCAGTAGAGATCCCACCATGTAGAGTACTGGGGGTAAAGAGAGACTAGCTAACAGCAACAGGATCAGTAGAGATCCCACCATGTAGAGTACTGGGGGTAAAGAGAGACTAGCTAACAGCAACAGGATCAGTAGAGATCCCACCATGTAGAGTACTGGGGGTAAAGAGAGACTAGCTAACAGCAACAGGATCAGTAGAGATCCCACCATGTAGAGTACTGGGGGTAAAGAGAGACTAGCTAACAGCAACAGGATCAGTAGAGATCCCACCATGTAGAGTACTGGGGGTAAAGAGAGACTAGCTAACAGCAACAGGATCAGTAGAGATCCCACCATGTAGAGTACTGGGGGTAAAGAGAGACTAGCTAACAGCAACAGGATCAGTAGAGATCCCACCATGTAGAGTACTGGGGGTAGTAGAGAGACTAGCTAACAGCAACAGGATCAGTAGAGATCCCACCATGTAGAGTACTGGGGGTAAAGAGAGACTAGCTAACAGCAACAGGATCAGTAGAGATCCCACCATGTAGAGTACTGGGGGTAAAGAGAGACTAGCTAACAGCAACAGGATCAGTAGAGATCCCACCATGTAGAGTACTGGGGGTAAAGAGAGACTAGCTAACAGCAACAGGATCAGTAGAGATCCCACCATGTAGAGTACTGGGGGTAAAGAGAGACTAGCTAACAGCAACAGGATCAGTAGAGATCCCACCATGTAGAGTACTGGGGGTAAAGAGAGACTAGCTAACAGCAACAGGATCAGTAGAGATCCCACCATGTAGAGTACTGGGGGTAAAGAGAGACTAGCTAACAGCAACAGGATCAGTAGAGATCCCACCATGTAGAGTACTGGGGGTAAAGAGAGACTAGCTAACAGCAACAGGATCAGTAGAGATCCCACCATGTAGAGTACTGGGGGTAGCAGAGAGACTAGCTAACAGCAACAGGATCAGTAGAGATCCCACCATGTAGAGTACTGGGGGTAAAGAGAGACTAGCTAACAGCAACAGGATCAGTAGAGATCCCACCATGTAGAGTACTGGGGGTAAAGAGAGACTAGCTAACAGCAACAGGATCAGTAGAGATCCCACCATGTAGAGTACTGGGGGTAAAGAGAGACTAGCTAACAGCAACAGGATCAGTAGAGATCCCACCATGTAGAGTACTGGGGGTAAAGAGAGACTAGCTAACAGCAACAGGATCAGTAGAGATCCCACCATGTAGAGTACTGGGGGTAAAGAGAGACTAGCTAACAGCAACAGGATCAGTAGAGATCCCACCATGTAGAGTACTGGGGGTAAAGAGAGACTAGCTAACAGCAACAGGATCAGTAGAGATCCCACCATGTAGAGTACTGGGGGTAAAGAGAGACTAGCTAACAGCAACAGGATCAGTAGAGATCCCACCATGTAGAGTACTGGGGGTAAAGAGAGACTAGCTAACAGCAACAGGATCAGTAGAGATCCCACCATGTAGAGTACTGGGGGTAAAGAGAGACTAGCTAACAGCAACAGGATCAGTAGAGATCCCACCATGTAGAGTACTGGGGGTAAAGAGAGACTAGCTAACAGCAACAGGATCAGTAGAGATCCCACCATGTAGAGTACTGGGGGTAAAGAGAGACTAGCTAACAGCAACAGGATCAGTAGAGATCCCACCATGTAGAGTACTGGGGGTAAAGAGAGACTAGCTAACAGCAACAGGATCAGTAGAGATCCCACCATGTAGAGTACTGGGGGTAAAGAGAGACTAGCTAACAGCAACAGGATCAGTAGAGATCCCACCATGTAGAGTACTGGGGGTAAAGAGAGACTAGCTAACAGCAACAGGATCAGTAGAGATCCCACCATGTAGAGTACTGGGGGTAGTAGAGAGACTAGCTAACAGCAACAGGATCAGTAGAGATCCCACCATGTAGAGTACTGGGGGTAAAGAGAGACTAGCTAACAGCAACAGGATCAGTAGAGATCCCACCATGTAGAGTACTGGGGGTAAAGAGAGACTAGCTAACAGCAACAGGATCAGTAGAGATCCCACCATGTAGAGTACTGGGGGTAAAGAGAGACTAGCTAACAGCAACAGGATCAGTAGAGATCCCACCATGTAGAGTACTGGGGGTAAAGAGAGACTAGCTAACAGCAACAGGATCAGTAGAGATCCCACCATGTAGAGTACTGGGGGTAAAGAGAGACTAGCTAACAGCAACAGGATCAGTAGAGATCCCACCATGTAGAGTACTGGGGGTAAAGAGAGACTAGCTAACAGCAACAGGATCAGTAGAGATCCCACCATGTAGAGTACTGGGGGTAGCAGAGAGACTAGCTAACAGCAACAGGATCAGTAGAGATCCCACCATGTAGAGTACTGGGGGTAAAGAGAGACTAGCTAACAGCAACAGGATCAGTAGAGATCCCACCATGTAGAGTACTGGGGGTAAAGAGAGA